>VXBI01000861.1:1429-233162 GCA_013397375.1 Toxostoma redivivum | reverse complement strand
TTCTTTCTTTCCTTCTTTCCTTCTTTCTTTCTTTCTTTCTTTCTTTCTTTCTTTCTTTCTTTCTTTCTTTCTTTCTTTCTTTCTTTCTTTCTTTCTTTCTTTCTTTCTTTCTTTCTTTCTTTCTTTCTTTCTTTCTTTCTTTCTTTCTTTCTTCCTCTTAAAAAATTTCATTCCATATTTTCAAGCAAGCTGAACTGTTACTGAGGTGTAAGGTGTCCTATTGTACTTAAATCTGTTACTAAAATAGTGTTGTAGCAGTGAGTGGCTATGAGATTTCTGCCTGCCTCTGTGGGGACTTCTTGCTGGAGGGTGAGGGCTCTGGGCACTTGTGCTCCAGGGAACAGTGAGTGGCTGCCGAGCTGGCTGGAACATAACATTTTACCCTAGGGGTAAATTCTCACATTCTGTAGTGTTTTCATTCTAAATAATAAAATTTTAATTTTCTCTCAGGAGATTAAACTTTTTTCCAGAGAATTTTGATTTGGAAGTACCAAAATCATCATGCTAAAACTCTTTCATCTCCCAAGTTATGTCCAAATACTTAATCTTGGTAATGCCTGCTGTAACAACACTAGCTCCAAACTTCCCTCTATGGCATAGAATTTAAGATTCTAGATGGAACTGTAGAGAGGAATCAATACTAACACTGTGTTTTGAGTTTGAATAAGTCTAATAATTTCCCACCAGAAACATACTCAAAATGAGCACTTTGTTTTTGACCAAACAATGTTTTGCAATAGGCAGCTGTGCTATAAAATAAACATTTAACAGCTATGTTTGTTATTTCTTAATTTTTAGCCTCATATTGCTCAAGTCAGCACAATAAAAAGCTATACTATTTCAGCATGTAGGGGTCAGTACTTGATGCTGTCTTTGTTGGATACTGAGCTTTTATTTTTTAAATAAGAAGCTCCACCCTAAATATAATGACAACTTACTGCCCTTAAAATACTAGAGTGATTATAAATGTCATATAAGTGATGCACCAAAACAGGATAAAGTTCCCTGTAGGCCACACCTGCCATCAAGCTTAAAATCTGCATCACAATGCTTTTCTGCTCCCAAGGCTCACTTTCTTGGTAGTTTTTTTTTTATGTTGAGCCTGTTTCATGACAAAAAGAACAGCTGCTCTTTGTCACCCTTAATCTTCTCAAGGTGATTTAGATTGCTGAGGTTTTTTTTTTTTTAAGAAAAACAACATGTAAGAGACAACTGTCCTATGTATCCAGGGACCTGAGATTTCTTTCTGTCCCTTGTGTTCCTTAATGGATATTTTCCAAGCAACCCTGGAAAGTAATCTCTGCCCTTTCAGATCTGAGCAGGCAAATCAGCCAGTTACCAAAGTTCTGGTGGTATTTATAACACAGATTGTATCTACTGAAAAATTAAATAAAACCAAAGAAGCACAAAAAAAGCATAAGTACAAGTTTTATCAGCTTGAAGATTAGGGGGTTGGTGATGAATATTTAATTAATGTTAATAAGAGTGAAAATGCATTGCCATGTTGTGTTGAAAGTCTCTGTTTTGGAGGCTAAGAACCTTAATTTCAAAACTGATGAGCACACTACAAGACTTAGATTAAAATAACAAAAATTGTTTAATTTCTTAAATTTTCTTATCCCAGTTATTTTGGGCTTGTTAAAAATTTGGTTAGAAATTGAAAGGGAAAAACACTTCAGAAAGATAAAATGGTTAGATGAGAGAGAAATGTAGTTCACTTTTTTCGTTAATGAGAAGGGAATGTAGTTCAGTCTTGCTCTTACATGTTGAAATATAAGAAACCTTAACATTACTGGCATTATGCAGATAATGGTAAATGCAGACTCTTGATGAATTTCAGCTGCAATTTCTCATGTGAAAAGATTGTAAAATCAGAATCAGTAATACAATATAAAGTGCACAGGTTATTATTAATTTAAAATTATACTAAGCAGTACAAATACAGAAAGCAAATTCTGCAGTATTACAGTGACCTTACACTGAATAATGATGGCAGTGAACAACACCCCTGGGCTAACATTTTGTGCATCTGCTGGTGATGACCCTGCTACTCCAGAGACAGGACAGGATGCTGCCTCTGCCTGAAAGAGAGATGCCAGTGTTTGGTAAATTTCTGTGTGGAGCACAGTAAGGACAAGACAGGGAAAACTAAGGCACACACAGAAGCCTTTATGTGGCATTACATTTTTAAATTAGCATGGGCTGGTACTTAAGACAGCAATAACTTAACTTTTATAAGAACCACAGTGTCAGATTCTCCATGTGGATGTAGTAAGGGATCAAAGCCCTTTTCTGTTAAGTTTATATAAGTAGATAATATGAAGCCATTAATTCATCTGCTAATGAAATACATTGATTAGCTATTTTAAACCAGTAAATCAATTACAAAACTTTATTAATCAGCTAATTGCCAAAGAGCACTTACAGTAATAAAAATAGTCAAGACTATTTCATTTTGCTAAAACATTATAAAACCAGAAAGTATCTGTTGAAATTCATGTACCATACATTCTGGAAAATGTCCAGTTGGGAAAAAGAACTGTAGTACTTGAAGACCAGACACTCATTCACAGCAACATCTAAGTAAATTGCCTGATTGGTGGATCCTAGGAGTATGCCTGTATCTTTGTCTGTACGTGGACAAGTAAATGGGAAGATATAGCTCATATAGCTCAGATCTTGCAGACTGAAAGAATTTGTGGTCCTGTTAACCTTGTTTCTGTCCCTTAGGTACACATCCTACCATGGCATTGGTATGGATCCAGAGGGAGCACTTTCCATAAGGGAAAATGGGAGCAGCAGGGTTGCTTTTGTCACTATGGTCGAGTTATAGCCCCTTCTTTACATGCTGTGAGTACGTAACTTTTTGTGATTTACAGGATTTGCACCTTGTGTAGAAACTGACTCTGTAACGATTCATGTTAATGACGCAGGACAAGGAAACTAGCTCAGGAATCGTCATATAATTGCAGCATGTAGCTGAAACAAATAAAAATTTGTAAGCATGCCTCCTGGCATAACTTCAGGCCAAGTAATCTTTCCCACACAATTCCCGAGTGTATTGTTGGGGCTGGCACAGACAAGGGCTTCTGTCCACAGGTCAGTGTGAGGCAGACTACTCTGAAAAGCACAAAGTATATCCACATGCTATGGCTAGAAAGCACTCTATGACCTTTCCCAGAAACCAGACCTGGTTCTGTGTTTATAGCTATGCAGCTGGTGATCTCCCTCTACTTGCCAGCTCACCTTAAATGACATGCCCTCTTTAACGGGTCATGCATATGAAACAGGCTCTCTCTTTTCTCCTGCTGACATCGAGTATTATGATCCTTGAGAAGAGGCACTAAGGACCTGATACAAACTTGGGCAGGAGACAGAGCAAGAGCAAACAGTATTGAACAGTCTCTGGCTGTAATTTTCTTGGTCTGCAGTAGGAGAGAGGTGGTGGGGGAAGATTGCTCCTGACCTCAGCACTCCGTTGTATATCAAGGACACGAAAATGAAAAGGTCTCACTACAATCAGATGAGATAATGGGGAAAAAGCTAAAGCAATAGTATTTTGGTAAGGACTGAAGTTAATAACTCAGCTAGTGCTATGAATCATTACAAACCAATTAGCCCAGCTCTGCCCTCTTTCTGGGATTTTCAAGAAGAAAAGCATAATAAAAGATTTTCCTAAATTCTAAGCATACATATGCACATGCACACCTATTTTAATAATATAAATACTGTGGAGGTCTACACAGGGTGTTTCATAAGCAGTTGGTGTTAGTGGGTCACAGTTACTGTTAAAATAATATTCCTAGCATGTTCTTTTATGAAATAGCTCACAGATCACCTGCATGCTTTAAAAAAAAAAACAGTTGAGGATGGCTTATGGTTATGTGTCTTAATAGAAATAGCTTACTTGGTTATGTGTCTTAATAGAAAGTAAGAAAAGATAAATTATGCGCATGGCAGTGATGAGATTTTGAGCAGAAAACACTCTTATCGTGTCGTCAGTTAATTTATCAGCAGGTTAGAACTATTTCAATGGAACAAGAAGAATCTGCCAGGATATCCTCTTTACAAAATAGCACCTGCATAGCATGCAAAATTTGATTCTTACTGTTTTCTCAAAAGATGTTCTGCATAACATAAAGGAGTGTGTATTAAATGTCTAACACAAGCTTATTTGTGAACTACAGAGAAAAGCAGAGATTGGATTATTAATCAGTCAATAGAAACTGATAATTTTCATTAAAAAACCCTTTGAAGAAGTGAATGAATTGGACATGGTGCCTATGGCACTATGCATTAATACAGAATTTATTTTTGCTTTCAAGATATTTTTGACAACATTAGACATCACTAGCTTGAAATAATCTTCCTTTGCCCATCTCACTGTGCAGCTAGGACAAACAATTTAAGACGACCTATTGAATCACTCGGTTCTACATGGTTGTGAATGAGAAAAACAGGGTCATCACCAAAGATGCTGCACTCCATCATGTGGCAGTGATCAGCCAGCCATTACAGAAAGCTGCTTGTGCATTGCTTTTTTATCGTTTGCATGTGCTGCAGCTTTTTCTTATATTCCAGCCTGGCTTTAATTGCCAGCTTCAAATAACAACACATAAACAATCATCTCTGTGGATGATCAGCTCTATCCTTCACCTTTAGAGTTTGGACATATCTGGGCAGAGACCTAATCCTAGGCACTTGCAGAGCTGTGAGCCTCATATTAAAGGGAAAGCTAAAGGTGACTATGTCCAGTACTAGAGAGTGACAGTTGAATTTACATATATATATATATATATGTATACTGTACATATAGGATGAAGTAATGTGCATTAAACTGTAATTACACCTAATGAAATGGAATTGGTTTCAGGAAATAGATAAATTATAAGAGGTAAGGGTTGTTACCCTGAGTATAAAAGAAATACAGTATGTAAAAGTGTACTTCATATCTACACAAGGATCTTAGCATGAGGAGTAACAGAAAACTGGTCTGGAAGGGATCCAAAAAGGTTGGTCAGACTATGCCCTGCTCCAAGGCAGAATAAGCTCTATATAAATCATCTCTGACAGATGGCTGTGTTATGTCCTGCACAAAAAACCCCAGGGAGGCAGACACTATAGCTCCCTGGGCAGTGTTCATTACTCAATGATCTTTCTATTAGAGAGTTTATCTCTGGCTGCAGTGCAACACCCTGCTTCTTTTCCTGTTGTTGCTCAATTGAGATGAAAAAAAGAGGTTTATTCCCTTTCTCTTTGCAATGAGCATGTGCTGCAGAAGAGCAGAATACTCTTAGGAGAGTGCCCTACATATGGAGACTGTGACACGGGCCATACTGTTTTCCCAAATCCGGCAAGGGAATGGGAGGTCTGTCCAGTTAAACTCATGTAATGAATTATCTGTCTTTACAAGGTCTTGAACAGAAAGCTAAAGTGTTCATTTAAACCTTGCTGGTACATCCTCACCATCTTTCCCTGTGGTTACTTTTAGCTATGATCCCCCAACACAAGCACACAAATAGTCTGTACTCCCTCTGCCCTGGCCACAGACTGGGCATTCACTAGCCAGGTGTGATGGATCATGTTACCAGGATAGGGTCATTGAGCCTGCTGGCCTGTGTATTGCAACCAGAGCAAGCTCACACTCTTCCAGAGCTGCCTTTTTTAGTACTAAAGGATTGCTTGTAGGGGGAATTTAGTGTGAGTTAAGTTCAGGAGACAGGCATGTCAGCAATGAGCTGCACCATAAGAAATGTTTGTGCAGGAGGCATACAAAGAACATCAGCAATGCAGGAACAGCAGGCTGACTAATTAAAATACTTCTCCCTGTTTTCCTGACCCAACTACTCCTGACCCAGAGCTCTGTGTATTGGGTAACAGCATGGAAATCAGACCACCATGTACCTTGGGTGACCTGGCAGGAGCTCAGATGCAATATAACACAGAAGAGACACAGCACTAGCACGAGGCTGTACATGGAGACAGCCTGGTGCCTAGAGGGGCTTGTTGGCTGCAGAGCCTTGCACAGAGGTAAGGCTAATCACCCTGGCTCTTGAGAAGAAGCTCTAGATCTTGGATATGAGATTCTTTTAGTTAGTGAGTCCATGCACAAGTGGGTTCATAAAGGTACAAGGCCTCCAGAAGAATGATGTGTGAGGGTCTCAGTACAGGAGATGCCCTCTAATTTCATACACTCCCTCACTTCTCAATAAATGTGATTTCCTATGTTAGTCTCAGAAATACTTTTGTGTGATGCAGCTGGCTTGACATTAAGTATGGTGCAAATTATTTCAGTCTTAATGTACAGTATGGAGAAAGCGTTATGTGACATAACTTAACACACCATGTCCCCATGTAGATGTGCCCACATAGGTAAAAGTTGAATTTAGTTCAAATGTGTTTATCTTTCACCTGACATTCTATCTTTCCTCTTTTCTGCTTTTTTCACTGTGTTTCAAACCAATCTCAGTTTCCTCAGTGGAGGCTAACAGTTCAATATCTTTCACATATTATTAAAATTTGAGATTTCACCTTTCCTTAATATTAAAGGTAAACTAAAAAATTAGAAAAATACACAAATTTAGGTTTAATACCTTATCTAATCTAATCTCAATATTAATATTCACCCTTTATATCATATATGAGCCATAAAACTATGTGCTGATAAAAGCCAACTTTAAGAACAAGAAATACTGCTGAGTGGTTGAGTCAGCAGATTTTTTCCTAACAATTAATTTTCTAGCTTTTATGCTTGCATACACATTAAAACAGTGAACACATTATTCTGCCAAAGAATCCCTGTCCCCACTAACTGAATAAGATAAAAATCAAGTAATGACCTAGGTAGAACTGTGAGACATGCAGAGGCATACACATTTCTTTCAGAACTCTTACAGTATCTCTTTTACTTCTATGCATACATTAATGTTTTGAATACATGATATGGTAATGAAAACAAGACTCATGGTTTGCAGTAGAATTCTAAAGCTTCTTAAAGAAATTGAAGAAACTGGAGATAACGCTTAAGTGTATAATGTTTTTAGCCTATGGATTCTGTTCTTTTGTTCTTGAACAAGTCTAAAAACAACTCTATATCGATAGGCATATAACAGATACCAGAAAAATACCTGCTGTACACAGCTTGTCCATCTCAGTGCTTTAAACATAACTATTCAAACTTTTGCAAATTATACTATTCTATCAGTCAAAGAGTAGATTTTATTTCCTCAGGACATGCATATTTTATGAATGTAGAAGATTGGCATGTTTATATGTAAGGAAAACATTCCTTATGAAAGCTTGGCTTTAAATACATCTTTCTTCTCTTTGACATGTGGGCATAAGGCTGAGGAAGAAGAGTGAGGTTTTCTTTTCATTTTCTGTAAAGTACGTTGCTTTCCTCTGGCAACTTGCTGGTTTCAGTCTTATGGTAAATTTCTTAAATGTCACTTGTATTTATGAATAATTAAATTATATATATGGATGTGTGATTTTTTCAGCATTTAGTTTTAAGGTGGCGTGTATGTGTTAGAATACATAAATACAGAGAGACTACATTAAGAGAAAATTTTGTTGCTACAATACGGTATGTTAAAAAGACTTACACAGGCACCTAGGGATAATCAAAATGGGAGAAATTTCATATCACAGAAAATAATTTAAGGACAGAACTCTCCCAGTGTTTCCAGCAGCAGAGATGTGCTCTTTCTCAGCTTTAAATCCAATATCAACAAACTTGGTTAAGCCATTAAAATCCACAGAGGTTTGGTATTCTTCATGTTGCTAGGAATCCCAGAATGTATACATTCTTAAAACAATTTATTTTTGAGACATATCCCATTGGTTTCCACTGAAAAACACGTTAAGAAGCCTAAAATAGAGAAAAAAGCCTAACTGTGGCTTCCAGCCACAGAGACAAAGAACCTTGCATGAGGCAGAATGTAATTAGGAATTTGCAATACAATGATGCTTAATGCCTTCTCAATCTGCAGGCTAATCAGGAGGGTGCAGATCATTTATTCTGCAGCCTGATGTAGCCTATAATTGCTACCTTTGGGCAACCTTGTCCAGTCTGCATGCTCCTTTTCTTACTGTTCTTTTGGGACATGGTTGTTGAATCAGGGAATAGTCCTGAATTCTGAAATTGTGACTGTGACCTTGACTCTCTGAGGGTAAAAACTCCTTTTAGTCAAGACTACAATGATGCATTGCATTCTGGGTTTTAATATTTATAAAACTCTTAGACAAAAAATGCTGCATATTGCAAATTACAGTTATGAGACTTTCCCCTGAAGGCTTTCTTTCAGTTAACCTGATCAAGAGGATTTTAGTTGGATTAGCATTTGGACTGTATGTTATTATTAACATATACCAAGAAAAATATCCTAGCTTGTTTTGGCTATTTGCGGGAGGATTTAAACTGTTCTAAGCTACATTAAAGAAGGCAAAATGGAATAATTCATTTTTCTCATAGTTGTGGAGAGGTCCTGAAGCATGTTAGCTTTATACACATTAAAATTCCTTGGTTCTACATTAAATCAGAATATAGAGAGTTTGTAGAAAAGAAAAAAAAAGAGATTGGATAGAAAATGCTTTAGATATGACTCATGATCATGAATGTTCAGTTCAGAAATCTGAACTCGGGTTTACCTAAATGTCAGAGGATGTTGCTTGCACCTAGGATTCAACTTTCTATGTTTTCCTCTTGTTGTTTTCACTGTATTCCTTTGGGTTACCTTTGCCCTACAAAAAGCTCTTGGTTACTACATGCTGTAGTATACGTGAACAGAAAATTAAAATCAGAGGAACACATCTACAGCACAACAGTCTATTTTAGTACCCTGTGAAACTGGGGTAAAGGTTACAGCTGGTTAGCAAATATTTTGGCAGCACATATAAAAGAGCAAAAGGAAATTCAGAGTGCTGAGCTTTGCATTATCAAAGGCTTTTCAATCTGTATTAATTTTTAAACACCATAAATTGCTTGGCTTGAACATACAGGCATAAAACAACATTCATCATGTTTTTTAATACGAAGGCTTGAAACAAGGAGCTGCTGACACAGATCTTTTGAATGCAACTCCACTGTTGCATATCTTAAATGAAGAAAATTTACTTTTGAGCTATTTCATATCAAGGCAGCTGAATACCTTGTCTGGAAATATAAAATAGGATGAACCAGTTTATTCCTGTTACTCTTCCTACTTGTGGTTCAGCAGAAACAGGATAATATTCTTTTAGGGCTTGACTTTACTGACTGGTTATCTTAAATTACCCTAATTGAATAATACTGGCAGGGTTTAACTCAAAGGAATGTAAATTAAAAAAGCAGAGAGGTGGGCAGATATGGTTTGGAATGCAGAAAACGGCAGTTCTAGCAGAAGGACCACATGAGCTCCCCTCTCCAGATGAGCATCACCAGCATCCAGATTGAAAACTGTCCCCTAATCTGACAGCCTAAGTACAACCTTGTGTACAACTCAGTCTGACGTGCAAGGCTTTGCCAGTATGGATGAGTATTCAAATAGGCCTTGAGCTGGATCTTGCACTCTGGGCTGACGCTCCTGCCAAGGCAGTACTTTAGTCCTGAGTGTGTCTCACTGAATGGGAAGGCCATCCTGCCCTCCTTGCAAAGCCAGGCTTGAGGCACCTCTAAGCCTGGCAGCCCATCTCATACTCAGTTTATGGGATGGAGTATTTCACTGCCAGTGAATTACATAAGAATTTACAATAGCTCATGGAACATGTATTCATTATTAGTTTGATATTCAGTGGACACAGTGTTTTAGTCAAGTTTTCCTTAGAGAGTGCTATGTAGAGATGACTCTCAGAAGGCTGGGAAGATAGTAGAACTTTGTTTATGTCTGAAGAACAGGGATTTTCAGGATAAAGTTATTGTTGTTTCCTGTTTCTCAGAATTCCAGTGGACTTTGAGCAGTGCAGTATGTAACTTGGCATGCTGTGCTTCCAGACTCTCAAATGCATATTTGCTCTTTTTCTTCCAACAATCCTCTGTATCTCTCTCACCTGATGCTGGGAAGAGAGGCAGGAGAGGTTACAGCTGAAAAGTACATGATGTTGTTTTGGACACATTTTTGAAAGATGGAGCAATATTCTGAACTTCCTCACCAGTTTAGTTTCTCTCTCACTGAATTAATGCCAGCGACTGACAGCAGCAGTCCTTGATGCAAGAGAACCAGCATTTGAGGTTTTGCTCAAAATAAAATAAAAGTATTTTACACAAGAAATTATAAGCTATTTAAAATATAAGTCCTTTCACCTTCCGAACAGATTTTCTCATAATTACATCATCTACCTTTCAGCCACTCCATAAAACATAAGGCAGCTGCAGAAGGGATTGCAGTGAGACTGAATAAAGAAGATCTATAGGTCAAACTACACAAAAGACGTATGCTACAATATGAATCCAGCAGGTATTTTCCTCCACATGTGTCTTTGAAAGTTACTTCCTTAAAGAGGCTCAGCACAGAGTCCATACCTAGTTATTATCATCAACATGTTTTTTACCTTGTTTCCTGACTTAAGAAAGCATGAGAAGTGAAATATACTTCTCAACAGCACGCCAGGATGGTTTCAAAGAAAGGGATGGCAACAAATGGTTTTCCCTGAAGATCTATCTGCTTGTGGCAGCAGGTCATACAAATAGTTGTTTTTTTTTCCTTTGTATAGTTTTAAATTATTTTAGCAGGAAATTTATGGATTTTGACAGGTAAAACTCTGTTCCAGGACTTTCTTCTGAATGAGGTGCACAGACAATAAGTAAAGAAATCCAAATAATGATAGAAAAACATATTTTCTGTCAAAAGTAGTAGAAAATGCTAGTCTTTCCCTTGTTTCTGTAGCAAAAATCAGAAAAAAATGGTGCATAAATAGTGAACAGAAAATTGTCTAAAGCATCAGCTACTGTAGGGTGGACCTAGCAAGGGATTTTGACTTTTGAGGAGTACAACAAAGTTTTGCCTTTTATCTCACAGTAGTAAAAGCAGTACCAAGTAGGTACAAAGGCTCGAATTTCAAAAGATGTAGTTTTGAGGGTTCAAAACCTTTGTGAGGACAGTGTAAGATTTAAACTTCTGATACAGAGGCTAACTTGGAGTTACAGTGGTACAGGGGGATTGGCACACAGGAGTGCTAAGTTCCCACAAATCCTTTATGAGACGAATCAAATGGCACAAAAGATGTCTTGCTGTGCTGAGCACTAGAGGTACAGAAAAAATGCACAATACAACTCCTTCCTGTCCCCCTGGAGCCCTACAGCCCTGTCCCAGAAGAAGTCAGTGGTGCAGCCCATATTTCTTTCATATTTCACTTGTCTTATGGTGCAGGGAAGAGCACTCTGGTGGAGTTCCTGTGAAAATAGCTGAGAGATTCAAGCCCTTGGAAAGTTTTTCTCAGGAAAGCTGACCATGCTTATTCTGTTGAATCAGAACTCAGCCAGAAAATTTTGCACTTTTAAAGCAAATAAATTCTGTTAAAATCAGCTGCTGCTCTAGTTGATGATAAGAAAATCTCCTTTCTTGTGTATCAGCTTTACTAGAATTCTACATGCACTTAACAATTAACAGCGATCAAAAGTAACAAAATATACCATTCTGGATGCCATTGTCTATAAATTGGAAAACTGAGATTACAGGAAAATGCAGGCAGGCTGGCAAGAAGTGGCAGGGTCTTCCTCTTTTGCTCCCTTCAAAATGAGATCAGGTGTTTCCTGGAAGATATTATTCAGCCAGAAGAGAAGTCTTTGGGCTCAGCAGAGGCCAGTATCCTGTGGCTGAAGTTGTATAGAAGCTTGAATGAGTTTATTTACCAGTCCTTAAACCCAATGCAAAGCTGAAAAAGGCAAGGGAAAGCAAAGACAGTGATGAGGAGCGGAAGGAGGTAGAACATTTCTAGTCTTATAAATCAGAAATGAATCTTTTGTCAGCGACAGTTTAACATCAAGGTAACAGCAGATCAAGACCTATAGGCAGCTGTGTCAAAAAAGCCTTGCAAAGGAAAGTATAGTGTTTCTCAAACCTGAGACTCTTCAGAGGCTTTCAGCAAGAAAAAGAAAAGTTCTTATATGCTGTTATAAAGGATTTTTTAGCTTTCATAGTATGTTAGACAACTTAGTGTATTTTTAGATGTGTATAGGTAACTGTGTTGCATTTCTATGTTCTTCCCAGTATCACATGCTCTGTGAGTAAATTTTTTTCCTGCTGCTGGTAGCTTATAAAACATTGCTAGTAAAATGCGTGAATAGTGCTGTAAATACTGCAAAAAGGATTCTAGTGCATGTTGCAGAGAACCAATAAACAGCCAACAATGTATGGGTAATGTGAAATGACTGGCTGCTCTTCAACAGTGCTCTAGGAAAATTGTGATTTTCAGTTACGATCTGTTCAGTCAAATTAAAGTCTGATGACTGCCTCAAGATGTTCATTTAGCACCCAAAATAAATCAAACTGAGAGAACAGGCAACAATATGTGATTGTATTCAAAGGCAACGCATCACTACCTATGGGTAGAATTTCTAGCTGCAGTCAGATAAAAGTTGCTGGAAATAAGAGTACAACAATAGATCACATCAGGACAGGATATTATAGAATCTCAGCTTGGTTCATAAATATAAAATAATGAGCTACTGCTTTCATAGTCTTACCTGTCAAGCTGTATTAAAAATTTAAAAAAGTGTTATTGTCACCTGTTATAGCTGAAGATTTGGTCACAAAATTTAAATAGATTGTACTGAAATGAGTACACATAAAAAAAGAAAAAAAGAGTTGTGGGGTTTTTTGTTTGTTTGCTTGTTTGTTTGTTTGGTTTTTATGTATGCAGACCTGAAAACAAGAAAAAAAAGATAATAAAGTATGTAATGCCCATTTTCAGATTTTCTACCTGTAGCAGATGTGTAAATGGCTGTCTTGTGTGCATGCATTGCCTTTGGGTTCTCAGCCCACAGGGGTTTATTAAGCACTGGCCTTGCCCAGGAAACACTGAGTGGAAAAAATATCATCACATCCTGCATAGCACAGGTCAATGTGCTATCCCCTCTGAATGCAGCAAAGATGTCCAGGATGGTGTAGACTTTCACCAGACAGGAAAACAGCAGTTGGTGGCGGCCTGCAGACTTTCATTACATCCCCAACCACAACAAATTTACTAACACCAGACTGCTGTGCCATGAATCCAAGGGAGTCTGGCACAAACAGCTTTCAAGAAAAAATGCCCATACATTTCTAGACTTGGAAAATGGAAAGAGGGGCAGGTGTGATACCTCTCCAGCACTGAGCAGTTTCTGATATGGAACCATGAAGGCAATCTTTTCTGCCCAGAAATTAGCACCAAGAGGGGCTCATCATGCATATCCATAACTATTAAGACTTGGCAAAACTGAGCTTGATGGTGCATCTGCCATGCTTTTAGTGTATCAGAAAATCAGAGATTCATTTGGCACTGGCAGAACTTTTGAAGAGCACGGTGAAGGATACCAGGATCCAAATGGCCTGCAGAAACCATCTGGGGAGATGGGCTTTACTGTCCTTGAATCTGGTGATGCCTGGAGCTTTTTGCTGCCTCTGTTGTCCTTTGACAGTGTCACAAGCTGTAGCTTACTGTAAGAGTGATCAGAGTGTAGATGCTGTAAGGTAGCAGCAGGCAGTGATCTTACAGGTCCTGTAGCTCTGTGCAGGAGCAAGAGATATCTTTCAAAGGAGATAGAAGAGCTTGCATGATTGCAGTCATGGTCATGAGGACTTCATCCTTGGCAAAGCAGTAACATGCCTGTGGCAAACTAAGGGAACTGCAGACACAGACAAGGCACTGCAGCCTGGGGACTCCCTACTATGGTCCTGGGAATGGTGCTGACGGAGGTTAATTATGCCTGCTTGTCTTGCAGCACTGCAGATCCATGAAAGAAACAGCTGAACAGGTAAGTATCTGCCTTTATCAGACTTCCACGTAGCTTGGATATGTGCCTATATAAAAGGCCACTGCTAATAGTGCATTTCCAAACTTGATTACAGAATTCATAAGGTTCAAATACTTGCTTTCAGATCTTCCATTCAGTAAAAGATAATAAGAAAAATAAGTTTAAAAAGTTAGTTATTTTAGCCACACATTAAGAATATGCCTTTTTCCTCTTACAAACCAAAAATTACAAAAATTACTTTAATGATCCTTTGGCAAGATGCAAATTTACAGAAGGTGGAATTTGGAGCCCTAAGGCAGCCAAGAAATGGCTGCCTTTCCAAGTGGAAAGGAGCCAGTGTAAAGCCAGTGCAAAGAACAAGGTGAGACAGATTTCCCTTACTACCTGGAATAGTACAGCAGGGAAACCACAGGGAGAGGTGCTCACTCACTGGTAACACAACTGCTTCACAGGCCCTTTTCTGCTTCTCAGGAGCTGCCAAGGCTACCCTGGTGATTCCTGTGATCCGTTCTTCTTGGGCAGACACCTGCACCAGTTCAATCTCCTGGTTTTTAACTCCAGTGTTGGTAGTGAGGAGTTGACTGGGCCAGACTACACTATTTACTCCTAATTTCTAAGCTTACATAACTATGACATAAATGAAAGTGTCGACGTGGATTCAGTGCTTCAGTTTAAAGAATTAATTTGAGAAACCATAAATAAATGAGTCAAGGAAAAAAAGAGAGTGCTTTAAAATTTATGAAACACTATCCATTTCAAAATTATCGAAGTTCCCATCAGTTTCAAAATCATAAAACCACTCACACTTTAATACAAATTTCTATTAGAACAATATTTTGCAACTATATTTTGTGAGAAAACTGAAATTCTGCAGTAAGATTTTCTGATCTTCTTTTTGCTCATTTTTTGTATTTCTGTAAAATTAAAGAAGTCATTATGGTGTAATAGAAAAGGATAAAATTTTTGACTGGGTAGCAATTAAAATGAATGAGGTTAATGAATTGTATCTGAAACATTGCTTTTATATTCAGAAATGTTGTTTGGTTCAGATGCTATTTTATGCCTCTATTACATGTACTACCCATTCAGAAACATAAAAAAATAGAAAACTCAATCTGTGATATAGCGAAAAAAAACCACAGGAAGTATGTGCAAAATGTGAATGTTTGAAAACAGGACTTGTCCTTGTTGGCCTTTAATTTATTGCTGACTAACTGCCCCTGCTACATGTGCCTGTTTTGATTAATGCAGAACCATCTTGTCCACATGTGCCTGAAATTCTGCATATTGCAAATTGTGCATAAAATAATAGGCCAAAAGATTTAAACTATTGAATCTGAGCTGCACTTACTCGTGAATATTTTGTTAAACAAGCTAGTTAGGAGAAAAAAATATTATAAAAAAAAGTGCAAGATTTTAGGGAATAAAATTTTAAAAAGGGTGGGGTTTTGAGAATGACTCTCTCCAGCAATATCAATAAAAATAACTTCAGATGCTTGGCATCCCTGGGTCACCCAGATGAAATTACAGGGATAGAGTTCTGCTGTTAAACCAAAAAGCACCTGAACCCAGCTCCTCAGAAGTTTTTAGAGATAGTTGTCTTGTATGCAGTTCAGGCACTGGTCCTTCCAAAGGCTGACAGCACCAAGCTGATGAATTACAGAGCAGATGTGTGAGAGTTGAAGCCAATGCTGAGCAAAACGACTTTGTTCTGGCAGCTTGCCTGACTTTAACCTTGCTGTGCATGACCCAGCTCCAATACCAAAGCTCTTTCAGGCACACAGAACTACCTTTTCCCAAAGGTGACTTATAAGCAAACTGTAAGTATAATGGAAAACTGTTCTTTTCAACAATTATTTCTCAAAATGCAGATCAGTACCTTTTTGGCAGTCCTGAAAGGGCCTAAAGTGGGTTGGTCAAATATCATGTGGCAGCAGTTCTCTCTCAGGGTAGCAGAAGCTGCTGCATTAACAAGTGAGGACAGCTTAAGACTCTTGCAGGATTGATAGCCACCTCGAATTGCTGACAGCAGTTTATTTTCTCCAAGGTAAAAGAGTGAATATGAACACTTGTAGCCAATTATAAACTCTTCTCTCTTGACTGATATGGAGGTTCTAAGCTAAAGTCTAATTGAAGGTAAATGAGATGAACCAAATGGAGGTGACATTTTCAGATTTGCATAAACCAGTCCTAGATATTTCAAGATTCTCTTGCTGAGTT
This sequence comes from Toxostoma redivivum, assembly GCA_013397375.1. NCBI lineage: Eukaryota > Metazoa > Chordata > Aves > Passeriformes > Mimidae > Toxostoma > Toxostoma redivivum. The sequence continues at coordinate 217,012 of VXBI01000861.1, read as the reverse complement.
CAAACAACCTATTCTCTGCACTTGTTCTGACAGCGATATGTCTTCTTTTTCTTCTTTTATGCTTCTTTTACTCTCGCAAAAGACAGACACATGCACTGTATCATATCCTCTAGACCATTTTCAAATGTTAACCATCAAATAATTGTTTACTGTTTTATTGGAGTAACTGTTTCACCTTCTTGCTCTGTTTCATTATAAAGCTTGATGAGTTCTACAATACCTTTTGTAGCTTTGGTCTATAAGCAGCCTTGGTCATCTTTAATTTCGCTGTCTTCTATAACTAACTTTTCTCAACAAAATTCTTCAAAGGGAGCAGATTGCATTGTCACAGATGCATGATAGGAAACAGGAGGAGGAATGGAGGGAACAAATTAGAAGTAATCATAGCCTGTGATCACATACATAATTATTTAGTGTACCTTTCAATTACAGGTAATTCCAGTATTCTGCCAAAAGTCAACTTGCATAAAGAGTGTGAAATGCTTTCCATTCAAAATTTGTAAAAGATCTATTGGACTTGAACTCACTTGAGAAAATTGCAGTTAACTGCAATGCAAGCAAAAGGGAGGAAAAAGATGAACTTAAGCAGGGTGAGGAAAATGGGCTGTGCACTTTCTGTCTGATCAGATTCCTCATACCTGAGACCTCCTGTAAAACTATATTACAATTGTTATACTTCAGTAGGGTGAAGATAAATGAAAAACTGCCCATCACTATTTTAACTGGTAAATAAGAAAGTAGATAAACTCAACCCTTGACAGCAGATCTAGTGATAAGATGCAGACAGAACACAGACCAAATGAAAATAATGGGAAAACTTCATTAAACTATATCAAACTTTGACTGCACTATCAACTCTAATCTTTAGACCCTTGTCCAAGTTCGGTTTTTCAATATTGGCATTTGCTAGGAAAACCTATGATGAACCTAGCAAAAAAAAATCAAACTACAAATATACTTGTGTTCCTGAAATTGCAAGGCTGCATGTGGGCTTCAGTTCTCATTTGCCAGAAAGAAATGGACTGAACTTCTGGAAGTATGGGAACTATTTAAACTATAAGAAAAGTGAAAGTCAAGGAACTGGGTGTTTTGTGTCTAGCAGCTGGATTCAGAGTCAAGTCTAGTCACTCTGAGGAGAGACACCTGTAGCATCACCAGCGTGGTCAGACTCCCATTTACCTGAAGGAGATGTCCCCCACCAGCAGCATATCAGTGGCAATTTCTCTGATTCTTCATCAATTTTGATATAATTCAGCATCACAGGAAGTAGGCAAACACCTGTCAGTGCAGATCATGTCAGAAGAGGCAGAAGATTGAAGCAACACATCTCAACTGAGTTGGCCTTATTTAGAGTTAATTAGTGTCTCTAATACACTCATTACAGAATGTAACTCTGTGGTGAGAATAGTTTGTTTATGTCTTCTTGCTACTGCCTTGGCAAAATACATCCCACAGATTAAGAAACTCTGGTTTAAAGGACCCCTTGCCATCTTTTATTTAATTTCCTCTTCTGTGTTTCTTGGACTGCACTAATACTGTTTCAAACCTGTACTTCTAGTGGTTCAGTAGCAGTGAATATGACCTCAGATTCCCAAGTCTTGTAGCATTTAAATAGACCTGACACAGACCAACCACTTGCACCCACCTTATACTTTGATGGGCTGAAGAAGCTCCTTCCTGTCTTTCCTCAGCTCCAGGAAATGCTGCCAACTATTCCTTCATTGCCCGTGAGATGAGTTCATAGTTGAAGCAAATTCTGCTGGGATGCTGGGCACTTTTACCTTTCCTTTTTCATAAGGCAACTTGAAGTGCAGTGTGAATATGTCATGCTTAGAGGCTCAGCAATGGTGTCAGTTAGGATTGAGATTGGGAAGAGTGGTCTCCCAAAGAAGTTGAATGTCTGGCTATTTTCTCTCCTGGTTTTTTGTTTGTTTGTTTGTTTGTGGGGTTTTTTTTGTGTTTTTGTTGTGTTTTTTTGGTTTTATTTTGGTTTTTTTGTTTGTTTGTTTTTTGGTTTTGTTTGTCTTTGTTTGTTTCTTTGTTTGGCTCCTAAATGGTCACAGAAGCAGATATTGGCAGTGCCTGTTCTCTTCTTTTTTATTGGTGGTATGTTGCATATTTAAGGCAGAAGGCCCTCCCTGGTTGTGTGAATGGGACTGTGCTCTAGCCCTTGCTGTGCTAAAAGACTTGGCACTGTGCTTGTGGAGACAGCTTTGCAGAAGCCTCAGAGAGATTTCCCACCAGCAGCATCTGTGAAGATGGAAACAGCCACTGCATTAGATTCATTAAGATCTGAAAAAAATGCAATAACTGACCCTAATTAGCCATCTACACCCAAATGTTAAATGTGGTAGGTTTTCAAATGGATGCCTAGTCGAGTCATTTGTTTGGCAGCTTATTGGGCTTGGATCTTACACTAGGCACCGGTGACGTCACATTAAATTAACTAACCCTTAAATTAAAGCCAGGGAACCCTGACAGGAGACAGAACATGATTGTCCCTACTATTAAGATATTAGAAATGTCCTGGAATGGCTTAGGCTTAGGGCTTTCCCTGGCTTTTTCCCAAAAAACTGCCAAGCAGCTTGGATTTTAACACAAGCAAGAGAGAATTCTTCATCACTGTGGTTGTAAACATCTTACTTTGCAGTATAAAACAGTGTGGCTGTTGGCCATTTTATGTCAGTTGTCTTCAGGGCCAAAGAATGGTACTGAGCATATTTAAACTATGATTTCTGGTGAAATTAAGTGTGTGGGAGTCTAGAAAAAATGTCAGAGTCCCTGGTCAGTCCTAATGGTGTTTGCATTTCTGAGGTCAACTGGTTAAATTTTGAGAAGAAGGAAACAACAAGCATAATGAACTGAGGATCTGACCTTATGTCCTTGTGTGATAAGTCCTAGACAGCCAGTCTTCCTCCTCTGCAGGCTGGAGGAATTTGTGAATAAATTAAGGCTTTCATGTTTCTTCAGTTGTTGCTGTCACAATCTCACCATGTAGAGGTATGTCTACCCCACCTTCAGGACATACAGTTTGCTCCAGCACAGCTGCAGAAGTACACTTTAGCTTCTTAATTTTGGAACAGTTCTGCTCTGTGATGTGCTGGGCCAGTTCTGTTGCTAGGTTAATGGGAAATTTTCCAGTTGCAAAACCATGAATATGTTCTTCTTATTCACAAGTTCTCTGGTTCCTTTTGCACCTCATGCTGCTCCATTCTGAGCATCTGGCCTGGTGACAGAACTAGTCAAGAAATGAGGATGCCAGCATGTCTCAGTGCTGAGGAATAGTGTCTATGGACTGTGAGGCATGATGGGCTACCACGACCTTCTAGGATGCCTTTGCAGAGGTATCAGGCTGTGTTCAAACTGGTGAGCCTGAGTCCATTCTACCTGCAAGGACAGAGAGAGAGTAGGTACAGAAGTGAATGAGAGAAGAGTCTGTGTGTGTGCATCAAAATGTGCAGTACTCTTTACAGCAATTTGAAAAAGTGGATCCTATTCAATAAAATGTTTGTTCTAACCAAAACAGACAAGAATATTAAAATATGCAATTTGGCCCTGCATCTCTGTAATGGATGTGAAATTGAATAACAGGCCAACTTTTCTTGTCTCTATAGATCAATAAATTTCCAGGGACATATTAAAAAGGTATATAAACATGCTTATGTTTCAATTTTGCTTTATTCAGTTACATTTCAATCAATTATATATTCTATTTTGTAGGAATACAATTTATCATCCCTATATTTGGTTATACTGGGAGCTTAAGTCTTCTTCTTCAGAATACTTGAGAAACAAAAGTAACAAAAAGTCCAAGTATTCATATGCCTTCTGAGAAAGATGGAAAATATGCTTGCTGGAAGAATCTTGTGCAGCTTGTTGCATATGGATCCCAAGAAAAATGGGTTTCAGTTAAGTGCTAAGATAAAACTAAAATGAAAAAATGTTAAAATGTCTTTGTTTTCGTGTGAGTGCACTGCTGCATTGGACATGAGTTGGACTGAATAAAGACAAATCTGTGACTTTCAGCCTTTGAAAATTGGCATTTAACAGTAAATGCACAAAGATGTACTAGCAATTTAGAAATGCAGTATTTTTCAGTGTTTTTGACCATGCAGATTTTATGTAACAGTATATGTTTCCCCTGCTTTTTCCCTGATGTTTCCAGCCATATGCATCATTCAGAGGTGTGCTCCATGCACTCTAGAGATCAGTAGTTACTCTTTGCTTTCAGTGTCATCTCATCCAATATCTTTTTCTCTTCATTAAATGTGTTGTTTCATTTTGCTTTTTCCCGAGTTTATATTCACACTTGTAGTAAAGATTAAAAATAAAAACAATGAAAGAAAGTGCTGGAGCTCTCAGAAAGCAGTCACTTCATTACTGGGAGTGGTCATTACTACAGAGCTGATGATTTCCACTGGTGCCACACACTGCAGTGGTGAAGAAAAATGTTTCTTGTCCCTTCTGTGCTCAGGCTCTCCCCAGCAGCACTATGGCCCTATGTATCTTTTGTAGGCTACATACAATATGAATTTCCATTCCACTGCCAACTCTCACTCTGCCATTTAATTCTTCATCAATACCTCAACTCCTCTTGGTTTTGATAGATGAGTCCTGCATTCCTGCTGAGCTGTTTGGCTTGGAGGAATATTTGAAGAGTAAAATGAAGGAAAAAAACTAAGAGATGGCACTGCTCCTTGGAAGCAGCTAACAAACTAAACAGGTTTTGATAAGTAATTTTTGCATGGCAGAGTTTTTTTACTTCACATAGTGGAACTATGACATTTCTTTAATGCAAGCCTCTTTTATAGACTCCTTTCAAAATTTGACAGAACAGGTAAGCAAAACAATTTGTTGAGATAAATAGTGAATAATTAGGGTTACTAACAGATCCATGAAGGAAATGTTTCTGAAAGTTCTCTAAAAATGTATACATCCATTAAAAAATACCACTCAGGGAAGTTTGGGCTTCTCATGGAGAGCCATATGGTCAAACTGATACACACGTCCCTTAAAAAAAAGAGTTATTTATACTTCCTGTAAGAAATTGGAATGAAATGTTAGTTTTGGATGTAATAAGACTAACTTTGAGATTAGCTCAGTTGGTTAGAGCATGGTGCTAATAATGCCAAGGTTATGGGCTTGAACCCTGTATGTACTTAAGAGCTGGACTTGATGATTCTTCTAGGTGCCTTTAAACTCAGACTATTCTGTGATTCTGTGGTTTATGAAAAAGTCCAAAATCTGTTTTTCCAGTGGCTTGTGGGGAGAGAATACTCAGCCCTCATGTGCCAAAACTGTACTTTTCTGCATGTGCAGTTGGAAAGATGCTTTCACTCAATTTGTCCACATCTCTCTAAACATTGTTAGAGTACCCATATAATCAACACTGCAGAATTTCTAATGCCGCACTACTCTTACAGAAGGTTAAGTGGCAAGGAAAAGTAAAAAAATTGTCATAAAAGTGTATGGAATAAAATACCCAAAACAAGTCCACAGAAAGACTGGCACCAGGCTCACAGATGTTCCAAGAAGTGAAAGAGTAGCTAAGTTTATCTAATAAACTTTGTTTAGTGAATAATTAACAGGTCAGCTTCAAAGTGTAACTCAATATAGACTGTTTGTTTTTCTTTTTGTGACAGTGATGGTTTGCTTTTAATGTCCAATAAGGGGTTATATCAGGTAATCCTGGCAAGATGAGGTGGGAGGTTTATTCATTTAATCAGTCATATTGATATAATTTTAATTTCAAGTTATTTTCAGATGAGTATCCCTGTTTCATAGGATCACAAATAATTCAGTACTGTGTCTATTTAATAGTTATGCATACATAAATATTATTTTAACACTGTTGTTAAGGTCACAGTATCAGTCATTCAATGGGCTGGAAATGTACCTTTTGTAAGAGCATTTTTACACAACTGGGGAGTATGTACTATTTATCTCATAGGCCCCCTGCCTCTTTTTGCATAAAGCATGGGTATGAACTGAGTTTGTTATAGTCAAGAGACTATAGCATGTATTTAGTAGGACTACTTCCATATTCATGACAGAATTTGAGTAGTGATGCACCAAGGCTTCCAGGGAGAAAAGAACGGGTCAGTGGTTAAGGCAATTGAATTCTATCTTGAAAGCTAAATTGTAACCTTGCCCTGAGTTTGTAATTGATGCTATATGAATTACTTAATCATAGGTGGCCACTAACCAAGTTTTTCATTGTCTGATTGAGAATCTGATTTACCAACACACTGAATACTTAAATCTGGATCTGAAGTAAATGACAGCTATAAGTGGGTAAATGAAGTATGGCTTGAAGAGGTTATATAAAAACCAAAGTCCTAAACTGCTCTCATATGAGACATGTAAGATTTGTGGATAATTTTATCTTAGCTTCTTTGGATCTCAGAATTCCCTCTTGTTAGGTCAAAATAATAGCATGCCTTGGTTTTGTAGCAATAATTTAAAATAATTGTGCCAGTATTTTAGAAACAGTCTGTCAGAATGACCATGAAAGAAAAAAACACTGGGGAAACCTGCAATTCTATATTCAGAGCATTCTGTATTCTTGCTAGAAGAAAATTCAATAGTTAGGATATAATGACAGATTGAGTGAGAGAAATAGGGGAAAGATTTCTCATTAAATAAGCCCTTTCTATTCTAGTGCATTAAACAGGGCTCCAAAACAAAAGTGGTAAATGATCATACATGGTAAATGATAAAGCCAAATTATACATGTGCAGCAGTGAAGCAACTGAAAATTTTACAGACCTGGTGTTCCCCAGCTCCTGAATATTTTGGCATGGCTCTGAAATGGATGGATGTTTGTGAGGTTTGCAAGAGAGATACTTATATCTATTTCCTTGCCAAATACAAAGCCTCTACCATGGGCATGTTAGAGCCTAAACAGCTATTCTGATAATATCCTTAACAAACCAATGAGTATATTAGAACGGGATTTTAAAGGTGAAAGATAAAAGCAGATACAATAAATGATAATGTTACTAGCTCTGTCTAGGACACAGTGTTATCACTACAAATGCCCACCCTTATAGCCCAAGAAGACCATTTCCTATGGCTCCTTGGGAAGAATCTTCCTCTCTTTCAGGAATGGATCAACCGATTGCTCAGTGTGAGAGCATTTATGGTGACAAAAATGGGGTGTTGCAGAAGTTTATTGCCCTCAAATATAACAAGACTGAAGACAGAAATTGATTACTAAGGCAGGAAATGAGATGACTGATAAAGCAAACTAGTAGCTAATAACAAGCTAATAGTAACTAGTAACTAATAGTAATAGTAGCTAATAACAAGCTAATAGTAAAGCTAATAGTAGCTAGTAACAAGCTAATACATTTAAGTATCCATAAACAAGAAACTGCAGTAGCGAGTACTGCTACTCTTAGAGTGCTGTTTGACATAACAGGATAAATGTATGGGGTAACTGGTGCTAGTGCTCGGTATGAACTCATCTGCAAAGCATTTCCTGTGTCAATCTTGCAGATTTCTCAGTGATGAGCCTTCAATCTTTGCTCAGGAGAGACCACCACATTGTCAAGACTGACAGCACATCAGTAAGAAGGCCTATGAAAACAGGCCTACCTGTTACAAATGCTGTGTGGGTATTGTTTCAGAGGTGGTTTCCCTGCAGTGTGATTTACACCCCTATAAACATGCTAGGAGCTATTATGAGCTATATCTATATCATTTGAGATAGAATGCACTATTCAAGCAGATGTGACAGTAACATGGTATCACACACACTACAGCTTTGTGTTCTTACCCACAGCTCTTATTAGGAAAAAAAAAAAAAAAAGACAAAATGTTTTGTTGTGGTGCAAGAGCAAACCAAATAGCCAAAGATGTTTGTTACTTTTTCTGTTGACAATTCTGAAGGGAGAGGACACACACTGTTGGACTAGTTTTGCCATGCAATATGATTACAACTATGAAAAGGATCCATGCATTTTTCTTGAGAAGGTAAAAGTAGTTTTGTGATCTGTCTTGGACTTCATTCTAATTTTACATGGTCACAGGTTTTGCTCATTACCATGAGAGTGGAGACCATTCCTACGGCTTCAGTTAAGAAATCAGTGTATACGCATAGCCACGCTCGCGTTTCTGAACAAAAATCTTCACCCAGACAGGTAAACGGGGTCTGCTTCACCCCGCTCTTCCCATTCCCCGCAGGGAAGAGAATAATTACCGCAGCAGCTCCAGTCCCGCCTGGGCTCTCCGGCGCTGTGCTGGGGATGACCCGCAGGAGCAAGGGCCGAGGGGCCGCCGCGGGGGCGCGCGAAGCGCTGCTCTCGGTTCGGTTCGGCTCGGTTCGGTTCGGTTCTGTCCTGTCCTGTCCCGGCCCGCTGCGCCCCAGGGCTCCGTCCCCTCCCGGCACCTCCTGCCACTCCCGTCCCGCCTGTGCCACCGCCCCCGGGCGGGGAGAGCCGCCTGCCGCGTCCCATAAAGGGCGGCGGGGCCGCGGCGGTGCTCGCTGCGGAGCGGGGTCCCATTCCTGCCTCTGGACGGGCGCTCTCCCTGGGACACGCAGGTGAGCCGCGGGATGGGGCAGTGGCACCGCTCCCCGAGCCGGGAGCACCCTTTGCCCCGGCACAGCGCACCCTTTCCCCGCAGGCTCCTCCCGGAGAAAGCCGGATTCCCCGTCGAGTCGCTGCCATGGCCTCCGTCCCCTCCGCCGGCTGCCTCCTGGCCAAGAACCAGTACTACAGGAGTGAGTGCTCGGCGGGGCCGGGAGCTGCGTGTTGTCCCCAAACACACCCCCCGCCCTTCTCTCCCCGTTTCCTTTCCCTCTGCTTTGGGAGCGCCTCTGGAGAAGGAGGTTGAACCCCCCCCCCACCCAAGCCTCTCCCGAGAAAGTGGCCGGGTTGTTGGCACTCAGGAAAAGTGTCAGAAAGTGTTTCAGGTGATGTCTGCATGAGCTGGAGGCAGAGTTGTCTTTGCCTAACAGTTTTTAATTTCTTGGAGAGTCTTTAATATCACAGAAGTTTAGTTTAAATGACTATCTGCTTCTGGCTATTAATCTACCTTTTATTTTTTTTTAAATACTCTAGAATTATTTATTAGGGGTTTTGTATTCATATATAAACATGTATATATTTAACTGTAAAACATTACCTAGAAAAAGTGCTAGCCTAGCAAGTCACGGTTCCTACCTGTACTTCCTATTTACTTTGCAAATTTAGACACAATACAAAATCAATTTACATTTTTGTTTCTAAATATGTGAAATAATCACTGCTTGAGAGTACATGTGGTGTATTAAGATTCCTATGTCCAGGATGGACACTAATGTGAATGTAGTATTTAGTTGTATCACAAGGGAAAAGATGGCAATTGGGTTGTTGTGGACTTGAATGCCCAAGGATATACTTCCTTGTCTTGATAGCAATGTGGCCACGATCTTAAATTCTGTCAGTGATTTCAGTGAAAGTTATGCAGACAGATCTCAGTATGCTTTTAAGGGAAGTGTAAGTAGAGTGAGAGAGAAACTGATATCAAAGTTCTTATGAAAACGACTGTAGTAGAACAGTGTATATAATATAGATGTTACATTCTGTAGCTCAGTGAAATTATTTCCTCTGAGGTAGCAGCATGTCAGAAAAACTCCTGACCTATAAATAGTGCTCTCTCTCAAAGCATCTTTTGTTCATTGCGTGTGTCTCTGTTTTCCACGAACAGCAAGACTGAACTCTGAATCCAGTGTTTCTTCCAGCTCCTCCAGCTGTTCAGATGCTGTGAATATATCAGACCAGGACAAAGCATCTCATGGTATTTTTTCCTTCTTTGAAACACTTTTCAGTTTTTCTTGATGTTCATCCAGTGTCTAATGTTGTGGGCTTTTCTCCTTTGGCAGGGTTACCAGAGTTAATTGATAAATATTGGTGGATAAAGAGCTTCTTCCATAGTGAACCCTCTCCTCCAACTGTTGGCAGAAAAACACTCTCAGCAAGCAGGTGAGTCCTATTTTTAAAACGGTGGGAATAACTTACTTGCTCTGCTTTCCTTTTGGTAAGAGTGTTAGTAAAAAAGTCATAATCACCTAAAACCATCTGTTGGGGTGCAATGCTGTTTTGATGATTTAAGTAAAATATACATCAAGTCTAAGGCTATAGAACCTTTCCATGTTTTCATTTTAACAAATGAACTCATATGATACTTCATATTATGAAGGTGGTTGTGCCTATTACTGTTTTGCACTTATGGTGATGTTTATTTAATCATCTACCTAGAGAATTTGAACAATCATTTGTTTGTGCAAAACCATGACAGTTTGGTCATTTTACTTTATGTTAAAAAGCTGATATGAATTCATTCAAAAATACGTAGGCAGATAAATAAATATATTTGAGGCAAATACAATGAAAATTCTATTTATAATATGTTTTTATATATATTTCTGCAGTACCAACAGTTGAAAAGGACCATGTGATGGCTTTTCTGACTGAGATGCTACGTACAGACTTGTTTTTCCAAGAGGCTTGGGGTCTTCCTAATGTCTGGGTTCAGCTGCAAGAAGAAAACAAAACCTTTAGCAGAGTGGAAAACTGTATTTTCAAAATATTTCTCAGTAGCTAAAATGATATTGCTTAATGAACATATCCATGGCCTACCATGTTCTTTCCAGATTTGCCATAATTTGTGATGTCTCTCTAATGAAAGTTTCTAGGACTAAGCATCCTGATGACTTACTTGAATAATTAGAGAAAAGTGACAGTAAAAATAAGACATCGTATGTTTACGAGGAAGATGTGTATTGAATAACTTTGCAATAGCTGATTCAGTTAAGTTGCCTTTAAGATACCAGCTCTATAGGCAGTCACACTGATGTAAACAAGATTCAGATCTACAGTCCAGAGTAGGACTGTTGTGTGGCACGTGTCTTTTATCCAGTATTTGTGTACCAGTTACAGGGTGTGAGTTTACAAGAATGCTTGTCAATAGCTTTGCTTTTAGATAGCCCAATTATATGAACAAGCAAAAATCAGTTTGGTGTCTTTGATCAAGCAGAGTGCATAGATCCCAACTTCAAATACCCAGGTACCACTTTCACTCCTATGTATGCTGGTATTTGAGGACAGACTAGAGGAGATGCACAAGAAACCAGTAATCCTAATGGAAACTGTCCATTCCAACCTTAATCAGAGTTGATACTTCTAGTTTGTTTTAGATTTTTTCTGTTTGCTTTGCTTTGTTGTGGCTTAAAGATCAAGTTGTTCCTAAGTGACTAATTCTATCAATATTCTGCTGTCAGATCAGTTATGAGGACTAGATCCAGCAAAGGATTCCACTCAAAGTAATCACATTATTGTTGTTATCCAGGTGTATCTTTGTCATGCTCTTCAAAGCTACTATAACATTGCAATGCTGAAGACTAAATGAAGCTAATTAGTATAACAATTGTTTATTCTACTGGGCATGACTGAAATGCATAACAGGTTATGGAAAATAACAAATGTTTGGCTGGATGATAACATTTGTGACAAGTATCTGTGTAACTTTTTGATGTACTGTCATTAAACCTGCTGGATATTTGCCCATCACTGGATGAACTAAAGGTAGCAAACATTAATGAAGCCCACATCTTTTTATTATAGGTTAGTGGTTGTCATGGTTATGCATAACTCCAGGGTGTATCAAGTGGCTGCTTCAGGGAGTTTACAGTCTTGGTAGAGGCAATAAATGCATGGCAGATGACAACAGAAAAGAGCACAGTTCTGAAAACATGATTTTAAGGGTCTTTAAATTGACTTGAGTCTTACTTTACTGCTATTGTATAGTTTGACCTTTGTCTGTTCTCTAAGTGTACAGAATTGCCTTTTTTTTATGCTAGGATTTTTTTATTAATAAAGATTTAATCAGTATTTTGTCTGACTTATTTTTGGCCTCCAGAAACAGACTGGTGTTCCATTTTGTCTGTGGTAGAATTTCTGTGTGCATTTGGGTATTCTTTTTTGAATGGTTATTTATTTTTCTATTTTAAAACAAAGTATTTGAAAAATTTAAAACCCCCTCAAAAGTCTGTGTTCTATGTGCATCACATTCTTCCTTCAGTCACTTCAAGGTCTGATGTGACTCAGAAAAGGAGTGCAAGCTAGGAAAAAGCCCCCAACACCTTTTTCTATAAGATCATGTTGTAAAGTAAGAGAGAAAGACAACACCATAGTTGCAAGAAGGTGACAGTGACTCTCTTTGAAGATGCTTGAAATCACAGAAGAAAGAGATCCTGTGCCCTTATTATTGTTATACATGTGAAATACCAGATTCAGGAAACATTGTGGAAAAGAAGTGACATGTTTCTGTATTACTCATTTAGCTTAACTGCTTCTGTCCTTATGGAGCCGAAACTGGGAGTGCAGAACAGGCTTAAAGAGCTGATTAGCTATTGAAACCCAAAACCCCCCTCCAAACTCAAACATAGTTATTTTTCAGGGAGTGGTGAGGAAGGCTGCATATTGTTTGCTTTCATCTGCTTAGGCCCTATGGAAAACTTGTTTTTGTAATGGCATCAATGTGATAGAAATCTCTGCTGTAGAGTGGTGTCCCTGTGCCATTTGCATCTTTTACTGTGATCAGCTCAGCATTTGAGCAGCACCCCTGCCAAATCATAGTCATTTGTGCCAGTTCTTCAAAGTAAGCAATGAACCAGCTCCATTAATTAATATCTAATGTTGCTATAACAGACTCCTGAGAGGATATGGGTAAATGGGACATGAAAATGCTTGCAAACAAAGGGCTGCAGTTTTTTACATCTTATTAATAGGGAAATGTTAGCTTTCTTGATTTAAATGCCAATTCAATGCACCTTTGAGAGGAGAGGAAAGCCAACATTTAATTGATTTAAAGATAAGCTGAGATAAAGAGGAAGGGGAAGCTATATTGTGTAGTTTAAATGCTACATAGAATAAGGAAAACAGGAAAATAGTATGATATCATATGCCGGTCTGGGCAAGACAGGTACAAATATTTGATCAATGATTAACTGTAATAGAAAAGAAACAGTTTTTTTGCTTTTTACTGTTATAAGGTCTATAAGTAGAGATCTATTTTAAGTTAATCTATATATTGTTATCTATCTGGAAAAAAGTATTAGACACGAGAATTGTGCCAGCATGTAAAATACTAAGTTAGATCCAATTATCATAATAAAATTAGGAATGGAGAACTGGCCTTGAGAAAGACTTTTTTTTCCTTTACCTCAAGTACATATATAGCAATGATACTTAATAACAGATTTCCATTTCTTTTCTAAAAGGAAATTTAAGTCATAGTGTCCTGGTCCTAGTAGTATCCTATTTAAAAGTCAAAATAGAAGAAAATACTTGTACCATTTGTTTTGGTTCAAGAAGGAGGGAATCTGCTTTTCTGCATGTGTAGAGAGAGAAATTCATAATAATGATTTTTTTTTTCTCAGGTGTTGCTATTTGGAAGAAGTATTGTAAATTTGCATTTCTTTCCTAAAGTTTTTTTTTGCTTGTATGTGAGGTAAGCAATGTTGTGGGTGGACAATAGGGAGGATTAACTCTAAAGACTAGCTATTGCAGTGAAATGGGTTTGTTGTATATTTTTTTTTTTTGTAAACTTGCTTTTTTCAGCAGAAGCAAGAATGATAAATGGACCGAGGTAAATACAACAGGTTTTCAATATAAGAATGAAGAACAAATCTAACAGTGAATCAAACTAATTTTGAGTTCTTAGGAGTAAGTAATATCCTTGTAATTTTTTTGTTAGGGTTACTTCTTTTTGCGGTATTACAACCTTCTGATACTTGAAAATAATTGCAAATCCTCTTCATTTTTTTTCCACAATCTTAAATAATAGTTCATTATTTCTTCTTGGAAGCAGGCTCTCTGTTATTGTCACTTCTCAAATCTTCTATGAAGGAAAACCCAAGCAGGGTTTACTCTGACATTTCTACCAGGATTAATATTGTTTGCAAAACATTTCTCGGGTTATTGCACATACAGCTGGTGACTGAAAATTTTGACCATGACCGTGTTCATTGCCCTGGCTGACTCTTCATTGATGGAGGGATTCTGTCAGATTTCTTTTGTCATGCACTCTGTCATATGCCATTTTAAGCTGTTCTGGCAGTAGCAGATGTGAAGTATACTTTTTGTAATCACTGGAAGATAGGGTTTTGTAATAGAAAGAAGCTAGCACTACTAAGGAACAGAATATGATCAGTGTTTTGGAAAGAAGTTATGGAAAAGCACATTTTAAAATTTTTTCCCACTTCCATCCCTCTCAGAAACTGTGGAGAAAGAAATTGCTGTTTCCCAGCCCTATGACAAAATAGAAGATTCAGCTCCCACTTACAGTACTTGATGGTATGTTCAGAGACACTCTATTGACTTTTTCTCAAAAATAAAATTATAAAAGTGCTTGTAGTCAAAATGACAGAATACGATCTGGACAGAGATATAATGTTAGAGCAGCTCATAAAAGGAATAAAAAAGGGCCAGTACACTCAAAAAGTTGCTTTTCTTAGTTACGTCAACCACTGTGTGTCCTTCAAACTCAACCATCTTTGTCATCAACAAAATTAATTTTCATTTACCTGTAATAAAGAAGACATAATGTCACTTTTCCTGTTATGTTGAGGTAACAACACTGGGTGCAAGATAGAACTGTTTTGTCAGTTTGTAGAGGTACAGCTTGATGTCAGCCACCCTTTGGGGATCATCTCCAGGACAGACTGAAGCCTGCATGTCCAGGAGAAATCCAGAAATACTGGAGGTAGCTTTTCAGAAAGGTATTCAGGCTTTGTTTCCCTTTCCTTTTGTTTTCTTTTGTTTTCTGTTGCTCTTTTTTTCAAAAAGAGCAAACCAAAAGATAAATCACTTCATCCTGACTTTGAAATAGTCAGGGATGGAGAATCTGTAAAACAGCCTAAAGGTAAAATAAAAGTAAAATAATTTTTTTTTTGTGGTTGATCACCTTCATCTTTAAAGATCTTTCCCACTGGTACCAACTTGAATTTCTCTGTGAGCAGCAGATCAGGTTCTAGTAAGAAATGCACAGCCTAAATAACAAGTAAAATTTTAAAGTGCTGATTCCACTTTCTGTTCAAGGATCTGTCTGAAGAGGTTGCATCATTTTGTTTAATATCCAGCTACACCAACTTCAAAAAGTATTTCAGCACTGTAGAAGTGGATCAATAGGTGGAAGCAGCTGGAGATGTGCTTTTTGCTTCTGAGAGTCAAAGCTAAAAGCCAGGCTCCCAGAGTACATTTTGGACTCTAGTTTGCAGGCTATTGCTAAGTGAGCCAAATGAGAAGGAAAAAAGGTGATGGTGCAGTATTGACATGGAATCAAAATATTGACCAGTTTGAAATCTTGGAACCTGAACTGCCACTCAATTACTTTTAAATTAAATTTAATGAGTAAATTCCTTATTATCTCAGAAACTAACATGTTTAAAGAGTTCTACTTATCGCAACTAAATACTTGTATGAAATAACACAAATTTGTAAATTTAAAATGAAATAACTCACATTTTTGAAATTTAATTTTAAAATAACTTTCAATCCTCTCTTTGATAAAATGTATATTTTTTTTGTTTTAACTCCATTATTACACATTATTACATTATATAGAGAGTAGCTTCTTTGTCTTGAAAAAAAGCCACTTTACATTTTGAATGAAATTCTGGAACCTGTGAAAGGTTCTTACAATAAACATAGTTTGGATATCATATATCTTTCTAAGAATCTATAAAAGTCATGTTTCACAGTTTCATAATGGTCCAGAAGTGAAAGGATAATACTAGGGGTAAAATACACAATGAAATAAGTTCCTTTAAATAGGTGTTTTCCCAACATATTTTAAGCAGCTTAATTTAATGCTGTCAAGACTCCTGATCTGACTCACCATATACTTAAGTTCAAATGAAATCTGCAACCACCATAGCATCACACTGACAGGATGTGTTAGTGACTACACAATTTCTCCATGGCAGTAAAAGATTGAGTGGAGTATTGAATAAATAAAAGACAAGGTAGCTGTATGTCGTATGTAGTAGTACCTTCACATTGTCACAATAAAATGCCTGCCTGCAAAATACAAAATTAATTTGTAAAAAAAAAACAAAACCAAAAACCAAAACACTGCAACAAAATATTCCTCCTTCTTCACATTTTGTGTTTTCCAGAGACATATTTTTCTTGATGAAATATTACTTTGTGTTTCTTTCTAATGTGGTTGCAAAAGACTGACAAAAGGAAATGCATTTTGCAAATAAATTGTTACACTTCTAGTTTTACTTGTCACAATTATTGTCCTACATTAATTTTTTGCCATTAGTGTTTAATGTATTTAGTGGGCAAGTTGTTTCTCTGTGTGTCTGTCACTGTAGTGTGAATTTAACTATATTTTTTTGTCTGGAGGGGGCACCTTTATAATGTAAACACTTTTTAAACACCTACTCATTGCTAAAATAGAGCTCCAGTAGCTAAGCCAGTCAGCTCAGACCTTCTGAGATAAATTTGCTTAGGCTGTAACTCTCTCATGTAAGGATTGACTTTTATTCTGCATTTTTACAACACAGCATTGGATATTAGTCTTGAAAGGCACCAACTGCTTGGCATTATAAAATTATATAAGGCCTTTATGACTAATTCTGAAAATGGATGTCCCTTCACTTCTCTTTGGACATTAAAACTTCTGCAGTATTTGAAAATACACAGAAAGCAAAAGTGCTTTTTGTAATAAACAAATATAAACTCATTGATGATGGATTTGAAGTAAAAAAAGACCAAAATAATAAAAAGGATCATAAGGTGGATGTTTGTGATAGTCATTCGCACCTACCTAAAATCCTAATTATATGCAAGGATCATTATGATTCAAAGACTCAGAGTGGAAGTTGTTATCAATGCTCAATTACTCTTCTCTCTTCCTGTTTTTCTTTGCACTAATTAAAAAAAACCCAAAACAATACAATAACAAACATCATTTTAGCACCCACACAGAACTAGGAAAATGAGAGAGAAAGGAGAGCCAGGGCAGTCAGCAGCCCTTCTAAGCCCAGAATGGATCAGCCTGTCTTGAGGACATATGTCTTTCTGTCTCTGGTTAAAGGAAAAAAAAAATAAAGCCAACATCCCCCTGCCTGCCCCCATCCCTCCCCGCTTCCGATGCAAAAGTATTTGGCTGTGGCCAAGAAATAATCTAATAAAAGCTCAGAAAAAGCAGGCCCTCATATAATTTATACTGAGCCAACTCTAAAGAAGGAAAATGGATTGAAAGAAACCACTATGAGACTGTAAAACAGGGGACAGGACTGCAGCACAGTCTTTTACCTCAATAAAACCTTGATTTTTAGGCTGAAAAATAGCATCTCTGAAATGTGTTGACAGGATATGTTTCTGCAGTGGCTAGCGGGAGTTTTGTTCAAGACCTCTTTTATGGGCTAATCTTCTCAGAAATTGCTTCCCCTGTTGCAATGTTGTCCTGCCCCTCCCTCACCCCTGCCCCCCCCAGTTTTATGCACATGTTACATTGAAGTGGATGAAGTCTTTATGGGGCACATGGTGATGGGCTGTAGACAAGCAAAAGCTCCTTGAAAAATACCCCATGCGTGCATTTAATTCAAAGTACTGTGAATTTCAAGGAAAAGAGAATTTTTAAAAAATATGCAGTATTTCAGTAAAAGAACAGAAAATATATATCAGAACATTTTGACTGCTCATAACAATGACTTCTACAAGATGTAGTGTGAGGAATAACCCGAATTTAACATTGACCTGCGACATCAGAGAGAGCAAGAGTTTTACTAATCTCTGAGAAAGGAACATTAAATGCTGCAGTAAATTGTATATGGGGGCTAAATTCTCTCTTTTTTCCACTAAGAGCACTAACAGTGATGTCTCTAATTAGACCAGAGCCATCAAATAAGCAGGCTGAAAGTAGGAAAGGTGGATGAATAAACCAAACCCTGGCTGGCTGCAGCAGATTATCAGAAAAAAAATCTGCAGATTTATCTGGGGTCCTGATGGAACATGACAAATGTCTTGGCACAGGACCAGTGGAGGTTGTTCATTATTTTGCAGTAAAACAGTGCAGAGTGTGTATGTATGTATGTATGTATGTGTTTATTTATTAAGTCTGATGAACATTTTTGCTGTAGGGACTGGAACCTCTAATGAGCTGAAAATTCTTGGGCAAATGGATACTGAGGGATTGATGTTGTTAGCTTTTAGCTCCTGAGAATTTATATCTGAAACACAGCTATACATAATATTATTATTTTGATATGCTTTAGTTAGTAATAATCAAATTTATTAACTGAAGTTAATTTTTATTTATATAATTTTCAATCTGAAGAATGACTCTGCATTTTGTGGAAGAATATAGGTAAGGACATATTTTTAATAGGGTTTCAGTTATTTTGGTATCCTTGTAGTTGAAGAGACGGATGCACTTTCAGTGTGAAGAGATAAAGGACAATTTAATGGCGTCTTTTCAGGATTGAAAAGACTTTACAGCTGAAAGTAAACTTCCCATTTCCCTGATGTGGAGGAGTGACCTAGAAAGAGCACTGCTTATGTTTTCCTGCTGAAAGTGTACTACAAATACAGGACAAAGGGTTTGTCTTGCATAGATCCTTATTTCCAAGAAATCCAAGTGCCTCTAGTCTTACATAAGTCACCCAGGGCACTACAGCTGAAGTCACTGTGCTGTGACTTGCTTAACACTGTTCTATAATTAGTTAGAAAGTCAATTCAACATTTATTTCAAGTGTATGAGAGAGAAGCAACTTCATGAATAGATAATAGAGAAGGCATACATTGTCTGAATGCATTAGTTTTAAAAAGTATTCTTAAATTACTGTTTTATTGAAAGTGTGCATTTGAAGATCCTAGATTATTCCATTGGCAAGTCAACACATTATGTGCATTACACTTGTATTAAATTATTATGCCTCAGCTAAATAAAGGCCCTCATTCCTGCTGCTTCACTTTTATGAGCCTCCCACATTAATATGTGTAAAAGCACATGGGAGTGAAGGAGAGAAAGAATTCTTTGTACTTTCAATGTTTATTGAACCACAGTTTTTGGGTCATCTCAAAGAGTAGACATAATTTGAGCAGTAAAAACATAAGCAAAATCTCTCTTTTGAGAATTTTCTTTTGACACTTGCCAAGATTTCCTTTATTATTATCTAATTATTCCTGCTTTCTTACAAAACATGAAATGAGGACACAAAGAGTTCTCAATTTGTGGGGCAGTGAGGGCATGAATTGTACATTAAAAAAATCAACAGAACGCCAGACTTACAGTCAGTATTTAAAGATATGGAAAGTCAGAAATATTTTAGAAGGGAGAAATAGGAACAGAGAAGTGAGATAAAAACACTCTACCTCAGGTTTCTTCTTTTTAGAGTTCTCTGTAAAAACAAGTGACAAACTCAAGTGACTGTTATCAATTGATTGTTTTCCACATTATAACTGTTATATTCATGCTAGTTAAGACCCTGGGCAGGAATGGGAATAGTTAACATCAGTGATTTCTAGCATATGGGGTCTAAAAGTTGGATTTAAAACCGAATGTCAGTAGGTACAAGCTTTTTTTCTTTCAATAGCAGCTAAAATGTTGTTGAAAAACCTATATAAATATAAAATAAAGCATCAATGCTATATCTTACTAAATGCTAGCCCCAGTATTTCTGGAAGTGATTTAGAAGTTTTATTCACAGACATACTTGCCATGGTTAAACCTCAGCTGGCAACCAGGCCCCATGCAGCTGCTTGTTCGCTTCCCCAACCAGCAGGATGGGGCAGAGAATGGGAAGGGTAAAAGGTAGAAAACACATGGATTGAGATAAAAGCAGGGATAGCAAAAGCTGCGCCCAAGCAAAGTGATACAAGGAATTAACATTGCTTCCCATGGGCGGGTGTTCAGCCATCTCCAGGAGAGCAGGGCCCCATCTCATGTAATGGTGACATGAGAAGACAAAAACCTTCACTCCAAACATCCAGCCCTTCCTTATTCTTCCCCACACTTTGTATGCTGGGCATGATGCCATATGGTCTGGAATATCCCTTTGGTAGGTTTGGTCACTTGTCCTCTCTGTCTCCTCCCCACTTCCCATGCACATCCACTTTCCTCACCAGCCTGGCAGCATGAAGAGCAGGAAAGGCTTTGGCTCTGTGTAAGCCCTGCTCAGCAATAACAAAAACATCTCAGTATCATCAGCCCTGTGTTCAGCACAAATCCAAAGCAGAGCCCCATACCAGCTACCGTGAAGAAATTTAACTCTACCTCAGCTGAAACCAACACCATTTTCTATAATGTTCTTTAAGACTATAGATTGTATTTCTTGAACTACAGCCCCTCCTCATAAAATTATCAATACAGTGTTCAGCATTTCCATAGAAACTCTTATTACCGTATACTAACTTTTTTGGCTGTGTAATCTTCAAACTGCATTAGCATTTTCTCTTTCATGTAAAATGGGTGATTCATAGAGCAATCTATTTAATTTTGTAGTTCCCTCTCCTCAGTCTCATATCACAGAATCCCAGAAGAAGCTGAGTTGGAAGGGACCCACGAAGATCATTGACTCCAGCTCCCAGCCCTGCACAACACCATCCCCAAGAGCTACACCACGTTCCTGAGAATATTGTCCAAATGCTTCTTGAACTTTGCCAGCCTGGTGCTGGATATCAAACCACCAAAGTACCATTCATGATGCCTTTGTCAGGGCCTGTATTAGAAAAGTTTATCAAGGACACTGTGTATTGGTGTTTGCATCTCTGCAGGGAAAATTGCTTCTGAACATACTGTATTCTTATACAGCAGCCTTCTTTTTTCCTAGCAGATTGCTACATTTTTGCAAAAAAAAGCACTTTTGTTCATATTTTTGTGTGTATACATAAACTTACATTTAGAAATTGCCATATATTGTATATTTTAAAATTATTTTTATTTTTAAAGTATAGCAGTAATATTAAATCCAGTAATTTTATATTCATTATAATGCTTATGCAAGCATTAAAATATTATTTAATTGGAGCTGAGCTTCAGACTGAAACAAAATTTTACATTATACGATTTCCCATGTGATTTATCTTTTAGGCTTTTTAGGCACCATAGTTAATGACAACTTTCACAACAATTTCTACTAAGCCATCTGAAAACATACAAATTTTATCTTCTTTTTTACTGATAAGGTGGTATAACAAAATAATTGTGCAGGTGAAATTTCAAAGTCTGCATTATGGTCCTCACTTACCCATTGGATTCAGAATCATGAATCTAAGCTCAGTTCAGGCTGTTCTTCTACCAGAGGCGTGTTGCTTTAGGTTTTAATGATTGATTAATCAGGCCTATGCATATGTCATCCTCCTTTCATATCTATCTAATCCCTTGTGGCTGAGGGATCCATCAACATATTAAATGACCCCTCAGTAAACCAAATTAATCAGTGAGTCCAGAGATGTTCCCAGTACTATGTATGATTGCTAAGACGTTCATCAAACACTGTAGTAAAATCTGCACTGCTATCTCCAGAAGTAGCAATGATTTTAAGTCATAAGATCATAATTTGTAAAACTTATATCTGTGTCACAGTAATTAACATCAGCTCTGTTGGCCCAAGATATTTTCTAGTTTTCTTACTGGATGGTAATAGCCTGTGTCTAAAGCCTCTCTACTTTCCTCAAGATTTAATCCTATTTCCATTAAAATAGTCATTATGATCACAATAATAACCATAATAGAGACCTCACTTCTAGGCAACTTGAAGAGGCTGTCCTGGTAACAAAACATATTTCAAGAAAGACAAATCATCTTGGTGCAATTATGCATTTAAAGCAGGTTTTGAGTTTTAAATTTTTTTCCTTAAAGATATGTTAATTACTGAGCACATAATCTGCCCTTACATTTACCAGTGACAGGTAAAGTTGTACAGTTTTCATATTTAGGACAATTCAGCAAAAATAAAAATCTATCAAGTTACAAAGGTGGTGAATTTTGCTATAAGTCTGTAATAAATTGCTTTTATTGGTGCGTCTAAGAAACTCTAAGGGTTTCTTCTGCTAGGTTTAAATGGTGTTCCATATTGGAAAAAGAATCAACTTTATCATTTGGTAAAATGAATGCATAGAATCACAGTCCCTGGGATTCACTGTTTGACAGAGTGTACTCATGTGTATTTATTTTTAGTGGAATAATATATTGTTACTCTTATCTTTTTATATATAAACCCTCTCCTTTTCCTTTTAGAATTAATGCAGTGTGGAAGTGGGCATTTTGTTTATTGAGCCCTTGTAATTCCCTACAGGGATTTCTGAGTGTGTGTGCTAACAAAAGCTGCAGGGACGACCAGTTTTTATGAAAATACATCACTGAGAAGCCAACATGCCAATTTCAAATACTGCAGGTGTTATAAATGGAAGTGAGAACAGCAACTAATTTAAATAACTTCCCATTGCCAAGCCATCTCCCACCCTAAGAGAATTCTAAAGCACATTTTGCCCTAGAAAAAAGGATGTTGTTTTGCTATTTTTCTATGCAGTTGAATTACAAATTACTTCTTCAGCATAGACCAGAGGGGAGAAAAGTAGATATGTGGGATATTGGTACCCAGACATGATTTTAGTAAATAGACAGACAAAAAGTGTTCTATCAACAGCTGATTATGGTCACTCATTCACCTTTTCTACTATACACTAGGTACCAGTAATGTGCTCAAAGCTATGCAAAATGCAGTTTCTGCCTGCTCGTTAAGACTAGGAGTCCGAAAGCATGGATAGTAAGAAGGAAATATGTTTGTGACATGTCTAGAGAAAAGAAAAACTGGACTAATTTTGTTTTAATTGCTTATTTCTGTATTGTTTCAGTGGAGAATGCCACATAGCTTTTTAAAGACAAAAAATGTTTTATAACCTTTGTAGGAGATGTCACCTCTAGTAATGTCATGTCCTCATTTGTCTTGATGAGCTAAAAAATATGGTTTTCAGACAGCCATCTAAATTTTCCCAGATGAGATGATAGCTGTCCAATTTACTCATGTTTCCACTCAGTATATGGTTTAGAAATCATTTATCAATGATAATATAAATAAATTATATTTCTAATTGCCCTTTAACAGATGAACATATATACACAAATGTCCAACTCAGTCCATATTTCTTAATTATTTATGGACTCATTCTTTTAAATGAGTGCGATTTGAATGTCAAACTTCTGGATTCCAGCCTGCAGGAACCTTGAACCCAACCATGGTCCATGGCATAGGAATCATGGCTAAATAAGCAATGTACCTGATGTCCATGGTTCTGGTTTGAGGCATTATTTCACTATTTTCCTAGAACTTCCTTTTTTTTTTTTTCCCCTGAGATCTTTATGCCAATTTTATATCAGGACTTATGGCAGTTAATTTTTGCATCTACCACTTTCTTGAGCAATGTGAAGACATGGGAGTGAAATCTGCTCTCACTAAAATCTCAACCAAGAGCCCATAAACAGAGTTTAGGTGAGAACTAATTCTGAGTTTTCATCCGAATTTAGGTGAGAACTCTTTATGCAAATCAAATTACTTTTGAGACAGGAAAGTCCTCTGCATTTGATGAAAGATAATTTTACCTCAGACTTTTTCAGCATACTACTAGCATAGTTCCATAAAGTTAACATGCAATATCTGGGTTGTCTTTAAGAACTCATAGTCAATTTTGTAAAAGTCACTTTTTAAGGTATAAAATGAAAGCCAAACAAAAATAAAAAAAAAATCACATTTCTGAAAAATGTGAAGAATAAAACATTAGATTAGTCAAGGCACATCTGAAGGAGAAAGCTGTAGTCTTGAAATATTAGCATAAGGAAAGCGAAATGTTCTCCCTTTTCTTAAAAGTCAGTTCAGCTCAAATATGATCACAAAGTGACTCCTATATTTCTTCATTTTTCCCAATTCTGCATCAGTTGCAACAGAACGGAAACCTCTTTCAACACAGAGGGATATTTTGTTTGTATCATAATTTCTTCATCACTTCATTAAATAGTAATCCACATAGGAAAAGGTACTTTAAAACAGACTGAAGAACTTTGTTCAAAGAATTACCTTTTGGCAAACATTGACTTGGATAGGTTTAGATGCCCTGTTGATTGTATAGATGCACAGCTGATTGTATAGGGAACTTAGGGAGATCAATTTTACAGCTGAAAGCAGTAAGCTTGGTGTACAAGGTCTGAATAGGAACTGTGGACCTGTGCACAACAGCAACGAAGCAGTCAGAAGGATTCTCAGAAAGGAGATAAAATACCCATTTTATATTCAGTTCATATCCAATTGCCAGCTTCAGCTGCTTCTAAGCAGTTAGCTTGCACACCTTTTTATATCACAATAGCATTGTAGAACTCTCTAGAAGTGCTACCATGGGGTTTACTTCCATTGTATTTATACATATGCAGAGGGAATGTGATACCCTTACTGCTGGTTCCACTATGTTTTGCCCAAAATTTTGCTGTGTGACACACAGGTCTCTCCTGCAAGGTTTAGTGGACAGAACTGATGGTGAAGCTAAAGCAAGAATAATTTGGAAATTAATATTTTTCAAGATAAAGCATTTTTAGGGAAATGCATTTTATCAGACTTGCAGAAGTGGTGGTGTATCAGGCCATAGATTCATGTTAAAAAAATACTTGTTTTAAGACTTGCAGCAGACTTTTCCAGACCTCAGTGGTTGTGAGTGAATACCACATGACAGCACAAGAAACTAAGGAGTAAGAGGAACAACTTCAAGTAAAATAGAATGCCATGGCAGTGTAACAAAACAAATGGTGAAGGATTAAGCAAACTCTATTCATTTGATATTTGTAAGAAACAGTTGTCATAAAAAATTAGAAAATCATAGGCAGTTTTTTCAGAAAACTCTTTGAAGTAAATATGGACTTCTCAGCTATCCAAAAATGAGAAGAGTAATCTTGAAAATATATTACCTACCTGTGACCCCTCATTAAATAAGAAATATAAAAGGGAAAATGCTTGGAGAGAAAATAGCCATCTTTTGGTTAAAAATGGGACATATCATCAAGAGAACTTGGAGCAACAGTGAACCAAATCCTCTGAGATATAATTTGAGATTTTCCCAAGGATAAGGAAGCCCTGAACACTAAGCACTGATAATTTCATTTTCCCTGGAAGCATTTCCCCCTTTCTAATTAACAGCTGAAAGATGAGTAAGTAAATTTCTTGCCATGTACCATTTTTTTTCCTAGAGAAAAATATTAGTCTTGCTAGTCACCGAACAAAGGAAAGCTGATGAAGCAGCTTACCTAAGGAGGCCTGAAACAGGCAGGTCACCACATGCTCCAGCACTTAAATTTAAGAAGTAAGAGGTTAGTGCTGCTGATGCTGAGACTTGGGAAACAAGAGCCCAGAGTATCTTGGAAGCCATGGAGAAGGGTAGAAAACAGTTAATAAAGAGCAGTGTTCATATTAACTTTCTAAAGAGGTGATGGTCCAGCCTGACATCAGGAGAGAAAGGAGAATTGTGAGATGGGGACACAAAGACATGACATGGGAGCAAACATTTCACCTGGCTCCGGGGGAAAGCTGATCAGTGTTACAAATCCATGCCTGTTTATGAGGTTCATCTCTTAGCTACATTTATGAGGGAAGATCTTGCTCTTCTACAGGGCAAATGTGTGGAGCAACTGCATTTGAAAAAATTCTGCACTGTCTCAACACACTGAAACCAGGAGTTTGCTCCATGTTGCAACTGCTCATGAGGATCAGCTCAAGCTGTTTCATGAGAATTGTCTCCATTCTTAGGAGTCCAATGATAAAACTTGAGGGGAAAATCTATCATAAAATCGTTAAGAATGAACTGCAATTAACTGTAATTGCTGCAGAACTATTTCCATACCCCATGCATGTTCTGCTGCTGCCTGAAAATATTATCTTCCATGAAACCTCACCAGCAAGAGGAATTAAAAAGATTCACTGGAAAAAGGGGGAAACGTGCCTCCTGGCAGAGAAATCTGCCATTAGGAAGCAATAGAACTGAAAAAACATCTGGCAAAAGTAGGAAATGCAATTTTTTTTTATTTCTATACTATATTGTCATCTAAATTTGGCCTTGTTGCACAGAAATTTGGACAAAATATTTTTTAAAAGGAAAAAATAATTTATTGGAATTTTGGAATAGGATAACACTTGCATGGAGAACCAGATCTCGAAATCAGAATGACTGATGTCTGTCCAGTGGTGATAGGCAGTTCAGTCAAGGGGATCCTCACAGTGCAGCATTCAGCTGAATCTGGAGAGACTCCACAAATTAACATCTTGTTCTGTTCTTACAGAATGGTCATAATGCAGTGTGACCATCCCAGTGCATGTACAACTCCTGGACACATCCTGACTCCACACAAAGCACCTCTTAAGGACTGTGACCATTTCTACTGGAGTGGGTTCTGTTGACTTTTACAAATGTCTTCTCTGTGCAGTCCAACACTTCTGCAGTAGTGACATTTTGGGACACTCCACCATGGATGTTAATCAGCACATCTAGGAGAACAAATTGGGCCAGACACAGGGGAAGGAGCTGTGGGGCAAAAAGATGCAACCATTCAAAACTACCAACTGTAGGGCGGCTATAAACATCAATCAAATATTTAATTATGATGGGTCAGTCAGTTTTTGGTTGGTCCATTGCCTCAAGCTGATTTATTATCTCATCTATGCATGTATAGGGAAGTCCTGAAACCCCCAAGAATCAAGTCTGCATTGGGCATTCATATGGGCACACCACCAGAACCCACCTGTGGACAGAGACTTCTTGTGAGCTGCAAAATATAGCTTGAGAATTCCTTTTCTCAAGCCTGGATTTCTCCCGTTTCCCAGACTGATAAGCTGATAATAGCTGCAAACAAGGAGAAACTTCCCAAGGTGATAATATGGTCGAAAAACAAGTTAGAATCTGGTGAAAAACAGATTGGAATTCATAATAAAGATGAATACCTGGTGTTTTTCCCATGGGATACATCCTGAGGTATGGTCTCATGGATGTTTATCCCAACTGACCAATGAACTACTGTCCTGTTCTAGTCTCTCGTAACATGTTTTAAATACAGGTTCTCCACTCAATAAAGTCGGCCTTTTTCCCTAAAAGGGTCCATGTGTGTTGCTGTTCTCGCTGTCTCTTTTTCTCCCTCTCTAGGACAGTAGCCACACCCACCAACATCAAAATTATAAGAGAAGAGGAAACTTTATTTTTATGCTTTGAACTCACTTTCAACTAAAATCCCATGGGCACAGTTTGGGTATTCAGAGAGATCATATTTTCAAAATGAATGATAAATATTCTGCATACACTTGTGGTAAAATTTTCTTTGATATTTTTTAGATATGTTTCTACAAGTTTGACTGAGAAAAGAGAGTTAAAAGGACAGATTGTCTTGAAAGACTTGGTAGGTAGAAAGGCTGTTAATTAAAAAAGACAAATAAATATGGGATAATAGTTCCTATTTCAATAAATGGTAAATTAATAAAAAAAAAGACAGCAATTTGGAAGATTCCAAGACTAGGAAGAGAAGTTAGTTCAATTAAAATGTGCAACAAAAGAAAATAATTTATTTAATGAGAACAAAAGAAATACAAACCTTTTTACTAATTCACAGATTGCTTCTGGAAATTAATGGCTTGCTTGCCTATAAAGTAATTAGAGGCGGCATTGGGAATAAAGTGAGGGAAACAGCCCTGACAGGGAGGAAACCAAGGACACAACCAAATTCCACATTCCTGATTTATGCAAACCAGCTGCCTTCAGGAAAAAGGAATTAACTGTGGACAGTAACAACAACTGCTATTTGCATAGTTTTCATTTTAAAACGAGAAAACAAAAATTGTTTAAACTCAGTGAATATGGAAGCATATCAACTGCTCTTAAACTGTGAAGCAGCTCCTCAGGGCTACATCATCATTTACTCAAGAATTAAAGAGTTACAAAAGTGGCAGAAATAGAATAGCTTGCTTCCAGGATGTGGCTTAATGTTAATATAAGCATGGACCATGTCTGTACCAGATCCAATGTACAAATCACATTAACTTGTTTATGTAGGCTAGACTACTGTTGTTGCCTCCTGCTTCCATTTCTTTATGCAGTAAAAAGTTTTATTGTTGTATTTGAAATATTTATAGTTTTTTGGAATATGGTAGTGTTTTATTAGAATAATAAAATATTTTTCAGAATTTGTAGTTCTATCGTTCATCCTGAGATTAAATTCTTGACTATCTCAAAATTATCATTTGCCTTAAAAATTCTGTTTTGACTTGACTAAACTTCCAGTGATTATGAATTTGACTGATACTAGTCCATGGTAACTTGTTTTACATGTGAAAATACTTTTGCCTCTGAAAAAGAAAGTGAAGGTGCACCCCAAAACTTCTGAAGATGTGTAGACCTGTGCTGTGTCTATGGAAAGAAACCTTCTCAGCCTTTGCTCTCATCTGTGAAGAGACTGAAGAAGATTAAACATGCTTTAAACCTGATGTCAAATACATGGGATCAGTGTATTTTTAAACTGTCTGCAGATGCTGAGAATAATTATCATAACTTGGTTAAGCCCAGGTTATGATAAAACTGATATTTTCTATAAATGATAGTAGAGATCTTTTTTTAAGCTAGATTTTTTCAGGACTCCTTGAAAATTGTATCAGGGCTCTCACATAAAAAACTAAATGAATTAACATGGAATTCATGCTATCCCTATGTGCTCAGCCAAAGGTTTTGTGTTGCTCCTAATGAGAAACAGATGCCTTTCTAAAGTTCTTCTTTTTACTACCTAGATAAAATTCTGGTTTAAGAAGAAACCAAATGGGATTTGGGGCTGTTTCATAGTAGCGGCTTTAAAATCCCTGTTCCCCTCAGTGAACTCCTAACTTAAAGCAACAAGCAAGCATTTAAACTATTTGTTATCAACTGTGCATGCTTGTTACTATTTTTTGCCTTCAGAAACTTCTGAGACAATAAGCATCACTTACTTAAGATAGAATTTTGCTCTCTCACACCCTGTATGTACACAATCATGCACAATATTCTTTAGGTTTCTGAAAAGAAACATCTCACTGTGACATGCAAGTAAAAGCTTTGGAGGATTAAATAAAAGAGAATAGTTGGTGTATTTTAACTCAGTAGCATCATTACTGAGCTATGAAATTATTGAATTAAAGGAAATTTAAGTATACTATGATGCCTATGCACGTCTTTATTCATCTAGCCAATCATATGTGTAATGATCAGGAGCCATTATTAGGAATCCTCTCCAGAAGAAGCAATCACTATTATTTGGTTTACATACAGCATAATTCCTGCACAGGTGAATGAATTAACCATGGCAAAGTGCATGCCAGAGTGTGCATCTGCCAGAACAGTGTGAATATCTAGGTTGCTGAGGAGGAAGAAGCAAGAGAGGACATGGAAAGTGTCCATGGGAGTAGAGAACACAGAGTCACAATTCCAAGGCGTAGAAAAGACAGATGATTCCTGCAACACTGTTTGCCACTGGAATTTGCTGGACAGAGATTAGGTTTGGAGCTACCTGCAAGGTCATACTGGCTGTGAGGGATGTACCTGTTCCCAAAGCATTTTATTCTGATCTGCCAATTGATCAGAAACTTGCTGTGCTCAGAAAGCTTTTCTTATCTTGTGTTCCTTTTGACATATTCTCTTTAAGAAAAATAGCAGACACGTTCATCTCAAGGCTTTGGCTGAATTTAGGTCCTGTCACAAAGTATTTCACGTTTTTTCCAGGACATTATTTACCCTAATTTCAGATATACCTCCTCTGAGAGAGCTATAAATCATAGGTCCACATTTTCAGTCCTGAATACTTAAAACCACACATCTAAAAATACATGCTGGTCATTGATTTGACAAATTAGAGGCGTCCTGAAGATTTTCTAGTGTTATGCTCTTTCTCTCTTGCAGTCTATCTACCTTTGCAATTGAAAAGCACAATTAAAGTTCTATAGAATATTAAATAAAAGTAGTGCCAATAATATCTCATTCTATAAATGAATGCGAAATTGTTTCTGCTGAGTGCTCAGGAATTGTAATGAACTGTAGGGAAGAAATGCTTAGCTCTAAATGAGCTTTGGGAGCACTGGAGTATCAGCTATTAGTAACTGAATTTACCTTAAATTTATCTTAACCCATCCATGTAGTCTTGTATCATGAAAGCTAATACTCTTTAAGGTGGAAAATGGACACTTATCTTTCTCATTATCTGCTTAAGTCTCTCTTTTCACAGGCAGACAGGACTGTTGTGAGACTCATGAGAGCCAGGACATAGAGCAGGAAGGGTTCAAATCCCTCATCTTTCATTTAGCTGTGAGATGGCAGGCACTGCTGTCCAACTCAGGGTGATGACTGCTATACCCCCTCTCAGCAATCGCCAGAGTTAAGGAAACTGTAAGATTTTAAAGCTGGACTATCAGAGGGGTCTGTGGTTACTCCCTACCCTTCAGAGCAGTATGTTTTCAAATGGTCACAATTTGAAATCCTTTGGCTTTTTATTATAGAGACTGCACTCAGCTGTTCTGGATAGGTGTAACCTAGGAAGAGCTCCTGTGCTTTTCTGCTTTTTTTACCCATGCAGAAAAAGACACCTTTACCACTAGAGTAGTGAGACTGTAGTGAGACTACAGATTTTTGGCTGGCCTCATTAGGAGTTGCACACCCCATAGGCAAAAGTGTGCTCAGGCTGTGTAATGTCAAGGAAATTGAGTCAGATTACTTTGTGCTACTAGTAAGTCCTGAGTGCTTCAAAACTAAATATTTAAGAGCAGGCATAGACATAGGCCCTTGACATATTTTCAGTTGGGTTGATGGGATGTAGGATACAGTTAGTTAAAGTGGTTTCTGCTTTATACATATTTTCACGTGCTCACGTTCCCTTGCAGTGGTTGTTTACAAATAACCCAATCTTAATTATTTAGTTTATTTGCTTTTTATTCCAGAACTATCCTTGGCAGCAGCAATTTTCTCCAATCTATCATCACCCAAAGCAGAGAAGATGCTTCATTTTTTTTCCCCTTATGAGAGCTAGAAAGATAAATACTGTCAAAAAAGAAAGTGTTCGCAGAATGAAAGATTTACTAAGAAAAAAAAAAGGAAGGATTTAGCAACAAGGTAGTTCTAAACAATCATTTCATGATCAAACTCCAAGGGCCTAAATTCAGCTTTGCCAGTGTTGATCTGGACTGGTGAAACTCAACTGCAACTCTTTGAGGGGTCAGTGTTTAAAGAAATAAACAAACTGTTTGTTTATTAGCAAGCTTTATATTCTAATTTTAAGCTCTACCTTTGCCTTCTGTTTGAACAGATGAACTAAGGATATAGATACAATAATAGTCAAATGCTCTTGTAAGTCTCATTAAATTAAAACACTATGAATTGCTAGTTTTGCATGTGTTCATTTTATATGGCACTTTTTAAAAGCTGTTACTGGAATGGAATTTTTCTAAGTAATGTAATTTTCAAGTTATTTTGCATGATTATTAAGTGCAGTTAGCAATACAAGCACAAAACCTTGCCCCCAGTTCTAAAAGGAACTACAATTGAATTGAACCTTACACATGTTTATGCAGGTGCTCAAACAGGTTTGTATATTCCTGAGAATTGCCTTGATCTTGTATTCACTATTTGAGTATCAATTGAGAGCATTTGCTTCTCCTCTGGTTGAAAGCATCTGCTGCTGCTGTTGCTGATGCTGCTACAGGAATGATTTAAATTTACTGTTGCTGTAACCAAACACATTTTAATACGTTAACCTAAATATTGTATGTGGGTCCTCTAAAAATGTCTTTATTCCTGTGTGTCTAAACTTTAATTTGATTTATGCTAACAATATTACTTTCATGAAGAAATTTTTTGTTTCGGTTTTATGTAGGGAGTTTTAAT
The DNA here is from genome assembly GCA_013397375.1 of Toxostoma redivivum. Taxonomy (NCBI): domain Eukaryota; kingdom Metazoa; phylum Chordata; class Aves; order Passeriformes; family Mimidae; genus Toxostoma; species Toxostoma redivivum. Next base: position 185,093 of record VXBI01000861.1, on the reverse strand, counting down.
ATCTAATTTAAACACATGTTAGCCGTTAGACAACTAGAAGCTTTTCTCTGCAACTGTGGCTTGCAAGAAAAAAGATGATAACTTGGTTCTGTAATAATTCTGGTGAGCCAAACAAAGACTTTTGTCTTGAATACACATAATTATAATATGTAGGTGTCATTGCAAAAGCGACCTTTTAGTCCATCAGAATTTGAAACTAGTACTTTTAACTTTTTGCTTTATCAGAGCAAAAAAAAAAAAAGGTAAAAAAAAATTGCCATAGCCATATATCTTTTTGTTTAAAAAATGCGTTATGGATTTCCATTTCAGTATACACAGTGGCCCAAAAGAGGAATGCTTTAAAAATGCCAGTAACATAACAACCTTTCATTGCATTGAGACAAAATTGATAGGCATGGCTGCTGTTGCAAAACATCTGCCCTGTTCAGCTTTACCTTCTGTTGTGAAGTCCCATTGCTAAGCTAGTCCACAGTAAACATTTTTTAAACTTGCGTGTGGTGATGACCTTTAATAAATCATTCTGTTTTCTTTGGGATTAGCAGGAGGTACATTCCACCCTGCACAATACAGACCAAATCTCTAATATTTGCATACATTTGATCTTTCTTGGATTTGATTATGAGACAGTTCAGGTGGATATGAAAGATCAAGCCTTAAGAGAAATAGAAATGGAACATGATGTGTAAGTTACTCTATGTAAGTTAGACTCTGTGAAGTCTAAGATGACTTCAGACTTTTTCTCTGCTCACTAGCTCTTCTTACAATGCCTTGTAAAGCTTCTAAAGGACTAATGGATTCCCACAGGTATCCAGGAAAGGAAAACTTCAGCTATCTATTTCCTTTTTTGAAAACAAAATATTATTATTTACTGAAACTTTTAAAAACATGTTTTATCATGAGGTAAGAAGACAAAACCCTCTCTTACATGGAACAAGAAACCACAAGGAGTGGTTCCACAAGGCTGCTTCTTCAAGCAATCTTTAATAACTTGATTAGCAGCAGCTGAAATAGATATTCAGCATCTGAGGTGCAAGCAACAATGCAATATTGTATCCTGAATCTGAGTTTTTTACCTCAGCTAGAGACTATATTAAACTACACTGCTTGTGGTTCCCATTTTGGTGTTGAATGCACTTTGTCCAGTAAGTACTCAGGTATTCAGAAAAAATATGTCAGTGAAAGCCCTTTGCATACAAACAGATATCACTCTTAGAGAAAATGCTTAGCATCCAGAAAAACAGCTGAATTAGCATATCTGCATGACAGAGAGAAGTGACAGATTGCTTTCCATAAAGCAGTTGCACAGCTCGCTCTGGCAACTCCTTGGTATGCTACAGAGGTATTGATCCGGGAGCCACGTCACAATCAATCAGGCTCTCAGAGGACTGTGAAAGGATTGCAAATGCTTAAGTTAACTAAGCACACAGTAAAAACTTTGATTGAAATAAAAAGTGACTGCTTTCAGCTGCAGATACTTACTTTTTAGCTTAGCTTACTTGAAAAAGATAATTATGTGAGCTTAATAACTTTCAAAATACTGAGATCATAAACCAGCTGGCTAAGGGTGCTGCTTTTTAGTAGTAATGTCAAAGCACATTAGAGCAACAAAATGTGTTAAAACAAATCTCATAAACCATTTCTTACTCCTAAAATTTCCTCAGAATAATAAAACTCATCTACACTGAAAATCAAGGTGCGAGACATTGGCTACTAATGCAGATAAGCAAAAAATATGCACATGTCTACTCCCCTCTCTCTGTACCACTATTTGCTCTGTGGGCACCACCTTGTTAGTACTGTAACTTCCTTTACACAAAGAACTCCATGTTGAGGTTGCTGCAACTTACTAGAAATTGCTGATATTAACTCTACCTCTGCCTGGTGCCATCAATGCAGACTTATCGTTCCTTTCTCTTCTTCTCTCCAACTCACATCCTCTCCCATTTTGTTTTATTATGCTGAGAGCAGGCTTGGGCATATACCTCATAACTCATAACTCCTGGCTCCACATGGTATTTGAATATGGAAAAGTCATTCTTTTTTAAGTGCACATTAGTTTTTCTCTATCCCCCCCCTCCCCGTATTGTCTGATTTTTGTCAAGTGTGGGTGAGTAGAAATTCATAGGAAAATATTTTGCTATTTATCCTTCAACACCTGTCCATTCACATGTGCCTTCTCTATTACAACTTGTAATTCAGTTTTTAGTGAAAATTGGATATTTTTGTTTAATACTTTTAGTCAAAGTCTTACCTTTCAGATGCAAATGTATAAGAAAGCAAAGCTCTGCTCTGGGTGGAATATATTCCAGATTGTAAGAAACTTAAATTTCTAGTGCTATGTCTAGAAGACAGTTCTATATTTCATCTATAGGCTACCCTTCACAGAAGATTATGCAAGACCCTTTCCTGGACATTTTTAAAACTAGACACTGCCTGAAATGCCTTGTTGTAAGCTACTTTTAAAAGTCCTCTGGGAAAAAAACAATCTAAGATTTGATTCACCCTAGTAGGTTTATATAATTACCTGAGGTTTCTCCATGCTTCCTCTCAAGGGCAGATTCCTGCAGATTGGGGACTTCCCCAATACTATAAAATTATTTCAAAGATTTACAAGAAATAATGGGAACTAAAATTCAAAGCTGCTGTGTGCAGCAGTAAACATTCATTAAATGTACATTAATATAACAGCTTCTGTGAAGTATGATAGCATATATCCCATAAGTAGATGTAAAATGAATAAAAACAAAAGCTATTAACATGTCTGAGTGCTTAAAAGCATTCATTGTTCAAAATCATCATGGCAGAATTATGCTTGCCCTTGAATACATGATCGACTATAAGCTAATGTGTGAGAATTGTTTGTTAAAATACTTGTCTAACTTGCTAAGTGTTGCATGCAGAGATATGTACACAACAATTCCATTGACAAGAACTGCACTCCTACATGCTATTTCCCTTTGGGGTCTTAACCTAGCTCTGATTTAGATAATCACAATAGTTTACTCTCTGAGAACTGACATGCAGACTAATATGCAGAACACAGTTTAAGAAGCTGGAAGTTTCAGAACATGAGGGCTAGAAGGTTAATCAGATAAGAAATGAAAGTTCCCTTCATGTCTGTGAGGTGTTTTACTCAAATTTGGGTTTAGTTATGTGACTCCCAGGAGCTTTAGCCATATCCTCAGCATTTACTGGTCAGAGTAGCTGTGCAAGCATGTTTATCCCAGAAAAAGTGATGCTTCTGTAATAAAGTGAAACTGCTGATGCTTGAAAAGGTGATAACCAAGAAGGTCTTCTGTGTAACTCAGCATCTGCAATAAATTTCAGCCAATTCTACTAAGGTAATGGAGCTGTTATCAACCAGAATAATGTTACATTAACTGCACAGCCCAGGAAGAAAGAAACTATGTAGTGACTCACTACTTGCACATCTTCTGGAGTAAGCTTTGGGAGACACAGAAGAGCTAGTCAGAAACTAGATAGAATCACTCAGACATCTGGTGAAGAGAAAATAACCCAGTGATAGAAAAATGGCATTTAATGAGCCAGTATCACTTTCATGTCTACCAGATCATTTGACCTCTAAAGACTTTGAGTAATAGCATGTATGATGCATTAAGTTTCTTGAATGGGAATAATCCAGAAGACAAATCAGGAAAAATCCATACTTTATTTGCAGAAAATATGGTTGGAAGAGGGGGGCAGCTGAATCATTGTCTCTTTTAGTGAGGTCAGTTTTTTCACCTAGGTAACTGTGTAACTGGATTACCTAGAAAAGAGTATCAGAAAATCCCTGGGAAAAGATGAAAGGACCACCTGACAATCTCAGGACATTGCAGTAGTATTATTGATTAAAAAAAACAGAACAAAGCAAAATCCCCAAAAAATTAAACAAAAACATTTAAATGTGTTTACTGAGAGTGAAACTGTAATGAGGATCAATCTTTTGGATGGTACAGGGATATGACATAGCATGTCATAACATCTATATCTCATTCAGCTAGGAAGTCTTGCTATGTTTTTCCTTACAAGTGCAGCTTTTTGTGTTTGAAATATGGATTTGGTCCTCAGAACCACAGAAACTGTGTTTGAACCTCTGTGTGAACTGGCAAAAAAAACTAAGGAATGTGCAGTGAACCGGGTGTTAAAGGAAGTTTAAAATGGTGATCAAACTAGCACTTTTGTGTTGTATATCCTGTTTATTAATGCTACTAATGTTTTCTGTGATCCTGCTAACACCTAACAGAAAGATTAAGAATAAAGCTTTGCCTGCAGGTGTCAAAACTCAGCCCTTGCCCTTCCCTGAGAAAGCAGAAATGCTCAGCTTCGACTCTTATTGCATGACTTTTCCCTGTGTCAGCTGACAGATCAATTTCCTTAAGCAATTTTTCCCCACTGGTCTTATCCCCATTTTTAAGATCTCATATCTTCTGCTTAAAAACACAGTTTTGCCTGCAAATTGCTGTGACTAACAGCTTTATTACAGGACTGAACAAAAAAGGAAAAAAAATAAGGAAAACTCTGCAGATCAAACATGTTTGTACTAAGTTTTATCAGCCTTGCCCTCAGGGCCACTTCACACATTTACTGTGTATCTGCAGCAGAGGAAACCATTCTTGGCAATGACCTTTTTGAGTCTCTGGCATATCTGAAATGTGCAGCAGAGCATAGCATTTCTCACCAGCAATCTTTTCTCCTAATCACAAATGGTTCCTTTCACTGCTTTAATGCTTGTGGGCTCTCTCACACACATTCTCAAACTCTCTTTCACACACGCCCCCACACAGAAACACATGAACAAAGTCATTAACAAATATAAACAAGCTTCTACAAACTTGAAGGCTATTTTCTAACTTGGAATTCACAGGTGAATACTGGAAATCTTTATCCCTTAGAGAGCTCTCAGCACTTTTGCCACCCATGTGTTTCTGCTAAGTTAGGACTCTTTCAGGAGAATTCTTCAAGATGATGTCCTCTGATTTACATGTTTTGAAGAGATGCACACCTTTGCAATGACAGTGGCACTGAGCATTTCACTTGTGCTCTATGGCAGTGCCTCAAATGTTGAGCAAATATGAGCACTCAAGAAACAAACAGAACCTAACACTCTGGGTAACTGCAAATTTGTTTATAACAGAAAGATTATTATGACTAAAATGTCCCTGGACTATTGACTTCTGCTTGGAAAATGTCTAGCATGCTACTGGATTACTATTACAATCTAAACAAGACACCACAGAAATGCTGAGATGAATCTCAAAATCTTACAACCAGAAGCTTCTTTGGTTTCATCTGAGGACGATGGTCAGAGAAATGATTAATTGTGCTAAATTGTGATCTACATTTCTGCATAAAATAATTTTTTTATTAACCCTTCAAATTTGCAGGGTAAGATCAAGCGCCAATGAAACTGATGAGTGTAACACGGATATTTATAAGACATAACTTATGCAGTATTTCACTTGAAGTATTCCATTACGTATTATATGGAGTCTCTCACTCTTTTTATACTTTATACATGGAAAATAACACTAAATATTCAGTTTAGAACAAGAGTAGCAAAATATTTCGGGTCTTTTAAGATAGGACTGATGTTCAGATGCATCTCCGTGACCTAGCTGGAAAACCAAGGGAAGACCTGATCTTTGACCTCACCCTCCCTGCATCACTGGAGGCAGGCTGGGGCACTCTGTCTACAGTATCTGACCTGTACCTATGTACACCCTGCAGTGCCCTGTGCAATGTTCTTTCCCCCATAGCCTCATCCCTGCCAGGTTGTCTGGTCTCCCTCTATGCAGACATCCCTTCAAAACATGGTACCTCTTTCTGTTCGTGTACAGTACCCTAACCACAGTAACCAATAGTCTGGTTTTCCATATCTTGGTGTTGATAAGGGAAGGATGAGACAAAGATTAGCTTGTCACCTATTCTTTAAGAGAAATGGAGCTACTATATTTACCCCAAATAACATTTCTTCAAATCTGACAAGTGGGAATTAAGAAATGTATTATTTTCATGCATCTGGCCAGAGTTTTAATTTTCAAGAGGTTTTTAACCCATTATTGAGTTAGCAAGCACTTAGCAGGCAGTGTTGAATTTCAACTCCCCCTTGCTATGACAGCATTTTGGTCTGTGTTTGGCAGTATTTGTCTATGGAAGCTTTAGCTCCATGGGGGATATTTTATTTCTCATCTTCCAAGTTGCCATGGCATAAATAGGAATGACATCTGTTATCCAGCTGTTATGCTTACAGAAGCTAGAAATCAGTGAGATAGTCATATACCAAAAAGGACAGAGATAACAAAACCATGCAGATGATACTGCCACTTTAGCTGAGCCCAGCCCAGCCCTCACACCACTACCTGCTGGCTGGCAGCTCAATTCCAGCTTTGAGGGAGCCAGCAGACTCTCCAGGTTAGGAAGACCAGGACAGCTCATATTCAAGTCCCTACTGACAGTATGATTGTAGCTGACTCTGGGCACTCACCTCCATGACTTTGAGGCTGAAAAGAAGCAGTTACGACAGAAGGTAGAGGTGTAGGCCAGATACGTGGTAGGAGGCAAGAGATCCCTTTGCCAATGAATGTTTCCTCCTTTCTCATGTGAATGTGCACACCAGTTGGTTTGTGCCCATCTCTAATATGTCATTGATAAGCAGCTGTTATTTCATCCTGCACAAGAATGTCAGACACTGCCTGGACTGTCAGTGCTTGCCAGTGCAGATTTGCCAACAGATCAGAGTCAAATTTTACATCTGCTTTTTATCAGTGCTCATGAAACTGTCAGATCTGTGGGGGAGGAAGGCAGATCACATACACACCTCTAGCAGCACTAAGTGTGATTGCATCTACAACCTAATAATACAGAAAACTGATAAGCAAAAGGAGTAGACTGTTACAACAAATGATTGACATTTTGATGAATTTGGATTGTAACACACGCTTAAAATACATAAATACATTCTAGTTAAGAGTTCTACAGCATCAAATGGAATATTAAACCTGAAATTTAGGAACAGATACAAACTGCTTTAAATAAAACATGAAAACACCTACTCACATACTCTGATTTTTTATTTTGCTAGGCAAGTACAATTTATTTAACTTATCTCTAGAAATTATTTATTGATCTTACAAAAACCCCCTACAGATTACTTGGGGAATCATTTTAATGGTACTGTGTGTGCATCAGAGCTCAGACAATCACAATAACCAGTTTCTGTTAAGGAAAGTGGAAAAGCTACAGGGAGAAAAGCTACAGGCAAAAGTTTTTAAATTATTCTTTATGAATGGAGGGCTTGTGTTTGAAAAAAGACAATAGAAATATTTTAAAAGGTGGAAATAATACAACATAGATTGAAGACAGACTAAAACCGGATAAAACAGAGTATGTTGTACTGTCAGGGAAGAAGAAACATTGTAAATAACATTGATGACTTCTAAAATGGACTGGAAATTAGGCCTTCATTCAGCACAATGTTGTGGGGCTTTGGTACCTGCAGAGGACTGGAAAAACAACGGATTGAGAGAGCAGTCTTAGCCTTGTATCTAATAAATCTTGGAAACTTTGTGTGGTTGGGTTAGAGAAAAAACACCAAGGGCAGAAAGTGAAATCAGATCTTTGAAGTGAAATCAGTTCCTCAGATCTTTGCAACATAGGGAACCTGAGATACAACAGCACATGGTCTCACTTTGGCCGGGTGCTGAGTACAGCACTCTGCCAAATGTCAGACACTGGTGAGCCAGGACATTGACTGGCAGTGGGCAGGAGAGTGATAACAGAAACTGCTGGAAAGACACACCTCCGTGTCTCTAGGGGCTGCTCCCACTGGTGTCTGGAACTGGCAGCTGGACGTGGAAGTCCTTGGCTGATAGTGCATGAGTGTGTGCACACGTGTGTGATTTCCCTGACACCGTCTATCCCTTGCTTGGACCGGTTTAAAAGTTGAGCTTCGTGCTGTCAGCTTGTTCCATGATCCTTTCCTACCATCTTTGGTACTAATTAGACTAATTTCCATTTAGTCATTTAGTACTCTGCTTCTTTGCTCCAGAAATAATAAGACATTTTATTAGTGTCTCCACGGATTCTGGAATCTCCAGGCCAGGATCTAATCTCTGCTATCTAAGTAGACAGACATTGCAGTCTAAACATTCCTGCAATATAATTAAAGGGAAAAAATAGGTAGTGGCTATGTGTCTTGGATTAACAGTTTAAAATTGAATCCTGTCTGCAAAGGTATAGAAAATACACAAAAATATCAGCCACCTCTTTTTAATAATTGGTGTTTTTAATAATCAGAGTAAGAGTTGGTAGTATTTCTGCAGAGGTAAAGATGTACTAAAAGGTAACACTGTTTTGGCACAACATAGCACTATTTGAGTGTTTCCATTGCACCATTGAGGAATATAACTTGCTATTAGTCTGTTCTGTTGAATAGCTACAAACACACAAAATTGTGTAAAGCATTAAACAACTGTAAATTCCACTTTACATTTCCCCAGAAAATGCCTAGGTGGCATCCCTTTCTTCTGCTGTGTCAGCTGCATGTCTCAGTTTGGAGTCATTAGCAAACTTGCCGAGTAATTTTCACATTTAAAAATATTTGAAAATGTACTGATGACTCAGTAGCAAACATATAGGAAATCAGCTCAGGAGCAAACTCCTTTCAAATAGAAGTATACAAATCTACAGTATTATCCTCAGCATTGTTTAACACTAATATTAGCTAGGTGGAGTCCCCCCCACTGCCATGCCCTGCCTCCCCCCTAGCCCACCTGCATGGCTGCTTTAGCTACTCGCTTTATCAGGGAAATTAGAGGAATCTGTGCATGACCCCTTTGCCTTGATGCTGCTGTGACTTTGATGCTGAGTCTGGCCAGATCTAGGAAGAAAAGCAGATTATGTGATTTCATAGTTTCTTTGCAATCCTGCTATCTCCTGGATGATATTAGATTCTTTCATATCTGGTTCTGCCTCAGGTTTTCTGGTCCTAGGGGGTGAAGACCTACCCCTCCTGGGATAAATTTCTACCCTCTCTTGGGTCACTCACGCTCCCCATTTCAGGGCAACAGTAAACAGAAAGATTGGGACTGATTCTCTGTGAGTATAAGCTTGTGCTTGTTTTTTCCTTAATAACTTTGAAATAATTTGAACACATGGAAATTAGAATAGGTCCACAAGCAGATATTTACTATCATAAATGACAGTTCCATATTTGGGTTCATTTGCCATCTGTAACAGAAAAATTATAGAGGAAACATAATAGTTTTTAAAAAAAGAATATATAAAAATATAAATTTTCTGTATCCTATACCAGATTCTCTTTCTCCACCACTGCTTATTTCACTCTACACACACACACAGATACTGGAAAACTAGAAATAGTCTCAATATATCAATGAAGCTAATATGTTTGTGTGCTTTTTCTCTAAATTAAATCCTATTATTCTCTTAGAATGTAGAAATTTTCATATTTATCCAATTAAATATTTTTCTGTTTTGTTGGCTCCATCAGAAGAGAGATGGAATGCAGAGGAGTAAGGAAACTGAACAAAAGTTTTAATAATTTAAAGGGAAAAGATAAAAGCAAGACTGAAAGACATCAAGGATGTTGTCACATAATTGAAAATTATTAATTATTCAAAAGGTTAATTAGGCATTTTGGTGTTACATCTGAATAGTAGCAACAAGTTAAGAGTAAAAATAAGTAAAAGATAGAAAGAAATGCAGCCATATGGGAATATACTTAAGTGCCCTTCTGTAGGACAGTTCCAACTATAAGACTTCATGAGGATCCACATGAAGAAATTTTATTTGTGCTTTTTTTTGTACAAGTGTGAAAAAAGAGACCAAGAGACACAGAACTTGTGCTGACTCCTCATTTTTTATAAACAAAATTTATCGCAATGTAGTTTAATTTCCTGTGTATCTGAGCCTTGATGGAGGAAGATATCCCTGTTCAGAATACTGCTTAAATATATGTCCATCCTCTCACTGATTTCAGTCCACCCTGACTAACAGCTGATATTTGTTTCAAGATAAAAATCTTTATCTTATGAGAGAGATGGACGTATAGGGTTAAATTTTTCCTGAGTCAGAGCTAGAACGACAGAAACATAATTTAGGTTAGTACTCCAGAGTTTATCCAGTTGAATTCCCTGCTCAAAACAGATCTCATTAAATCAAGGCAATCCCACACTTACAGTAAAAAGCAAGCAAACCTCCTAATATTTGATTAGAATTTCCCATACTCCTACTTGTGTCAATTGTCCTATTCCCATGCACTTCTAAAAAGATTCTGTCTTTATCTTCTACCCTTATCCAAAAAATATTTTATAAAGCACTGGCTCTCAAATTAGTCCTTATATTTCTGGATGAGAAAATGAACACTCTAAAACTTAAAGGAATTAAAAATGTTGTTTTGCTTTGAGCAGCTAGTTACTTGTGGTAGAAGGATATATATAAAATGGTAGTTCCTTAAAGTCCTCATCTGTGACATGTTGGTTTAAAGCATGTTCTCACCAAGAGCTGAAACATGCTGAAGATTGCAATTGCTGTTTTGATAAAAGATTTTTCCTCTTATTTTATCATTAAGATAATTACTGCCTTCCATTAACAGTCCTCTAACTAATTAGAGCCTTAATGATTTCACAAAACCTAATATACCATGAATTACAAACCAGCCCACACAAAATGGGAGATCTAATGCTTAACTTTAAAAGAATTGTTGCTTTTGTGGGTAATATGGAAAAAATTCTGCATGCACTATGCACACCTTCAGGATCAGAAATTCTGTTTCTTTGCAGGTTAGGTTTACCAGCTTGCAACAGGAATGTCTGGAAGGAAAAAAGGGATTGCAACATATCCAAAATTGAGCTCATGTTTATTCCAGGACTATGCTGGAGGCAGTTTTGCCTGGTTTAGATTAACATTAAAAATCTTCTGGTTCCTGGCTATTAAACTGGTTCTTAAATGTGACCTGTCAAGCTGTATTCCCTGCTGCCGCTTTTTCAGAAGGCGCCACACTGCTCATGTTCATGATTCTCCTCCACTCAGTGTTTTTGTTTTGCATCTGGAAGTCAACGTTGCTGTAGAAAGTTGTCCAGAATGTTGTACATAGAGTTGATGGCTGAAATGTTATTTGTACCCTCTGGATATGATTTTTCAGAGCAGTACTATAATTTGAAAGAAAAGGTTAATTACTAATTACAGATTATTTCGTGTGTACTTGTACATGACAATAACTGTCAACTCAAGCTGTAAACATCTATGACTGGTTCAAATACCAACAAAATGGTGTTTTACTATAAATACTACCCACAGCTTTTGCATCCATAAAAAGAAATGCAAGCGCAGCCATCCATCCCTACAGATGAGTGTGATCCTGCTCTAGAATGATCTACTGAAAGTGTAAGGGCTGTAGGAGAAGAATCTGGTATATTCCTTTTCATTTTGGATCTCTATTCTATTTGGGCTAATTTTATAAAATAGAAATCTGTTGTTAACTTTATTTGTCCTTCATAAAAGATCCATTATAAGCTCCAAAGAATTCTCAATCTTCCTGCACACTGTAGGCATTTTTCTGTGTCTTACTTCTATACTTGTATGTACCAGTTCCTCTTCAAAATGTATTTCGTTAGGCTTAGCTTTCACAGCTCAAACATTTATCAATTGATTTCAGTTTTCTCCTCTACTTAAGTATAAAAATGTTAATAAATTCTCCCTTTATTGCAGCCTGAGAGGCTTCCTAGACCATTTGACTACTTTTCCCACCTTAGTATATCCTAAGATATCAAATGAAGTCATTCTTTATGATCTTCATTATGTCTGAAGCTTCCAGCAGGTCTGATATTAAATATCTGCCTTCTATTTTTTTTGTTGTTTGTTTTCCAGTGGTAGGTCAATGCTTCAGTGTTACTTTAATTAGTACATGACCTAAACTGTGCAATTAACCCACTAGTTATATATCCTCCAAAGATCAATGCTATGGAATATATTCCTAGATAGAAAGTCCTGGCAGATAATGATTTGACCTCATAGAATGGGTTATGTAAAGATAGAGTATAATATCTGAAAAGACCAGTGTTTTGTGCTTTTGTCTATTCTATTGTGCCTCTGAAGAGAGTCCCTGGAGAATCATTTGAACTGTTCTCTCAAGATGACAGTCTATATTGGAGTTGGAGGCTGGGATGCTCATGTAAAGAAAACTACAGAGCAGCATATTGATCAGCTGAAGGTACATCTGTTACCTGGTACTGCAGCATCCATGGTGGGCCTGAGAATTAAAACATTTTACTCATCCTTGCTTTTCTGTCTGAAATGAAGTCAAGACGGAAATTAGTTTAGCAAGTCCACTTAGTTTCAAATGAGAAAAGTATAATGACTTGTTTTACATATCCCTGAGTAGGCTACCACTGTTATTGTGGACTTGATTACTTCCCAGAATGGGAAGAGGCAATGAGAAGACAGAATAGAGTGGAGATGTGTTGCTTCCGTACATTCTTCCCTGAGAGCAACTGAGGGTCAGTGTGGTCTCTGCAGGAGGGAGCAGTTTGGAGAAGACTAGAACTATTTCACTTTCAGAGGGGCAGATGCCACTGAAATGGTACCATGTGTCACAAACAGTAATTTCAACACTGTGAGAGGAAACAAAACAGTGAGTTTCTGCAGTCTGCCACATGGCTCAACTAGGTGAAAAGAACAGCAGTAGAATATCTCAGGTGCGAGAAAGAAGAAGAAATTCTGTAGACTTAATGTAGACATCCACAATACAGACTAAGGGATCTCCTGTACAGTCACAACAACGACATCTCAAACCTGAAGTTCATGTCATACCATTGCAGATGACGTGCCAAGATGAACTTCAGTTTGGCAATTTTCCCAATGAACTATAGACGTTCATGTGATTAGCTCAGATAAGAATGACTACACTGCAGATAACTAAAGTCAGAAAAGGCTAATTCCTGTTGGACTGAATGAAAAGCAGGTTATGATGGAGTTCTACATCATTCCTGGTTACCACAATTTTCATAGTTTCTATAGAGTGTAATAGTAAATTCATATGTGAGAAAAAAAGATTTTGATTTCTTTTAGGCAACTACTCTGTGTAGATGACATACTAAGATGATACTGAAGAACTTGTTAAATGGTGCTTCATTACAATCTGGCAAGTAAATTCTAAGTCACAGAACACAAAACACCTCATGAGAATTTACAGTATGAGTTGGCACTAAAACAGGCTGAAAGAAAGGAAAATACAAACAAATTGACTTTTCATATGTATGGAATTTGTCATATTTCTCAGAAGTGCTGAGCATGAACAATGAGAATAATATTTCAATATGAGAGTAGTTTATTCAGATACTAGTGGAATAAAACAGAAATTGGAAGAGAAGCTGGCATTGGAGGCTTTATGTTTATAATGAAAAAAAATTTAAAAGTCAAAGTATGTCTGTAACAATGTCATCTGACAAAGGAAAATTAACTAGAGAAACAGAATACTCTAACAACAAAATACAAACTTGCTCATGAATTTGCAAAAAAACATGAAATACCAAAATGAGCAAAAACTTGCATTAGGGAAATAAAAGGCAGTATAACACAAAAGGTAAAAAATATGCAAGTAAGAAAACTGCCTCTTTGAGATATGCCTCAGTTCAGTGATTGTCCTGGATGCTCAGCAGATACTTAGCATTTTATTCATACATAAACCAGGGTGTAATTCTATCTACCAGGAATTATCTTAGTATTCTCTTCATGTTGTGTGCTTTGGTGATTCCAGGCTGGGAAAACATTTACAAGTAAGTTGATTAGCATAGTATATCAGCCTGAGGTTCTAATAGAGAAGGGGGAATACATAGGAAAAGAAAGGAATGAAGCTAATTATATTTTGTATTAGTGTAGACAGGAAATATCTGGAGAGGGGACATTAATGGTAAAGATTTAGAGTCACATTTTGTTGTTGGGTAAGACTAGTGGCAGTGAAGTAAGTAGCCTGGTTTTATTCTGATGGGATTGAGATGATTTTACAGGATTCAGAGTTGACTACAACATTGCACTATGTGTTGGGTTTCTCTGGGCAGGTTTTGGTAGTTGGGGGATGCCAGAATCTTCCCCCATGTCTGACAGAGCCAATGCCAGCTGGCTTCAAGACAGACTTGCCACTGGGACAAACCCAGCAGCAATAGTTGTAGTACCATCCTCTGGGATAGCAGATTTAAGGGGGGGAAAGCCTTCAAACCCACAGCAGGAGACGAGTGAGAACATGAGAGAAACAGCCCTACAGACACCAAGGAGAAGTAGGAGGAGGTCCTGCAGACCCTGGAACTGAGCTTCCTCTGCAGCCTGTGGTGAAGAACACTGTGAGGGCAGCTGTCCCCTAGCAGCTCAGGAAGATCCATGGGGTAGCAGAGATCCACCGGCAGACCATGGAGGGCCTCATGCTGGATCAAGGGAATGCCTGAAGGAAGATGTGACTCCATGAGGAGCCTAGGCTAGAACACATCTGGCAGTACCTGTGGACCATGGACAAATCCCATGTTGGAGCAGGTTTGATGGCAGGACTCGTGACCTCACAGGGGCCCACATTGGAGCAGTTTATTCCTGAAGGACTCCACCTTATGAAAAAAGACCCACCTTGTAAGGAACTGCAGCTCATGGGAAGGACTCACATTAGAGAAGTTCATGGAGAATTGTCTTCTGTGGGAGGGATCCCATGCTGGAGCAAGGGAAGAAGAGTGTGACCAGTCCTCCCCCGAGGAAAGAAGAAGCAGCAGAAATTAAATTAACTGTGTGAGTAATAGACCTCAGCCTCCATTTCCCATCTCCCTGCACCCCCAGAAGAGAGGAGGTAGAGAAGATCAGTCGTGAAGTTAAGCCTGGGAAGAAGGTAGGGGTGAGAGAATGTGTTTTAAGATTTGGTTTTATTTCTTATTACCCTACTCTAATTTCATTGGCAATAAATCAAACAAACTTTTATGAGTCCTGTCTGCTTTATCCATGATGGTAATTGGTGAATGATCTCTACTTGCCTTTATCTTGACCCATGAGTCTTTAATTCTATTTTCCTTTCCCTGTCCAGCTGAAAAAGGGGGGTGATAGAGCAGCTTTGGTGGGCACCTGGTGTTCATCCAGGGACAATCTACCACAGCTGGACTAAGATACACTGCAAAAAATCAGGATGGCTTTTCAGAAAATACTACAGAAAGTTCATACTTTGAAAACTGCACAAGACTATGCTCAGTAGCTGTAAGAATCCCATCATTCCCTCTGAAAGGAAAAAATAACACTATTTTTTGTAACTGTGGCAGAACTGTAGCCATTTTCAGATATTTCTGAAAATGATCACTACAGAAAGGTCCCTCTGGATCGACTATCATTTTGGTTTAAACCTGTTCTGCTGTTGTCTGCACATCAGTTATAGGAACACCAATTAAATCTGAGGACAAATAAAATTCTTATTTCAAAATTTTCATAACATGTATTTGGTTCATATTTATTGTAGCTACATTTTCTTAATAAGTATTTATATGATTCTAAGATAAAACTGAATATTCTACTGAATATATATGTATATTAGTTTAAAAATTCTACATTTTGTGCCTCTTGCATGTTTTATAGGTGTTATAATCAAGGGAGAGGTCTTTTTAGAGAGTCTGACCTAGCTAGTGTGAATAGCTGTAATTTCTTTTTAAGTAAGTGATGTGTCAACTCACCAATGGCTCACCTTTGTTTGTGCAAGAGGAAATGAAGGTGGACATTTCTATTTGCAAAAACCTATTAGATTGTCCAGGCTCCAAAATGCTACTCTTAGTCAATGGCTGTAAATAAATTCATCAAAAATAATGAAAAAGAAAGCCCAGCAAGGTCAAATAAGAAGTCTGACTTTCTTTTAGGTAAGTTTTCCCAAGGACATAATAGAAATAAATCCCATTTATAAACCTTCAATGAGAAGCAGCAGCAGAATATCAAGTGTTCATGACAGGAGGAAAATACCTCCTATGAGATGAGTAATGTTTTTGGCAGAAAAGTATGTATTTGCTGAATTAGCTTCAATAAAGAATCATTTACATAAGATCATATTAATTTCAGGAGGGTGTTTAACATTTCTGCGTTTGCTGGATCCATCTGACCAAAAAAAAGTAGCATGTAATGAAAATGTGTGTTGAAGTTGTTACTTTTGAAATCAAAGTAATATTAAACAAGTTTAACTTAAATATTTCAGTTTATACATAGAACTTTGATTGAATTACAGTCTTGCTATGAACCATTAAGGGTACATTATTCCATATTTTTAATTGAAATGGAATAAAACTTATAGCTTGTCAGCATAAGAAAAATTATACTTTACTTTTCTAATGCCTACAGAGAGCTGTATTTCACTATCTTTCCTACTCCCTGGGTACTGCTGTTGTCAGTGATAGGCACTTTTGAAGTGCAAAACAAACACAGGAACACTTTGTTCCTCAATACTCTCTGCTTCACTGTCTGAGTAATTCCCAGATGACTCCACTGCACTCTAAGGGGACACATTGGATTGGTTTCGGAACAGGAGAACAGCCACATGACTATGTTTGAAACCAAAAACATTTCATTTCCATCGTTGTAATTCTGCCTGAGTATCTCTAATGTTGTGCTGCATGTTTTCTAGAGATGTTTTGCAATTTTTTTTGAGGAAACTTCTGCAGTTGCTCTGAACATAGGCTTCACTTATCAGAAAGTCCTTGCTAAAACACAACTCTTTGTAGGAAGAAGTATTTGCAGAAGCAAACAGAAACTGCAAGGAGGCAACAACAAGAAAATCACATAATTCCTATGTAAGTCTGATAGTACAGAAGGAATCAGCATTGCATGGGTGTGTAAAAGTCACCCCAAATCTCCTCAAATGGACCCTTTCTGCTCTCATCAATTTTCTCACATTTACAAAACATTAGTCAAACCTTCAGCCACAATCGAGAAATTGATCAATGATTATACAGGTGATAAGCAGATGTCTGAAAGTACTCCACATAATGGTTTTTCCTGATTTGAACCAGAGTTATTCAATAATCTTCTATTAATTACCACTTGTAAAATTTCACAACTATATCTTTGTTGCAGAAGGGCTCTGGATAAACTTTATATGATCAGTGCTGGCTCCTAAACTGATAGCTGACACAAGTGCTGCATCCAAATGGAGAGGATAGTTTTGGGTTGTTCCCTGGACTTCTGGTTTCATGCCCTTGTTCAGTATAGGAGACCTGTCAGAGGACACTTGCTGGTGGATGCTTGGGTTTTCATCCAAAAGAAAGCAGGGCAATGGAAAAAGCAGGAGAAAGGTGAATGGACCTCAGAGGAAGGATAATACCCTCCTGGGTCTCATCCCAAAATTTAATCAGGATTCATCTGGTGCTTATTTCCAAGACTGGAGGCTGGGGTGTATTTTCAAGTTAAATGGTTACCTATTGCATCAAAGTTTTCTCTGTCTTTTCTAAGCTTAACAGATAATTCCTCCTCTTTAGAATGGCACTACTATACCAATGTGTGCCTGAGATGCAATGGAGGTACCCACCACCAACATCTGTCCTTGGTTTTCCAGAGCAGAAACAGTTTATAAATCACAGGAAAATATCAAAGACAATTGTTCTAAGTAGTCATGTTCTAAGCAGTCTCATCTCTAAAGTGTCTCATCTGAAAAGTCTCATTTGGACTTTTTACCAAATACTCAAGAAGCAAAAATTCCTCAGCAGTGAGACTTTCATTCTAGTCTTTCTTCTGTTTTGAATTCTGAATCCTCCTTTCTGTATCAATGATATTCCAGAATTTCAAGAGCTGTTCAGAAATAGATTACCTTTAATGATGAATTACTACATATAATCAGTCTACTGAAAGGACAAAGTAAATCCAGTTCTATAGACCTGAGGAAATTATTTCTATGTTTCAGTAAAGTACTTACATATTTTACACATATTTCAGCAACCAAGTGCTCCAAACAAATGCACAGAAGGATGTTCTCATAAGTTTAGCAGTCATATTTGCATTAGCCAAATTAACACACTAAAATTTCTGCATGAAATGAAAATAGACGGTGTTACTTTACACAATTTCCCTCTATGTCAATAAAATGGAGGCTGCATGGATGGCAAAGAAAAAGGGACAGCCATAAATGGCCATCTGAATTCCAAATGCCTTGCCTATTAAGGGAATATCTTATAATGTTTATAATAATTTGGTTAGGTTTTAAACTTCAGATGATAACAAGAAATAATTCAGTATGACATTGATAATTATTCTGATAAAATTAATTGAAGTTAAACATCTAACTTTAAAAGAAGTGCATCACAACTGAAAATAGCAATTCTGTGTGTTGTAGGAGATTATCTTACTTTTACAAGGTCATCTGCTTAGTGAAATATTCTGTATGTAAATAATACCATTAATGCAACCTTTGCAGTACACAGTTCCATGAAAATACTAAGGAATGGTAATCATGACATCAAGCTACACAAGGGGCATATGTGTTCATATTTCTCTTTCTGATTGTGATGAGTTTGATATATCCATCAACATAAACATCACTATCTGCAATAAAATACAAAGAACTTGGAAAGAAAATTGAGAGATATAATTGTTGCATTTTCCTTTGCAGGTTGTTATGATTTTATACCTCATGATGCTCCCTTGATGTAAAATACCAGTGTAAACTTTTGAGTAATTTTACTATTTAAGTAGTAGATGTTCAAAATCTGGTGGTTTGGGAAGTATAAAAACTCGTTCATTTTTAATTTCCCCAGTGCAGCATCTTTAGCTTAATATTTTTCAAACAGCATATCCAGGGAAGTTAAAAAAGCAGTAGCTAAAAACTGCCAGAAGCTACCATAGGAAAAAAAGAACTGGAAAAATCTTTCCAAACAGGCCTGTCGCTTTCTTAAGGTCTCAGAGTTACAATGGAGGATTACTAAGTAGTGGATAAATTACCAACTTTTTATAAAGTGTTATTTGTATCATTCCTTTTTCATCTTTATCCTAGTTGATTCTTCTGTGGAAGTATTTAGCTTAAATCATAAAGAACTGTCATCTGAGAAGACTAATTTCTTTCTGCCAAGCAGTTTTAAACACCACACAGATATTATGATTCGAACAACCCAATATGTAGGGTGCCAAGAAAGACTAAATAGCTTTATAGGTCAACTTCCTCCTGACTTGTGGCTAAAGACTGCTCAAGCTCAGTTTCCTACAGGCTTCCTTTGTGTTCCTTCATAACAGCAGCCACAAAAGAAACATTCACTTCTTTGTCAAAATACTGAAAAGACTTAAATGTCATTAGATCAGTCCTTACTACAAATGGAGTTTTTTATTGAGGATAGCCTGCCTCTCAGATGGTGCACAGTACATAGAAATAATTCATTATATACCTGTACATATCTTCATATACTTGTACTGAAAACCATTTGTAGATTCAGATCATAAAACTGGCTGTGTGTGAAACAAAAGGCAGACTTTGACATAATGGCTCCTTAGTGCACAGCAGTACAACATTCTTGAGCAAGGTTACTACAGTTTTTTTAATGGATATTTGCTTGGGTTTTGCAGGTATGTTCTAATGGTTGATACTATAAGGAAAGAAAAAAGTGAAGTGTATTATAGAATCATAGAATGGTTTGGATTGGGAGGGACCTTAAAGATCATCTAGTTCCAGATTCCTGCCATGGGCAGGGGCACCTTCCACTAGACCAGGTTGCTCAAAGGCCCATCCAACCTGGCCTTGAACACTTTTTCCATTTAAAACCATTCCCTCTTGTCCAATCTAGCACTTCTAGAAGAACATTGTCTTTTCAGGAAGGATCAGGTTAAAAATAAACAATAAAGTAAATGTATACCTATAATCACTGATCATTATCTAGAGACTTTTCCCTGCCTTTTGTTTATATGTCTTGTTTAAATTATTCCCTAATGCCTGAAGAATTACCTCTCCTTGTCTTTTAGGGTAGTTTTTCTTAAATACAAGTAATAAATCACCCTCTGCCTCCAGTGACACTGTAGTCTGATGCTCCAATATTAATTCTTTGTTTTATAAAGAGTGAATTCACAGATATTTTAAGTATAGTAATTATAGAGTAGGTTGATAAGACACAAAGTCTTTATTAATAAATTCAGTGCAAATTAAAAGACAAATATAACTGACTGTCTCTTAACTACAAGTGTTTGTTTTGTTGTCAAATAAGAAAAGGTACCTAGTTAAGTTTAGTTTTAGTTGCCTCCTTTTGAGAAGAAGAAATGAGAATGAAGAAAAAGGACAAAAAAGAAGACTAGAGGGCAAAGATGAACTGTCTTAGACAAATAGCTTATTTGGCAAATTAAATATTTGGATTGGAATGGAGCAAATTGTAGAACAGAAAATGCTGAAATCAAGATGATCAAGGAACCGACATATACATTAAATAGTTGCACCACAGAGTATGACATTAGAAAAATTAGATTCATTGAGTCCCAAGGACAGATGGCACTAACAGATGAATACTGTATTTCCCTTTAAATGGAAATAGAAGAAAAATGCATATGACAAGACTCTGCTTGAATAATGCCCCTGACTTTATTAAAGTTACTCAGGTTACGAATTTAAGCCCTAGAAAACTATTTATGTCTTATCTGAAAAAGAGTTAAGTATCTCAAAAAATAACTCAGGTACTTTGAGACTGAAGGCTGGCTAAGGAGGTACCAGTAGTTGCTGAATGTTTTGAAACAACTGAAACAGAACAAAAAAATCAATAAAGCCTCAAATGAAAAGTGAGGAAAGAAATGGGGAGGTTATAATTTGCTACAATAACTCTGACATGAAGTTTTACACTTGTACTGAACTTTTTTCCTAAGCTACTCCAAAAAAGGATTTTCCATCCAGGCAGAGAACAGCAGTGAGCAGCTGCTCTACAAATCGCTTTCTAAAAAATTCACTTTTTCTTTTCCTGTAGCTTTTCTAAGTGGCCTGCAGCTAGAAATCTGCTCCTCTTATTTCAGTCCAACTGCTTACCAGAAGTCTGAGACATTGCCAGTCCTTTCAATAGAGTTGTGGTCAATGGAGTTGGGCACCCCTGAGGCTGCCTTGTTTCCTTCTGTTGGACAGTTTGGAAAAGTTTGTAGGTCTGAACATGACCTGAGAGAAGGGCTCTAGGAAGGTATTTGGGCAAGATCTTGGTTTTGCAAGACAAGACCTGTCTTTCTTCTGAACAGGAATTTGCATTTGCAGCTCAATATTGCTCTTGACACCTGTATGCACAGAGAACCTTACTGGATGTTTTCCTAAGGATTGTGATAGAATTTGCATCTCTTTTGGTTGCTTTTCTGAATTTGTGTTCCGTGATTTTTTTAGGCATCAAGACCTGTGAGGAAAAGATAGCTGAGACGGAAAGGTGAGAGACGCAAGAATCACTGTACTGCTCAGGGAGTCTGCAGCTCATGCTTAAACAAATGGTGCAGTCAGGAGCAGACAGAGCGCTTTCAGCAGCAACTCAAATCTTCCCAGGGGCCAGAGGATGCTGCAGTTCACTGTGACTCAAAAAATTGCTGAGATGCCTGGAAGCAGCAACTCACCTTTGAACACACAGCAAGGACAACAGCTGTGTATAAGTCTTACTTGTTTTTTTTTTTTTTTTCTGAGTCATTTTTCTTTGAGAATTTCCAGGCTTTTTTATTTGTTCAGCACTTTTAGGATTTCTTTTTTTTTTTTTTTTCTTTTTTTCTTTTTTAATTTACTGTTTAAGAACCTTTTTGGAGACATCACAGAAAGAAATAATTCCAGCTACAGCCACTCCAAAACTGCAGGGTTTTCAGGGTCCTGCTCCAAAAACTCAGGTGTCCAGTGAGAGATAGAGCTCTGTAGTTTGGTAACAGGTTAGAACTCTGGACGTCAGCAAAATGAATCTTGTGCAAAACGGCTTATGGCTTCAGTGAAAGAGACAGCAGGAACTTGTTGAGTTCTCCCATCCTACAGAAAGTGTAATTTGTAAAGCCCGAGCTGATAGCTGCTGTTTCCTAAGTTGTTTGGCATTCCAAGTTTCATATGCTGTACAAGTATCATTCAACTCTAATATCACTTACAGTTTTGAAGAACAAAATTAAATCCTTGCAGTAGGCAATTTAAAGCTTTCTCTCATCACACTTTTGTGTTCACAGGAATAGGGATAGGAGTGATATAGCAAGTAAGAACATTCCTTTTCCAGCAGAATTCTTTTGCTCTCTGGGCCTCTGTTATCATGTCAATAGGAATGCCAAGGAAAACTGAAATCTCTGTTTTAAGACATTCCTATAATATTTCTGTATCAAATTTAATTTTAAGACTGATATTTTTTATGCTTTAACAATTTGTTAAGCTTGCTACCTTAAGATTTTTAATCTTATTCCATGCAGATTCAAATAATTTCATTCCATTTCTGTAATGGGATACTGATGGGATACTGATACTATCATTTCGTCCTAGATTTTTGTGATGTAGTCCTTAAAGTGTAGTAATTATACTCATAGGAACTTTGAGAAAATTTTTTTTCATAACACTTGCATCCTGGACACAAAGTTATGTTCTTTCATGTTACAAAATAAAATAACACCCTTTAGAAAATTTTAATCACAAGAGCTGTTAGTGAATTCCTAACTAGCTTGAATTTAAAACAAAATTTTTAAAGGATGTTTTCTGTGATGCAGAGATCATTACAAGTTGTTCTTGATAAAACTTGCTCTTCTAAACTTGCTCTAAACACTGAAGGACACCTGAAGCAGCCCGAAATAACTTTCCTAGCACTGCTTCTTTGCCTTCTTCCCATCTCGTGACTTGCTAGAACTTTTGTGGAAAGCTTTTGCAATTTCTCAGGGAAACCCATGCTTGCTTATGCTTCTGACAGTTTCCCTGTTATTTTTATCTACTTGGATCTATGTAATTTTTTTATTGAGTTGAGCTATATAGCTTTACTTATTATTCTAGTGATTTCTGCATTAGTAGATAAATAAAAAATTTGGTTTAAAAACCCCAGAGAAACCCTAAATTGTAGTTTATTTCCCCCCCACCCCCAGAAAGCTAAACTTCTATTTTCTATGCATCCTATGTTGCCTGTGATGGGTTTAGGGTTTTCTTTTTTATGCGCAGTGGAAACCTTCTTTTTATGAGTATGCATGTGGACAAACTCCTCTTCATGAAATAAAAAATGGGGGCAAAAGTCTCTAAGAACTACAGAATATGATTTGGATGGAAATAACACTGCTGAGCAACCACATTTCCTTTTTTCTTGAATGAAAACAAGGAAGCTATTTTTGAAAATTACCTATAAGAAATCAAACAGTACAAAATAGGGGCAGTGTTTCAGCTGCCATTCACCAATGTCCCTGATAAGTTCACTCCCAACACTTCTATACAGGCAGCTTAGTCTACTCATGTGCTCCAAAATACTTGAATTCCCCTGCTGAATATCTTCTGAGTTCTGAGTTAAGTCACAGTCTGTGAAAGTCTGTGAAACTTCTTGCAGATATTTCGTTCACTTAATGTTTTTCTGTTTATTTTATTACATATTTTAGTGGGTTCAATCTCATCTTGTAAAAAGCATCTACTTAGATTTACCAATAATTTACACTGAGATAGAAGGGAAGACAGATGGCAAATGTGTTCTTAACACAGAAATATCACGAGATGTGTGGACAGGGAGAAAATACTGTGTGACATGTGGACACAGATTTTTCTTGTACCACATCACTCCTCAGCAATGTGAGGACCTATGGGTGAAGATGTAGCCAGTATTATCACTTTAGTAGCCCTAAATAAACAACAGTTTTTTCTTCAAGTAGTTATGGCACCCCTATCTCTTTTGTTGGTAAATAATACTCTGTGTCACCTTTCTAGGTTTAAATACAATAGTGAAATACTGACGCTTTCTTAGCTCTGCTGATAAAATAATCCACAAAAGTGTTATACAGTTAATGTTTCTACACTTACAGATGGATTTTTATCCTCTGTAAAATGGCAAAGCACAATTATATATAAAGAAGAAAACAAAACCTGCCATACTTGGTAGTCTATTTCTCCTTCCTCTCCCTGCCCCTGCAAACCTGCAGACAGAAAATATGGGCAATCATTTCAACATAAAACCTCCTCTGGTGTCCCTATTTGCATTTTCTCACAATAAGTGGTGAATGTGTTTAAAAGACTGCTATTCTTTTTTGAAAGCTTCAGATTGCTTAGTCATAACAAAAAGTAAAAGAAAGGAAATACTTGGAATATAAAAGGTTTTCTTGCTGCAGTTGTATAATATAAAATTTCTTTTGCAAATAGAAAACAAACAATGGGAACATGAAACTCCCTCACCTAGCAAGCTGCTAATTCTCAGCCTAGAAGTATTTGCTGATTGCTAGGCCTTTATTAAATACTTATGTATCTTTCTCAGCCATATTCATAGATCCATTATGAGATTTTGAGACAATAGTTTTTGTCCCATGAGAAAGTATTTACAATATTTTAAATTTCATTATTTATACATAATAAATCTGGGATCCAAAGACTAAAGAGCTGTCTCTTTCTATCACTACTGTAGCATATTTCTGCAATACTGTAGCATAACTACAGCATATTGCTGCTATTTTATTCTTACAAAATATTCTTATGTAACATGTTTAATGTTTGCTTTTTATTTTAAAATTGATTTTATTAGCTTAATGCAAGTGTCATAGCAATGCAGATATTTACATGGCAGTAGTGGTTCAGATATTTCTGTGTTCACTGACAATACCTGTGCCTGATCTCTGGTCTCTGAAACCCTTTTTGTGGTTGTCTTCTTGTTTTTATTTGGTGGTTTTTTAATTTTTAATTAGTACTGGGGCTAGTTCTGTAGACACTGAGTAAGAATTTTCAGTGTCTCTGTGGAAACATGATGGTTTCTTCTAAACCAATCCTTGCAGCATCCCTGTGGGAGATGTTCAGGGAAGGTACTGGAGCTAGGAACCGCTTTTATATGACAGAATAAATTCTATCAGATCAAAAGGATATGTGCAGAAGAACTGAGGCATAGCTTATCTTTTCTTACTTGTTTTCCTAGTGAATGTTGGGAATTGAATTTGAGAAACATTCATGGATATGCTATATAGGAGACTAGTCTGGAAAGAGGCATAGATACATAATTTCTTTGCATAAGCAAATCTTAGTACTTTGCAGGAGAAATTTGTTGCATATGTGCCCATTTGTCATGGAAAAAACAGAGAGCTGTGGTTAAAAATGCTAATTTTGATTAAAGAAGGCAGATTTTCCGGGATTTCTAGTCAGAGTGGAAAAGCTGTTTTTTAAAATCTAAGCAAAAGCATCTGGAGCTCAGACCCTCAGAGGTGTCTAGGAAGATGCTGAACCCTGTCTGCAGGCTGCAGCCCACACATCCCTTCACAAGATAAAGACAGTTTTTATGAGTATTCCTTTCAATGTTTAGGTATACATTGTTCCTCTCACAGAGCAGCAAAGATCATGAAACAAGATTCTGTCTGCACCAGACAGTTATTAATAATTCTGAAACTTCAGATGCTTCACATGCCTGCCATTCTTGACAAGCCTTGTATGGTAGGTAATGATGCCAACACCTATGTCCTCCTCAGTTATACATTCAGGCTGAAGCTTGTGTGTGACTGGATTGTATGTACATTTCCTTGGATGCAGGTTTGAGTTTAAACCAGGAAAAAAAATCTTCCACTGGCTGGGTAGAAGAGCAAAATACTCGGGAATCTCTTGCTTATCAAGACATGTTGTTATCTTCTGAACAAACAAAGAAAAAGCAGTAAAAAAATCCAGTGAAGTTTTTCACTATTTTCTTTGGTTTTGTTTCTCAAAATAGTAAGCAATTAATCTTTTAAAATATATTTCAAATGAAAGCTCATGAAACAAAACGCATGACTATAGTTTGGCAAATTATATTTCTCAAGCATAACAAAGTAGTGGAAAAATTAATCCTAAATTTGTTTTGAGTTAATAGTTTGACAAAGCAAATAAGTGATTTGGCAATGAAATAAGATTATCTAAATATGCACTTCAAGAAAGTAATTTTTATTGTCAGACTTATTTCCTCAAATTAAAATATTTCTTAATTTCTCTAGCATTTCATCTGTTCTGGTAGACACAGAAGTTTAATACTTCACAGTTACGGTGATAAATTCTGCTCTTCATTCACATCATACGTGACCACATGCATTGTCTGAGATCTGATAGAGAATAAATTTGATTGTCTCAATTGTATTGCAGACAAGTACTAATGAAATTAATGTTTCTGTGCAGATTAACTGTGTACAGTAAGGTAAAGTCCTTCCTTTGTTTTAGACTGTGTCAATACTGTTTTTTGTTGTTTTTAATGTCTGTGTTATGAAAGATGGAAAACAACTATTTGTCACTGAATTTCTCTATACCACAGAAAGTTACTCTATAACATTTCCCCCACTTCTATCTTTTCTCAGCTGAAACATCCTCCTTTGTTTCATTGTTACTATTATGGAAAACATATGATGATCTCTGTTGTTAATCCTGAAAATTTACATTCTTTCTGGCAGTGGGGGGAATCAGAAATGCAGACAATGTTTGAAATATTTCTATGAATTGATTGATTCAGATTGTTCTCAGGAAGAAATCATAGAATCATGGAATGGCTTGGGTTGGGACAGACCTTAAAGATCATCAGCTTCCAACTTCCTACCGTGGGCAAGGACATCTTCCACCAGACCAGGCTTCTTAGACCCCATCCAACCTGGCCTTGAATGCTCCCAGGGACAGGGCATTCACAGCTCCTCTGGGCAACCAAGGTCTCACAGTAAATAATGTATTCCTAATATCCAATCTAAATCTACCCTTTTTTAGTTTGAAGCCATTTACAATAATTACAGTTTTATCAAGTAAAACTAAAGCCCTTCTTTGAGTCATATTTCAAAGTGACTCTTCCTACTTCAGAGGTGTAATTTATTAACATGTGGGTGTATTCACCTTAATTGTGCTCCTACATTGGACTGCTATTGTGGGGACAACTGGAACTTTGGCAAGGAGCACATGAATAAGTCTTTAATTATTTAGAAAGTATGTGTTTATCTTGTCCAATTGCCAAAATATTTTATAAATAATTTCTTTGCCCATTATTGTTGGCTGAACTGAGAAGTTGAATTTATTCAGCTTTACAGAGAAATCCATTTTGCTGCTTTTTATTGATGTCCATTGTAAAATGGATTTTTAATTACATTGTACTTCTATTGTTCCTCTTTCCTTTTCTACTTTAGAAACAGCTAAGCTGTCATCTGAATAAGACTTCTACTAAAAACCTGGGTTTTTTTCTTTGGCTTAATAAGAAGTACAGAGCTAATTAGACCCTGATAACAAATTCAGATGGAATATGCCAGAAGCCTATTTATTTGCAAATAGAAAGTACTGCTGATAAATTCTTTCCAAGGGAGCAACAGAGAAGCCACTGCCTGTCATACCTGACTTACCAGCTTTGCCTCTCAGTGCTGGTGATAAGATCTTAACTGGAGGTGGCCAAAAGTAGTAGCTTCTCTTCTCTACCCAAGATTAATTTATCCAGATGTGAATTCTTCCTAGGCCTATATTTTCTTTTAATCCACTTATACCCTTCAATTTTCATGAAGTTCCTTTAGTGTTTTAAATGTACTACCTTCTAAAACACCAATATGTGTTCCTTCATAGTGCAAACTGTTTCACACAAACCTTATAAAGAATTAACTACATTTTGCATTTGAACTTTTAAAAATTGTCTTCGTCAATCTTAGTATTGGCAAAAGTCACTTAATTGGTTTACAAAATTCCAGGATCTCAACCATTTTCTCTATACTTGAACAGTAAAATGAAGGAGGGTTCAGCACCTTAAACACATTTTTCCTAAAACTAGAAGGTATGTATGATAATAATTTTTGTTTCACTACAGATAATGTAGTGATCCCTGGTTTAAATATAATATGCATAACTCCTTTTTTGCAGGCTAGAAGGTAAAACAGGTAAGTGTGTACATAAACATAATGACAATTTATTCAGATTTTCTAGTGCAGACCTGAGGCAAATTTATCACTTTTAGAAGGGGAATAGTGATGCCCTAAGTTTTAAGTTTTTCTATTCTGCTTGGATGTACTTTTCTGATGTGCGGGGGTGATGAAGGCAAAACAGTCCTATTCCAGTTGAGAACTCAAGGACAGTTTCTGCAAACTTCAGGCCCTAAGCATAAACAATGTGACAAGAGGAGGGCGGGTTCATGCAAATGAACCAAAACCTGTAAAAATGTGAGATTTTGTGACCAAGCCCTCCTTTGTTTCCATCTTGGAGCCATCCAGGCAGGGGCCACGACTGTGGCACTCGTACTGCTAGGGTGTGGCTTTTGTAGGCCTTTCGTAGGCCTCTCAATAAATATCCATTTTATTCCCTTCAACTCAGTGTGTAGCCTCTGTTCCAGCTCCTCAAGGCATCAATAACAGCAGAAGGGAGAAGTTTCTTACGAGACAGCCTGAAAGACTTTGGCCTTCAGTTACAGACAGGATTCAGCTAAGCTCTTGTTTGAAGAACATCTTCAGTACAATGCTCTTCTCTGTGTGAATCCAGTGCTTTTGCTACAATGTCAGTGTACTTGTCAGCTCTCAAAGGACCACGATTTCCCTAAGTGTTTATCCCTTCTCCATGCAGGAAGCCATAAAATTCCTTATTCCAATTGTCTTGTCTTAGACAATGTGAAGGTACTCATCTTCACAAAAGGGACAAATAAGTCTTTCTCATGAATTCCTCATGCTATAGCACATGACTCTTAACAGAGAAAGGATTGGATAGAGACATCTTCTTAAAACAGCTCTTTGATGACAAGACCTATGAATAGTTCTTGTAAATGCTGTGATGTAAATATTTGATACACTTTTAACTTGCTGTTTGCCTCACTGATTTCTCATTAGTCTTTCTGGAAAGCTGAGGTGTATTAATTTATTTTGTGATTATAATAGCATCGTGTCTTTTATTTTTTTAATAAGTTATTTTGTGGAATTAGTAAAAAAAAACCCAGACAACTGTTTTATTTAAATGTTATTTAATTAAAGCTGGTATGATGTATAACAAGTACCTAGGTGACATCTTGGTGAGAATACTGCTGGTAACTGCATAAGCACCTAACTGAGTGTGAATCTTCTACAGTTTTTGGATATATGCCAGGCTTGCTGAATTTCAAAATAGTATAGGAATTCTCAAGCTTTTATCAAAAGCATATTACTTTATTTCTATAGCAATTCCAGTGCTATAAATTTAATGCCTCTTTTTATTTGTGAAGGTGCCTCCACCATGGTTAGTAGACTAGCAGAGCACTATGAAATGCACACAATAAAGATGACATTGTACTTTGCCTTCTTCCATTTATTGGAACTGCAGCGTGCTGATTTTAAAGCTTGAAGCAAAAAAGATATTTCGAACCATATGGGCAGGATCATTTTTATATTTAATATAAATTACTGTCTAAGAGCTGAGACAGAAGCATGGCTCTTGTTACATACACCATCTTCAGGAGAAGCTGTCTCCAAACCACAAACCAATCTTCACCTCCCTCATTTTTCATAAATGTACTGATCTGATTGACCACAATGACTGTGTGGGATTAAGGTGTTGTTCCAAGGTGCCTGCCCTCTTGCTGCTCTCCAGCTGGCTTTGGAAATAGTGTTGGACTTTGTCCAAGCTGATGAAAAGTAGGTCTATACAAATAAAGCTTCCTTCTCACTACTATGAGTTTAAGCCCCAGAGCCAAGAATAAGGTCTATTACTGTTTAGCTTCAGCTTCACAGCCTGTAGAATGGTTTAAGGCACAAATCTGACATTTATGAAGTCTTTATACTTTTTGAAGACTGCAGAAACAGTAAAAGATAAAAGTAGTGCTTCTGAAGACATAATTTTTGCTGAATCTCCAGGGCTTGTTTCTCTCTCTTGGATAGTGTATGCCTTTCCTCAGTGCTGGTGTTTTTCATGTAGAAGAAAGGACAATTTTGAAGTATGCCTTGTGCTGAAATATATATTACAACAAAGTGCCCTTTAGGTGGGGGGGAAAAACCCCAGAGACTGTGATCTTAACATATATATGTATTTCTTTACCAATTTATGCTCTGAGAATATTTTAAACTAGACTGTAGATATTGTTCTGCTTAAAAATTGAGAGATTTGCAAAGATTCTTGAAAGGTGGAGAAAAAATTGTGAATGTATTGCTAGTTACTAGTAGGCACTTTGTATTTAGGGAGGTGGCATGCATTACATTTTAATTTCTGTACTAAGTATGCCATATTATAGAATGCAAAATAAGTCAAATTGAGCTAATTTCTCCACTTTATATATGTGGTTGTTTAAAAAGGTAATGATTAAAAATGGGTATTTAAGTGTGTTATAAGAATCACACCCTTGCAGACTGTGGATACAATTTAGTAGTGTAGTGAGTCTTCTCAAATTAAAAGTAGAATGTTAAAACATTGAAGAAGTACTGAAAAACTCATACAAAAATATCTCCTCTTGTTACTTTGAGTCAGAAAATGTTGCAAATTTTATGAAACTCTGTACTTAGGATTTTAGCCTTGTGATGTAAAAGGTTTAGGAGGTTCAAGTGAGAAAAAACACTGGATACAGAATTAAAAATTTTTGGAAATTTCTAGTATTTTCTTATAAACCATTATGTTAAGTCTCAATAGTCTGGAAAATTAGCCCTTTGTACATAGGTGACTTGAATCCAAACTCTGAAACTTGGGATAAGCCTTAAGAAAGAATTTGATTTGAGAACCTGTGTGCTGTGAGTGAGAGCTGGGAAGCATTTCTGGGAGCCTAACAGAGACATTGATGAGTTCAGTTGCAAATATCTTTCCAGGAAGAAGACTGATTTGACATGATGAACCCCAAAATCTACTAATTTGGACTTCGCTTTGTGATTTTAACTTTTTTGATATTCTCACAGATGCAAATAACATACCTCATATAACAACATATTTGCCCTGCTTATTTCTGTAAAAGAAAAAGAATACATTGAGTTTTCAGAAGTTGTCTGTCAGTATATTCAAACCTATTCCTGCTGATAATGGAGAAATATTACAAACCACAAAAGTTCTGTTTCACACATGAAAACTCTTTAAAGAATTTTGGAGTTGGGATTGCCTATTTCTTGCTCCTTTTCTTCTCTTGCCCTTTTTAAAGTGATGCTCATTTTAAAAAGAAATTTGGTATAGTCTTTAAAAAACCCAACAGTTTAATTTTGAAAAAGTGTTCAAATCAAATTTATTTTCCAGTATGATGCAGAGGAAGCAAAGAAACAACAGAGGACTGAAATTTTCCTGTGAACAGCAGTTTATGATTTGGAACAAGCATTTGTTAATTCTGGAAGGTGGAATGAAATGCTAAAACTTAGGTATATTGGTGTAAGAAAGACTATAAATGCCCGGAAAAGTAAATTTTGTTGCCATATTATTTCCCTATAAAGTTTAATAAGTCATTTTCAAATTCAGGACAAAATTCAGTGACTGCATTATCCAGTACAGTAACTTGGAAAGCTCCATTCAACTTTATGGATTTAGTGTATTGTTCAAAATGGAATTCTGGAAGTCACTTAGTCTTAAATACTAAAAAGAAATAATTCTTTTTAGACTTTAAGTTGATCATCTAAAAAAGTCATCCAACATTTTATGCTGAGTTTTATTTTCCGTTTTTTGTAGCCTGTGAAGGGTGTCTGTATTGACTTCAAGTGAACTTACTTACCTGCCATTTGCAGCCATGCTTAGACAGTTGTAGTTATTAAAGTGCAGCCTGAAGTATTGCTTTTGGAAATGTGTACAGATGAGTTAATGAAGGTTGGAAAAGCCACCACTAAGGAAAAATCTACATGTATTTACCCACACACAGCCCCTGCACGTATTTATGTTTGCACATGTATGTGGGATTTTGCACACATGTGCCCAAATTAATATTTATGTATTCATGCATGTATTTGCATACTTACCTTCACATCTACACACAAACACATATTTCTGCACATGCATGTTTGTGTGAATGCATGTAAATTTGTGCACACACACCTGAAGAGGAGCCAGGAAGGAAGAATAAAGACACTTATTGGGTCATCTGACAAGTGAACAAGGAATTTCAACACAGGAATTATTGAAGGAAAGGATTAAAATTAGATAGCAAATATTAGCGGTAAAAGTGACATTGAGCACTATGGAACTCCTGCACAGTGAGCTACCTTTAAATGGAATCAAGGCAACACAGTCAACACATGAAGAAGAGGTTAGTCCTTAGAGGAATTAAAACAAGCTATGGTGGGACATGATTATCTGCTAAAAGGAAGTGATGATTCAAGAAACAGAATAAAATGCAACGAAGCTTTAGGCACCTGTTCTGGCTGAATAGGAATACAGAAAATATTGTTCTTAATAGTCTTATGCAAAAAAGACCCCAGCAAGATTTAGTCATATCCTGCAGCTGGGGATTTATAAGGATCAACAAAAGATGCCTGGAATTACATGCCTGGAATTACATGCCTGACAGGCAATATAATAGATAATAGGATCTATAACAGTTAATAGGATCTATAGTCTTACACTGTTCCATTGATAAATATGAGGGCTGGATTGGGGTGAGAGGGAAGGAATTAAGAGCTTCTTTTAGTCAAATTGTACGTAAGCTAAGAACTAGGAGAAAGTATTGGAAAAAATAATCCAGAATTTTGGTTAAGTTATTATTTGTAAACTGGAATTGACCCTCAGCTATGGAAGCTGCACAGAAATTGAAAATTACAAAATAAATGTTTTATATCTCATTATACCTGAGGGAAAATGCATGAAAAGATGAATGGGTGATCTCTTTGAGGTAAGAAAAAATAAGAAGGATTAAGAGAACAGGAAAACCAAGGAGAGAAATGAGATAGGAAAATAATTAAACTAAGGGAGCAGAAGGGATATAAAATAAGTGGACTATGGAAATGTCAAATAAGTGATTCAGTCAGCATTTTCCAGTCCTATATGAGTAACACTGGTATCATTCTGTAGAGAAATACTGAGGTAAAATAAAGCTTGAGGACCTGATGAATTTTGTGTAGCGTGTAAATTGTGAAGTGAGAAACTAGTTTTAGATCTTATGTTTCCCTGGGCTGCAATCTGCCTAAACATTGGTACCATATGAAAAATACTATGACATGCAGCAAGAATAAAAATGTATAAAAAAGTATTTTTAAAGTCAAGATAGGCAGAAGGGCTATAAGAGAACGACACATGAAAGAGAAACAGTGAAATATGAAAGTAAGAAAAAGTATAATTGCAGTAGCATCAACAGAAACTTTTTTGATGATGTTTTTGTCATCAAACAGAAGTATATCAAACTGAAGTATAATGTTTCATGGTCTATTGGAAAGATATAATCTTATAGTTTAAATGTTTCCTATAAATTATTTCAATGCATATGTCATAGGAAAAGAGGCAGGAAATTAAAAAAATATATTCTTGGACTATATGTCTGTGACAGTGGTCCAACTGGAAGTCTGATAGATGTGAGCCAGGGGAAGGGTGGAAAAAGTGGGTGAAGGTAACAATATTGTGGAAGCAGATAGATTGCTAAGTGTGGGTAGAGGTAGAAGGTAGAAGACCTTGCTTGGTGGAGTTATGGCAGGGGAGAAAAAAATAGGCAAAGGCTAATAGTAGAAAACTCAGTGTAATAACAAATAGTGAAAACTGGAATTAGGATGTTTAACAAATAAAAGTAAGTAATAAAAAATTAAGGGGACTGATATATGATACACCTTAACAATGCTTACAGAATACTGAAGAACTGCTTGGATGGGGCCATAAAAAGAAGAAAAAAAAATTTAAAAAAAGAAAAAAGAGAGGCGGGAAAAAGAAGCCTGTTTGCAGAAGTGAAAAGTTTTTCAACTGTTTTCCTGTGATTTAGTTTTACTTTACTAGAAACGTGAAATTACAGTTTTGAGGGATATTTTTTCAGATTAAATTCTGTGCATTATATGTGTTGTCAATCTCTGAAAGTAATGTCTCTTGGTATTCCAAAATTCCCATGACTTGTGGTAGAGCCAGTGTCAATTTCTATAGAAAGACAAATAACTCAGTTTTCATGTGTATTGTGTTATATGGTTGAAAAACTATTTCTATAGAGAGAAAGTACATAGATGTAACTTCTATGTTCACATAGTGATTTTGTCTTATTTACTTTCAAGCAAGCAACAGTCATATGTTTGCATATGTTTAAGTAACTTTTAAAGAATTGTTTAAAAGTTTACCAGGCTGAATATACCTGTTGCTGAGGACCACATGTAATATTAATAGGTGGAAAGTAATTGGTATTTATATATTTTGTCTATAGAGCAGGTTTTTTAAAAGTGTCTAAAGAGTGGTTTTATAAAAGTATGTGTATCAAACCTCTTTGCTTTTTGGGGATTACAGGACTATTCAAAATGTAGTATACTTGGAAATAAGCATAATTTTCACTGTAATAAAACCAAACCAAAATGCAGCTTTGTATCTCATTGAAACAATGGATATTTTCCTACCTTTTAATTTTGTGCTGGCCACACTAACTGCTGACAAATAATTACAGAATAGTGTTCTCACTACTTATAAAAAGGAGTTGGCTTTTTAATTACTTTTCTATTGATAAACTGAACACAGAGGAGAGATTAAATTAAACCCATTGATTAGAAGTGTAGTAAACGTAGCCTTTTAGGCAGCCTTCTATTTGGGCTCTTTCTTTTGGTTGCCTTGATAATCTTGCTTCTCTTCAATGTCAGAGGATTTAAGTGGCACATGACAGGAAAAAGTATTGGAAACAGAGTAGCTACCAACAAGAGAGCATCAAGAGTGGAGATTGAGGAGAAAATGTGTTGAAAAGGATCAGAGATTTGTAAGGACAGTAAGGTTACCTGAAGTGGCTGCTAAAATAGTATCTCCAGAGGCTTTCTGTTATTACTGTCATTTATTCTTGTGATGGATGTCCTCTAAAATCCATCCTTAAATAAACTGGATTTAGTCTGCAGCCTAATGAACCATGTTGATGTTTGTTTCGTAAAATAATTTTTTATCTATCTATCTATCTATCTATCTATCCATCTATCTATCTATCTATCCACCTATCTCAGTTTCGAAGTATGAATTGCCAGTTTGGTATGAGGAGCCACCATTACCTTGTATAAATGAGGGTGTTCATTCAGTAACAAAGTACTAGTCTTGTCTATGTCTGCTCAGTCAGACACTTTCATATTTCAAAGGCACCTACACCTCTCCAGGGTGGATTATTGCTGCAGCAAACAGCCTCTCATTACCAAGGAAGCTACAAGTCAGTACTGCTTAAGAGAGGTAGCCAAAGCAGAATTTGTGTTTAGTAGAGTTTCCATGTGAGTATGTAGAGGAAATCAAATCCCAACGTGTTTCAGGCTTTCAGAAATTTGAGAAGAGAATCCCTGATTGAAAGGGCTACAAAATTACCTTGGTTGTATTTCTCTGCCAGCTTAATGAATTACAAAGAGTATTCTTTAGCTAAGAAAAACTTAACAGGTATTAAAAAATATTGTTTCTATGTGTCTTCAAATATAATGAATGTGTTTTTTTTAGAATATATATCTTCAGAATTATGCTTGAGTGACTTCTTCTTATGGTGCCCCTACATCAGAGTATTAGCTGAGACAAGGTGTGCACAGATGCAAGGAATCTTTTAGTAATTTTTACTATTTTTTCCTTTTTACTTTTTACATGAGACTGGGGCAGTCTCAGAGCACACAAATTAGATTTATTTTCAGATGGTTGTCAGATGTGCTCCAGAACTGCAGCTAGTGCAGCTGGAATTATTAATGGATATTCAACTTCCCAAACTGGCTTAGAAACCTTCAAGAAAAATTGCTGGAGATGTGTATAATATGAATATTGGGGTATATTTAAATACTGTTTAAATCTATGAAGTGACAACTTTGGGAAGAGATGTCTCCATTAGTTGTGGTATGCTAGAATGTGCTCTAGCACACAGCAGATAAATGTGGAATTCAGGTGTTTTCATAGTGTAGTTGGGAGGATCACTCCCATCAGTGTGATAGAAGACTGATCTTGTTGATCTGTTGCTGCAGCTGAGGAAAAGGCTGCATTCCCATGAGCTCTCCACCCTCCACTGCTCTGGATATCAATCTTGTAACTTGCTTATGCCTGGAGCTGGGATTTAGCTTCACTTAGGACTTGGACCATTTCAGAGAGACTCCTAGGGAAGTATTCCTATATTTACTTTCATGAACAAACTAATGGGACTGAAAATAATGTTCAGTCCTGTTATAACAGAAGTCTTCTAGACATCTCCACTAGCAATGAGTGAGTTGTGACAAGCCCATTTTTCCTTTAAGCTTTGAACGAGCTGTTGGAGCCTTGAATGAGATGCACTGGATTTTGATTAGATATGGAAAAAGCTGGTAACTGATTTTTTACCTATACATTGTTCTATTTCTACTCATCCTAAAAGGAGACTTTGTGTAAAGTATTCCCTTGATTAAAATTGCCATTGATTTTACTATCTTGCTAATGAAGGATGATAAGGAATGCAAAATTAGTTATGCCAATAAACTTCTCAACCCTGAATGTTTTATCAGCCTGTTTGCAAGCTTTCTTTAGCCACTGCAAGTTGATCATCCTGCTTAATTTCTCATGCTGAAAGCAATTTATCTGTAGCTATTTTTCCTCTAAGGACAAGCTGTGTTTTTGAGGCAAAATAAAATTTATGCAAATGATTCATCTGTATTGAAATCTGATTATTTAAATCTTCAAGTTTTCTAATTCACTTCTTGTGCTTATTAAGAGCAAAATTACTGGTTATCCAAGCATTCTTTTCAGAAGACATGATCATTTTCTCATAAAAAAGTAATGAGTAAGAATGTGATTTTGTAATGTTGTCTGTTTCTAAAATACAGTGTAAGTACTTGTTCTACCTCTGTAGAATGGACAATCAGGCTGCTCTGGCATGTATAGTTGTGTATCTTGATGAGCTTCTTGCATTCTTTCTGCAGTAATAAGGTTTTTATGCATACCACGGACAGCTTGGTATGTACACCCATTGACATGGGCTTGTCCTGTTTCTTTTTCCAGTGCAACAATAATTTCATAAAACTTTCTTGGGAAGCCAATACTTGTCTTTTCTTTATAACTAGAAGGCATGGGTAGAAAGAGAACTCAGAGTGAACTCAGGGAGGCATGGGGAATGGGTACAGACTGCAAGTATAGCCATGTCAGGGTTGGTGGAAGCAAGCTGCTGAGGCCATGTGAAGCTCCAGACTTTCATGTGTCACTGGAGTGCTATGAACCTTCTGTAGATGCCCAGAGGCTCTGCACCTCTCTCCAAAGTTATCTACAATTTTATTGAAGCAACTCCCCACATTTTGAACTGCACTGCCAGAGGTCTAACTGAGGGTGACACCTGTAAGACTGCACTAGCTGTCCAAGGTATTCCTCATAGTCAATAGAGATGAGTAAGTACATGAATCATTTAAGACAGGTTTATCCTTAGTCAAAGTCTAAACCAAAAAAGGGAAAATTATGACTGAAAATATGAAAATACGAAAATTATGTAAAAGACTGGGGTGAGTAATTCAAGCTTTGATGATTGATTCTTAGGTGTCTCAGAGTCTTCAGGGATAGTTTTAGATACTGAGTTTTCCTTTTATTTAGTGTGTAATAACAATTTTGGTTTGCTCAACAGTCTATATTCTTTTACAATTCTCTTATAAGTTCACAGAGGCAAACCTAAGAAATGGATAACTTTTAAAAAATATTACATGAAAAAACATGCTTCTTTTTGAAATCTATAATATTTAAGCTTAACAGGGCACAGAAAAGAGACATTTTCACTTGGATTTGAGTACAGAATGGAGAATCTAAAGAACAGCAAAGGAGATTGATCAATGAAAAACCAACACTGGAGATGCTTTTTACTTTTCCAAATAAGAGGGAACAAAGGCTAGAAATCCATGCCAGCACAGCCATAGTGGGTTGGCAGGGCTTCTTGAAGCATTGTTCCTTAAAATAGTCTTAGATATATATTTTGCCTTAAAACAAAATAGAGCCTAATATAATAGCAAAGTTATTAGTTTCTATTCAGTAAAAACTAACCCAAGCAGTACCCAATACTTTGTGACTTTTAATGGTTTCTTCGGCACACAAGAAATAATTTATTGTGCTAAAGGATCTTCTTCTACCTGACTAAATGCAGACAAGCATGAAATCACAATAGTGCTCAAAACACTAGCCTTCCTTCCTGCTCTTACTTGCAGGGTATTACTTGCTTTTCTTACAAGCATTTCTAGAGTCAGTTTGGTCTGTGCTTGTTTAATGGAACTCGGGAAATACTGTAATGATGCGCTATCCACCTGCCTTCCACTTGAATAATTGTTCTTGCTGCTTGTAAATACTTTGTCAGCCCATGAGATAAGGAAACCAAGATAAAAATAAATAGTAACAACCCACACTGCTACCATTTCTCCTCCTCCCTAGGTAGAAGGATCTTCAGCATGTGAAAAAAACTAAAAAGTAAAACTAGCTGTACTGACAGTAAGTTGGAAAATGAGTAACAACTACTTCATGGACTTAAACTTTGTATGCCTGTACAGGAAGTGCCCAGAGTAGAAGGAAATGTTTCTTTAGGGGTACGTAATGTGGAAGTGATGAAGAGGAACTGCCGCATTATTTTATGCATATGGAATCTAGGAAATAAGTGCTTAATACCTGGCCTTTATGTATACCCCTCTGTGTAGGGAAAAAAAAAGAAGCCATCCTCTTTCTGTCTGGTACAGATTACTTGTATATTCAATTATTTTCTGGTCACATCAGTAGGTTTGCAAAAGGTAAATTAAATAGACTTTCCTTCCATAACTGTGCATGCTGTGAACCATATCTCAGGTTTGCATGTTTGACTTGTAGAGGTTTGTGTTGGTGAGACAAATCACATCAGGAGAGGCAGTGGTCTGCAGCTGAAAGCACTGCCCTTTGTGATGCCTGGAGCTTCACAGGGGTTTCCACAGGGCTTGAACTTCCCCCTTGCCAATTAATTTCTAGAATACTTACCAGTTCTGTGATTTAGAACAATTTCATGGACTAAATTTCAAATGCATGTGTGCTGATTTGGACAAAACAAGAGCTTCTAGGTTAAATCTGTAGTCAAGCAAACATCCTCAAGGTATTCTTTCAAACACAGGCTGCAATTGTGAATCTTTTTGACTGGTCCCTACACTATTTTCAAGGTATACTTTTGGGATACATTTGAATAGAGGAAAGACATTCTTCGATCAAAGCACAGGACTGGGAAATCTGATTTATCATCTGTTCTGTCTTAGCATTCCAGCATGATCTTGAGCATGGTGCTTGCTTCTGTTCTGAATAATACTTATATTTAAAACTACCACCCTATTCAAGAGAATGAAAGCCTTTGGATATTCAAAGTGTTATGTGCTGATTCTACGTTCACACACTCAAAAAAAACCCAAACCAAAATCCAATGTCTCCCTTCCCGAACAGAAAAAGAAGCAACCACTGTTTTTTTTAAATGATTATTTCTGTTTACCCTGAAGAGCTATTTTTCAGGAAAAGAAGCTGGTGTTCTGTCTTGTATATCAAGTAAATGGGAACCACAGGGCTCCCCTGCCTTCTGTTATACATCCAGTTTCATTGCCAAAGGCTATCACACTATTTTTTCAATTATCTGTGCCCAGAAAACATCTCTCTTTATTACCAGTATTTTTTGACTTCTTTCTAGCCTTTAATATTGGTTCTAATGGCCTGCTTCTAATGAGTAAGAGGTGGGTCCAATTAAAAATATTCCCAACTTGCACAGCAAAGGAAGACTTAATCAAGAAAACAATGTTGTATACAAATTCTAAATTAACTTTACTCAGCACCTGCAAAACACAGCTTTTTAAACACACATATTGTGGATGTCTGAAAACATAACATTCTGGTTTCTTAAAATAGCAAAATAATCATCTATTAGCAAATTCTTTTTATTTTTGTTTGTTTGTTTGCTTGCTTGCTTGATTGATTGATTGAGGGTTTTTTTATGATTTCTGTTTTCCACCCCAGAACATCAGAGAAGAAGCAAAACCAGGGATGATAAA
Source organism: Toxostoma redivivum (assembly GCA_013397375.1). NCBI lineage: Eukaryota > Metazoa > Chordata > Aves > Passeriformes > Mimidae > Toxostoma > Toxostoma redivivum. The sequence continues at coordinate 144,983 of VXBI01000861.1, read as the reverse complement.
TAACCTACCTGCAATAGATGCCCAGAGCCTGGAGAGGGATCACAGGTCAGCAAGAGAGTGCCTGAAGTGTGGCATAAAGGAATTTCAGCCACTCCAGACAGTAAGCTGACTTCACTGGGGACCCAACTTAAATATGTCTATACAAGAGATATTCTGTGGGCAATGAACAAGACGAGTTAGATATGTGCAGATTCCTGCAGGGCTAGAATGTTATTGGCATAATGCAGAGACAATGAAATGGCTCCCATGACTGGAGTGTTGGAATGGAATGATACAGACACTTTAGGAAAGGCAGGCAGGGGAAATGAGGAGAGGTGTTTCCTCCGTGCCAATGACCAGCTCCTCTTTGAGATGGGTGAGAAGCCAACTGAGAATTTATGGGTCAGGGTTAAAGGCAGGGCAGGGACAGGTGACATTACAGTGGGGTCTGCTACAGACTGTCCCACCCAGACAACTGAGTGAATAAGGCCCTCTATACAGAGAAAGGAGCTGACTTCAAGGACTGAGGCATAAAATCAATGTCTGATGAAGAAAATAGTAAAAGTGCCCTTAAAGGTCAAGCTTTTGTGAATGGAAGATTTAGATCACACTATAAGCCTGTGTGCATAGAAAAATAGGATTCCAGGAAACTAATATTTTATGATTTGATGTAATAAGCAACTTTTTTGTTTTAACTATGTTTTCTTACAAATTTTTTGAGTTCATGATATTGAATTCAGATCCAAGAAGTGACATATAAGAAAATTAATGCAGCACAAGATGTACTTTTCCTAGTCCAAAAAGTACATTTTCAAACTTCTCTTGCCGTCTGTTTGCAGAAATACTTTTTCATCATCTTACACATGTTGGTCCCTCTTGCCCTCTGTCCCTCTCTCTTAAACACACATATAGACAGAGAGTCTTGCATTACTTTGCAGACTTGGCATTGCTTATTTCTTTTATCTATAGAACTAAATTAAATAGAGAAAAAGCATTGGTTATAACACATAAGAGGAAAAATTATTTGTTGGTTTCAATAAAACAATAAAGAATAGCCAAGAATAACTCAGAAAGGTTTTAATGACAACGGCTCTTAAAGAAACAATGCCATTGGGTGTTTTCCTAGAGATGTGTTACAATTCAGAGATAATATACTGCAGGTAGGATGTTTAAATGAGTTCAGAATTTTTAAGAGCTTATTATCTCTAAACTTTTTCAGTAATTCCAGAAAGCAATTTTTAATAACTTTATTTGATTGCACAGTCGTTTAGCTTGACCATATTAAAAATATTTTTTGCTATGTTACCTGATGAATAAAGTCCTGTATTTCTAACAGTTGACCAAGTATATAATCTAAAGCAGTGCTAATTGTTTGAGCACATTCAGTCTTATGAGTAATATCTTCTAATAAGAACAAATACACTTTATGGTAAACAGAAAACTTTAGAATATAGCAGTCTTCTCTGATAAAGGCAATCCCATTGTAGATGCTTTCTTAGGATTTTACTTTGATTTCTGTCTGTTTATTTCTGTACAAAAATGTGAGCACAGATAAATGCTTAAACAAATGTTGTTTTAAATAATGGAACCTCTGAACCTGCAAAACTGAACGAGGAGCTGTAAGTGCTGTAGTTCTTTCTGCTATTTACACTAGTCAGCTGAAAGGTATAAACAAATACCAAAAGACAACCAGGGTCAGTATAGTGAAACATGGCTAGGATAAACCATTTAGGAGAAAAAGTATTCTGCAAGAATGCACAGAATGGATCCAGCTAAAAAGAAACAGGAAACTTCTGTCAGCCATTTCAAAACAAGTAATATAGGCCTTAATCTTAGCGTGTAAAAATCTTCATGGTGTTTTCCTCCCTGTATTAATGAAGAGCAAGATTAATAATATGCATATATGCGTATCATTTTTATATTACAAGAAAAAGTGTTTTTAAGTATTTCAAGGCTTTGTTTTTTTCAGCATACTTAATGCTTCTGCTTCTTATCCAGATGGACACTAACATCTTATTCTTTTTGATATAATATGAAAAACAGAATCAGAACATCAGAAGAACTACTAAATAAATTGGAAAATATCTAGCATCTTCAGAATTTTCTACTTGTATTCACTTGCACAAACTTCTGATCCTTGTGGTAAAATGAGGTAGATTTTTTTTGGGTGGAGTGCAATAGTTCTGTTCATATAAGAGCTGATTTTCTACCTAGATGATAACTACCGAAGGAAAATATTGCCCACTTGGAAGAACTTAGACTTAGTGCAGTATTTAGACAAAACATTTCACCAGATTTTGAGTTCCTGAGATACCAATTAATATACACACAAGAATAGAACTTTGGCATTGAAATTATATCCCATTTACCCCAAACTGAAAGATATTCCATAGCACTGTGAGAAGACTGTACTAAAATGCAATATATAATTTGTCTCCCTAGAGTTTCTACATCAGAAAATCTTAGAAGCTTTTATCTACTTAGATCCTTACAATCCAAGCCATTCTATGATTCTATAATCCATAGCTTCCATTCTTAAAACAGTACTCTCTATCACTACCCTAGGCCACAATTAAATTGAACCCATTCACCATTTAGTTAAGCTTTTTCCAAGAAGTATTATCCACAGTCAATTATTATTGTCTTTGCTTGTTACTGTGGTGCTGTTCAAGTAAGAAAAACAATGCAAATGTTTTTGAAATAACTATTTAGCCTTTTATTGCTTAGTTTAGAAAGGTGTTATTTTTATACAGACTTTGATGTAAAAACACATTGAATATTTTGTATATTTTTTCCTAATCACAGGAACATATTGTTACTGCAAATACTGGATTGGTGAATATTCAGAGACTTGTTCTTGAGTAACTATTTCATAGATTCAACTAGGATCTCCTATATGAACAAAATTGTCTAGTGGAAAAGGAAGGAGAATGTCAAATGGAAGTCTGGATAGTTTTCTGATTTGCACCAAAGCACAGGGGGGTGTCTATGTCTGAATTAATATCAAATGATTGTAATGTTTTAGCTGCTTTGTAGGTTTTCAGTATGCATTAGCTTTAAAGTGTAATTCTGCAAATGATGCACAATGTGCTTGCTCAGTAGTCTTGTGAAGTCTACTTTTCTCAGATGGAGTTGTTCATGCATATTAAGGTAAATTAATTAAAAGTATTTGCAAGATCAGGTTCACATGAAATATGGTAGAAATTTCAGTAAGTCAGTTTCTGAGAACTTTTTTTTGTTTAGTATTTTTGAGCCACAGCATAGACAGTTATTTTAAACAGATTTGTTTTTCTCATCTTTTGAAGCAAACATAAGATATGGACATACATTTTTTAATACACAGCACGGTAATTTAGTTAGTGTGACTCATCCTTTTGAATTTAATTAGACTCTATATAGCTAATGTTATGGGGGTTTTATTTTGTTGTATTGGAGTCTATGGAGTATAAAGGTTATGTAAAGTACTAATGTGGCCATGTATTAAGTACTTTTAGACTTTTAGTTGCGTAAAAATGCAGAGGATAATTCAACTTTGTTATTGGAAATTAGCTAGTCACCTTGTGGCACTGTCTCATTCAAGCATCAGTGACCTTATAGATTTTGCTTTTCCTGAATTTTAGAGAAGGAATGACTTATCTAGGGTCATGCAACAGTTTTAGCACTCCAGATGCAGATGCAAAATTAGGTGTATTAATGGCGCTTGTCTTTTTGTACTGTTATCATGTATTTTCAGTCTTTTTACCAAAAGGATTGAACAAGTTCTATAGAAATGTTTGGCCTTTAGGCAGAGCCTAGCTACTCAGATCCAATTGCAATTCTCCTCCTTTGATATAGCATTTCTGATTCATCATATGAGGTGGAAGGTATCGTGTTAATCAGTGTTTGCCACGCAGGGTTTTCCTTTCTTTTTTTGTAATAGTGTCAAAGAAACTTTGTTAAAAATTAGTCATGTACATTTTCTGTCATTTTCTGTCATTAAGTTTTTGTTTTAGCATGGTTTTGAAAATAGTACCAATCCTTCTGCACAATAGTGGAACTGTGCTCTCTCACACTTTGAAAAGGAAATTTACTATTCCATATTAGCAATTTATTTTGAAGGGATGACATATTTGTTGTTAATATTAATTTTTTTTTTGGTATCTTCTTTTAAGCACTGGAAACTTGTAGAAATTTTCAGAGACACATTTTTTATCTAAAAAAAGAAATGGCACCTTGGCAGAGGATAACATTTCTGACAAGAAACCAGTCTCTTGAATGAGATGGTTGTTTTCTGTTTAGTTGCAAGAGCCTCCATTGCAAGTATCCCTGCAGCAGTGTCTTCACCTGGATCAGATTAAGACTACTTGTGATGATATTTCACTTGTTTCCTATAACACGGTTGGCCTTCAGTCCTCCATGACCACTTCAACATCTAGATATTTATATTGAGTGTTTTAAATGATACACACATCTCCTACATTAATTATATATAAAAGACTGTCATATGTGATCATTTCTGTCAAATGCACAAAAAATCCTTTCTGCTGGCTGTTTTCAACTGTGTATATTTTGGTCAGTCTCGAATCAAGAACTGCCTGAAGGAGTCAATGAGCCTGCCAGATTCTTTATCCAAGGTAGCTGCATTTTTAATAAAGGCATATTAATAAAATATGCATGAATAGCATACGTATTGAAGCATACAGATGGTGGCTAACAAAGAACCTAGGCACAGCAGGCCTTGATTAGGAAAATTCCAGGGCTGTCTATAATTCACACCTGGAGAGCTCCTGTAACAGAATTTTTGTTGTGAAGCTGATTAAAGGCTTAATCATTGACTTTATCTCATGTGCTGTCTCCTCAGTGCTGAGAGCATTCAGGAAGCTCTTGCACCACCCAGGAATTCATTGACAGAGAGTGCTGGGTGTGCATACAGCCAAAGCACTGGTATCCAGCTAGGCCACAGCTGGAATTAGTGGATGGACTTGAATTTTATGCTTACATTCCAATTGTAACTTTGATTTTACAGCTTTTACCAGGAAAAAATAAATTGAGTCCTGTTGGAATTCTTGAAGACTGCTGAATATACTAATATCTGAATTGATTTTGCCTAAGGTCTTTTACCTGAATATTTTAATAAAATAAGAAACAGCTTTGTGGTTTGGCTTGATTTTTTGTCTCTTAATTCTTCTAATAATGATAGTAGAAGTATAGCTGAATCAAGTGTGTAAAGATACCACATTTGTTTAGTGAGGTCAACAGTGTTTTCCCCTTTGTGATACAGAAATAAGCAGTCACAGACTGATGGAAAAGGTAAATGAAAAGCAACGAGGTGAGTCACTGAACTTCTCAAGAAAGCAGTTTTCACTATTCAGCTGTAGAAATTGAAGATGCATTTTACTTTACAAAATGTAAATAGGAAGCAGGACTGTAACACAGGGAGGGTTCCCAAATTGTAAATAATTGCAATGTTTAATCATTTTGTATAAACTCATCTCCCAAACATATGTTTTTTATTGGCTCACTTTTATTAATCTGCAGGAAATTTTGGAGCTGATCATAAGGGAATCTCATTTGTGACACAGTTACAAAAAGAGAGAATGCTGAAGGGCAGAAATTATGAGCCTTATGAATTTTTCAGATTTTTAAAATCTATAGTTATTTATTCCAAATGGCAGCTGGACATGGAAAATATTTCATGTGATTTCACTGCATGCCTTGTTTGAATGCTTAGGATTGTTGTCTAAATATCATATTCAAGTATATACTTCTGGAGAAAATACCCGATAGACACTGCCTTATTCAAAGCAAAACCTAATATTTTTTCTTACATTTGGTCCTATATATTGCTGTTAATTCAGGTTAAGATTAAATCTTTTAAGTAGCACCTGAAAATAACTGTTCAGTAACTCAGTTCTTATGGAAACCAAAATGAAAGACATAGGGGGCCTTGAATAAAAATGTCTGAATATGAAAGTAATTTCCTTGGCCCCAGTTGCTATAACTTCATTCTTTCATGTTTGCATTTCTCTCAAAAGATTCCAAAAAATATTATCACACTACTCGTAACTTTTACATGTTTACTGTGGTCTACTACATCACATTGAATTCTGTATTTCTTATCAAAATAAATTATGCATAGTAATACATGGTGATACATGTGGTTGTTAATGAAAATATAAATGTACTTACTGTTACATAAATGAATAATCTGTAAATAGACAGTAGAAGAGAAACAAGGAGGAATATAATAGCAAATGACATAAATAGTAGAAACCCTTATTTATTGCTGTCTAAACACAGCCCCAAATATGTTACTAAACCACTGTGCATGTATCACTCATTTTTGTTATACAACATAAGAGCATTCTATAGAACTTCCAATAAGATGCAACAAGAACCTCTGAGTTCCCTACTGGGAGTCTACAATTGAACCGTTTTTTTTTTTTTGTGTGTTTGAATGTTTCCAATTTCTCTGCAGCTATTGTAAGGTACTAAGTGTTCTGGTTATTCATGACTGAAAGGTCATTAAATTACAATGTCCCAGTTGAAAATACTGCAATTTACATGACATTTATCAGGGAGATTATGTGAATTTACTTCTGTTCTGTGAGTTTAAAAGGTGAGACTTCTTGCTCTTTTCAATAAAGTAAGATTAAATAAATGAAATTAAATTCCACTGCATTTTTTTCTTATTATTTGAAAGAAAACATTTTCTTAGGTGATTGTGAAGACATTAGTGCTAATAGAACTCTTTTAAAGAATTCTCATGTAAGTAAAACCTCTAAAGTTAATCCAACATTACCATTAGTTTCTGTTAATACTCTATTTTTTTTCTAACTGGTATCTTTTGTCTTTGTACATATCTTATTATTGTTCAAAATTCTATTGATCCAAAGGAGTTCTACGCTATAAATAAATCCATCTGCTGCAGGGTGTGAAGCAGAGGTTGCTTTGCTTTACACAGAAGGTTGCTCTGTATATTCAGCATATGGTCTTTTTGGTTCCTTAATTCAGGCAGAGGCATCTCTCTAAACGTTTTAATAACTGAATCATAACAAATATGGATTAGAAATCAAACCCTTAGTGGCATGTGATGGGATGATTCAGAACATATAATGGTGTTAATGTAAGACATAATGGCTATGCTTTGTGGAAGATACTATTGCTCATCTTGGCGAAGAGTTGCTATAAAAAAAAGAAGGAATTGCTTATATCCATGTCCTTTGAGGAAAGTGGTGGAGTGATTAATGTACAGCTTGAGAGGCAGAGCCTAAAATGACTGCCCATAGATTATCCACAGGCAAGTATGGTTGCTTAGGAAAGTTAGGGTCATTATGGTGGAAATTCAAGCTGTGTCCCTCAGCAATGTGCTGCTTGTAACAGGAACAGGTATTTGCAGGGCTCATGTTTACTGGAGTTTTTAGCAAGTTCTTAAAGCAAATCTGAAGATAATCTCCATGAATTCACCCTCTCCTACTCTGCTCTGAACGTTGAATATTTTGTTTTGGGCACCACAATATAAGAAGATATTAAACTATTAGAGAGTGTCCAAAAGAGGGCAAGGAAGATGTTGAAGGGCTTTGAGAGGAAGCTGCATCAGGAGTGGCTGAGGTCACTTGGTCTGTTCAGCCTGGGGGAGACTGAGGGGAGACCTCATCATAGACTGCAACTTCCTTGTAAGGGGAAGAAGAGGGGCAAAAACTGATCTCTCCTTTCTGGTGACCAGTGACAGGACCTGAGGGAATGACCTGAAGTTATGTCAGGGAAGGTTTAGGCTGGATATTAGAACAAGGTTCTTCACCCAGGAAGTGGTTGGACATTAGAACAGACTCCGCAGGGAAGTGGTCCCACCAGCAAGACTGACAGAATTAAAGAAGCATTAGGACAATACTCTCAGGCCTATGGCGGGAAGGTTTAGGCTGGATATGTGCAGGGCATCAATGGTCCTGATGAGTCTCTTCCAATGTAGTTTATTCTGTGATTCTAATCCAAGGGACTACAGGCAGACCCAGACTAAACTCATAGAATGCAGGAAGTTCTTGGTAAGAAGTACTTTGCTCTGCTGAACCACTCAATTGTAATTCATGACCTCCAATGAGGCTGTATTGCTCATCTGACAGGCTCAAGTGGCTTGCAACACACCGTAATTGCCAACTCTCTTAAGGTTCCTAATTTTTTTCATCCAAATAATGATAAAAAATTGGGTCAAAATTCATGACTGTTACTGACATTTAGTTTAGTGTACTAGCTGACTTAAAGGGAGATAAAACTTCAACTTATCAAACAATTTCTTGGGGTTTTTTTAGGTGAAGTTAAACCTGAGGAATTGTGACCAATATGTGCAATTTTCTGCAAGATTAGTGAATAGGTGAATAGCCAAAATAAGTCTTGTGAAAAGCATGGGCTGATACTTCACTCTAATGTGTTAAAAAATTTGACTCCATCAAACTGCTTATCAGTACTTTTAAAAAAGGACACAAATTTACAGTACTCAGATATACACATACTTGAGTCAGGGTGCCATATTCCCACGTTTTCAAAATTAATCTTACAGTTTTTCTGCTTCTGTGTTGGTGTTGCAGTGACCCCTGTGTGTTTATGGTGGCTATGTTGGTTACAGGGAAACAGAGCTTTTTAACTTTTTTCTTTCAAATGCTGTTGTATCTTGGATAGCTGGGGAGTTTGCAATTTGCTTCTAACTACTGTGGATAGTTTCAGTCAAATTATTGGCACTCAGTCCTTGTCCTCTTAGCAGCATCTAAGCGTGTGAGATATGGATCGATTGAACAGAAAAGTTAATTTTACCACAATTTCTTCAGCATCAGAAGGAATTATCACAGCCTTGCTGTTGCTACTCTACCATCTTTGTGACTCTGTACTGTACTTCAGCACCTCAGGCTGATGAGGCAATCTCATTGGCCTGAAATGCACTTACAATTAAAATCAGACATTTAATTAGGCTTAAAATTAGACATTAGACTTAAAATTAAAGACTGCAGTCTGTTCTATGTATGAGAACTAGAAGCAAAATATTTGGGTTTGATGCCACATATTTTTTCTGAGTCTTGCCACCCTTAAGAGTTGGCAGTAGTAACATATTGTAATTGCTGTCTGTTACAAAGCTCTAAAAACTGTGTTGTAGGATACTAGCACAGAATTTTGTAAAAAAATCTTGATTGTTTTTTCCCCATGCTGTTCCCAGAACTACTTTTAATTCTTCTCCTAAGGGAAAAACAGGCTGGTGTTTGGAAGACACGTTGCAGATCTAAGCCTCTAGTTACTGTCAGTAAATGCTGCTGTAGCAGAGCTACTTTGGCATTCTTTCAAAGAAAAGATTCTTCATGTCAGTTGTTTCCAAAGAAAAGACTTTTTTTTCTCAAAGGACATATATTTTCTACTGTTAGAAATAACACAATAAGTTGTGATGTCCTATTATAATTTGTATTATAATAATACAATAAGTCATTAAAGTTACTGTGGTTTTCTCCAGTCTATTTAAGAAATTATTATGGGAATAAAAATGGTATTCAGGGGCCCAGTCTCTGTAACAAAGAGTCTTGACCTGAATGTATTTCTTAATTTTCTTCAGAATGAGAAATTTCTGTCTAAAATTTGAATATCATTAAATTGAAGGGCAACATATAATCTCCATATATATTATATTATATATTATATAGCCATTAAGAAAAAAAATACACATTATTTATGATCAGAAACCAAAATACCAAAGGCATTTAAAAAATTCATACATCAGAGGCAAATAGAATTTAAGTTCTATAAACACTCCTGTTTCTACACAACTATAGGTAAAACTATTTTCTGCACTGGGGGGCAATCATCTAGAAAATTCTTCCCCTGACAACTACATAGTCAAAACCTGCTGTGACTTACTGTTACTAATTTGATTATTTCATCAGTCACTGAGGTTCCATACAGAAGAAGTGAATATAATTGGAAACCTATTAAAACAACTGGAGAGAAAAAAATATATGACAAAAGCAGTACATAGGATAGGAGGAAATGGACTGCTATATTTTGTGAAATATACAACATATTTTTCTCTCTGCTAGAGGAAATCTTCCAAGAAAATAATAATAATAATAAAAAAACTTATTTACAAAACCTGAGCAGTAAGGTAAAATTTAAGGGAAAATATAGAAAGAGGATGATTGGTAATGCTGAGACTTTTTTAACAGAGTACAGGGGTATTCTGTTTCCATTAAGAAACCTAGCATGAGTCAGTTAGCCTTCTGTGATTATGGAATTAGGGGAGAAACCAATCAACTTGTTCCTATAAATCCTTGCAGTCATTCACCTGTCTACCTAAGACACTTCCCCTTATTCTCTAGCCTTGTTTTTCTGCCATCCCACCTCTGAGATGGCAGTCTTGATGCTTTTTTCTCTGTCCTTGTTTCAGGTAGTTACTGCACTTGTCATGGTTTTACTGAGGATTTTGGTGTCCTTTGCTTTGAAGAGCTGGCTGAAATCCAGCCAGAAGGCTGCAGGGTTAACACCTGCTCAAAATCTGGAGCAGGGAGAAACTGCTGGCTTGCTGGATCAAATGGATGGTTTTGGGTTTTGCTAGGCTGTAAGGAAAGAACTTGCAGAGGTGTGCTAAGTGAGACTATTCAATGGTACTGGTTGCTGTCAGGGAAGGTGTAGCACCTTCTCAATCTGCTCTGAAATGTACTTGCTGTCAGATGACAAGCAAGGGAGACTGGTTTGTTTTTCCCTCTCTATTGGCTGTGCTAAGGCAGTGGAAGTGTGAAACAGGCTCAACAATAGGTGCTTCATAGCTGAGTGGTAGCAGCAAGGCCTAGTACCTGATTTTCATATGTAGGGAAACTGGAGAGCACTGTGAATGCTCCTGAAATCTCAGGAGCTAACCTACCTGAAGTGAAGTGAGAATGCAGAGCAGGAAGCTGCCAGCCCTATGGGAATGCTTAGGAGTGAGTATCTTCAGCCTAGACTACACTCAATGTCTTTGAAGTTGTGGAGCCCCTGCTGAAGATTTATGCACCCAAAAGACCCTTAGAAAAGAAGTCTCTATGACATTTCTTTCAAAAGAATTATGCTATTAACAAAAGAAAGCTTTTTAGTTGTTTGTTGTTATTGTTGTTGTTGTTTTAATAATTGCTGGGGATTTGTTCTTTTTTTTTGCTTGTTTTGTTACTTTTCTTGTACAATGTAGAAGATCAGAATTTTTTTTCCCTTTACCTAATATTATTCAGCACAGGATCCCAGGAAAATATTTCAAATACCAGAGTATGCATGTGGCTTTAAAGAAACTGTGCTGGATTGGGATTTATTTGTAAATTTTGTACAGTTGCTTCTCAATTACTTAAAACTGACCAAGATGGGAGGAGAAAGAAGGAATAACAGATTGTTTTCTATATGTTGTTCTTCCTTTGGGGATAAAGCATATTTATTTCACCTTGTTTTAGAGATAATTTTCAGTATATGTGAGCTATTACTTTGACTGCATACTGATATATTTTAATGAAAATCTGTTCATTAATTTTGCAGTGTAGTTTTCTTTTTATACCATGCCCTGCAGGTTTTTCCCACCCCTGTACATTCCTCTGAGTTTCTTTGGTGGTTTAGCATCCTAATGTACCTAGAGGGTTTGCTTGATGTCGTATTCATAGTAACATCTGCAAACAAAATGCAGCCTACAAGTTTCTGTACAAGTAAGCACTTTTAGGGCAGATATATATGTGCCTTTCTCTGTCCTTAAAGTGTAGATCACTTCCTTTTCAAATTGCTCCTAGGGCTAGTTTCAGAAAACTAACTTTTATCTGTGCAATCAAATGCTTGCGCAGTGGGAGGCTCCCTTGCACACACAAGTGGGAATAAAGTGGTCTTTCCCTTCTGGTGTTTCCTAAAGATTACTTTAGATCAGTTTCTGAACTGTCTAAAGACTTCTAAGTTTTCTGTGATATGTGGAACTTTGGAACCCTGTTAAGATACCTAAGGACAGCTAAGGGGGCAATTATCTTGTTCTTTGATTATTTGAATTTAAATGGGTAAATTGAATTTTGGCTTGGCTGTCAGAGACAAATGTTTCAAGCCAGCTGTAACCATACTGCATTCACACAGGACTAAATTTGGGCATGTCTCATATTCTCAAATAATTGCAAAGTAAACTGGTTTATGCTGAAGAGCAGAAAACCAAAGGCTAGAACTAGGAACAAGCTGTTCCATACATAGACCTTGAGAGAAAAGAACTCCTTGAAAGAGTTGATGTTCAGTGCCAGAGCTGCAGTATCCATGTGCAGCCTTCACTGTCTCTGCATGCTGTAAATCGCTTCTGCAAGTTTGTCTTCCTCATCCTCTACCCAAAACTCCTGTGCTTGGAGGCAAGCTGTTTGACTGAAGTTGTCAGCTGTCATAATACAGGTGTGCAGTGCCATCAGGAGCACACTGTCTTAGAATGGCAAGCACTGCAGGTGTTACTGGGAGCTTCATTCAGTATTTTCCTTCCAAATGTGTAGGGGTTGTATACTGGAACATGAATACCATCTGTTGCACTCTTGAGGTGTCAACTCTACAAATAACTTAGGAAAAGGACTGCCATTCTGCTGCTGTAATTTAATATGTTTCAGATGTCTGAAAGACTTCTGTGTCTTTGTGAGTTTGGGGGGTTTTGACCTAGGTTAATGCAGCTTTCTGTCCACATCTGCAGACAGGAATCTTTATTGATCCCTAGAAGCCACATGACTGTGTTAGCAGTGCTGGTTATGTTCTGCTATTATATGTCTCTGCTCAAGGCTGGCTGCTAAAGACTCTTTGTTAGTTAACAGTGCAGCACAATTAGTTGAACAGATTTGTAGCATAAACAGGTACCAAGAAGGTTTCTTCTTTTCAAGGGCTCCACTGCACATGAATCACAGTGCACATCAAGGTGCAGTGAGACATTGACGTGCTAATGGCTAAATGGCTGTGGAGCTACACTCTGAAAGTGCATTTCAGCTCCAAACTATAATTCTAGTGCATGTACCCATCTGCTCTTCAGTTAAGATATATCTGACAAAAAAAAAAAAAAAGCCTTGCTACTTGAGATTAAGTGACTGAATAAGCAAAACATCTATTTTTTTCCTAGTTTCACAGTGGTTCTGCAATTTCATCAGTGCATGGGAAACTGTGAATTGAGCATTACAAATGTGCTTTATCCCATAAAATTCTTTAAGCTGGAGAAGACCTTTAAGATCATCAAATCCAACTGTAAATTCAGCACTGAGTCCAACACTAAATAGTTTCTCTAACTGCCACATCCACCTGTTTTCACATGCCTTCAGGGATGATGACTCATTCACTTCCCTGGGCAGCCTGTTCCAGTGCTTGTCAACCTTTTTGGGGAAGAATTTTTTCCTAATGATCAATCTAAACCTCTTCTGGCATAGCTTGAGGCCATATCCTCTCATCCAAACACTTGTTATCTGACAGAGGAGACCTACCTTCAGCCCTTTTTACTACATCCTTTCAAGTAGTTGTAGAGAATGATAAGGCACCAGCTCCAGCTCCCTCAGCCACTTCTCATCAGACTTGTCCTCCAGACTCCTTATCACATTTGTTGCCCTTCTCTGGGCACACTCCAGCACCTCAATGTCTTGTGGTAAGAGGCCAAAAACTGAACACAATATTCACTGTATTTTGCCTTATACCTGTGTAATTGAAGAAACTGTGATTCCCCAAGTGTCCTTATAGAATACACCTGTTCTTCCTCTTCCTTTGCATCTTCAAGGTAACACTTCAGCTATGTAATTTTAATACCAAAATTTGACTTGTTTTATAGAAATCTACTGGTTTCTGTGATTAATTTTTCCTTTCATAGAGAAGCTGATGACTGCTCTCAGCTTTTCTGTATAGTTATGCATTCTTTGTTTCAGTCCTGCTGTAGATGTGTTTTCTGAGTTAATCTGGGGAAAGCTTAACTCAGGAGAAGGTATATGGCAGTTCCAATAAGGCAAGTATGCTTATTCCTTCAGGAACACTGAGGTTCATGTTCAAACTTGATAATGCAATAATGAAAATCTAATGTTTTCAATCTGTGGCCTTTGCTAGTTGAATAACCATTTGTCGAAGTCTAANAAAGAGCTCAGATTTATTCCACCTTGGACACACGAACTGCCAGACAAGAACTTTTACACATCTCGGGGAAAAAAAACCAAAACAGATTCTGAGAACCATTAAAAAAAAACAGAAGCAAAAAAGCATCAAATTTTCTTGTATGTTCACTCCGCTGAGTGTCCCAAAAGACTTTCAGGAAAAGTCCAAGTAATTGTTTAGGCATTCAACAAAACCCTCAAAAAGTATTGACATGACATGGAGTACCTTGTAGGAATTTGGATGGTAAATCCTGCCTACATGAACTGGTTGCTGTCTCTATAATCCAGCTTGAGTGAACCAGCAGGTAGGCAGCATAAGTAAGAAGGAATAAAAGAGTGTACTTATATATAAGTGTCTGGTTTTCAGCCATGGACAGTGTTAATTTTTCACAGCAGCAGTGAGAGTTCAGAGCCTGGAACCCTGTGGCATGGTCAGGAACCTAATGTTATTCTATGCCATTTTAGGTCATTGCCAGGGGTGGGGGAATCCCTCTCTTGCTTCCTGGAAGAAAGGGTGTTCCTCTTCAGAGCTGGAAAAGTGTGGTGAGTGGAGGCTCTGTCTCCCATTGTTTCATTGTCCCAGGCCTGGTGAGTATTTTGCATGTAAAACACAGTCTCTTTGTATACTCCTGATATTAGTATTGTTACTGATATTTTCTTATCTCATTGCTGTTTCCAGTAAATTGGTCTTAAGTCAACCCATGATCTCTGCCTTTAGCTGCAGGGGAAGGGAAAGGGACTGGCAGTGGGAGCACTAAATTGGGGAATACCACACCTGAACCACAAAAATAAGCTAAAAATCACTGTGGATCCAGCTGTAGATGTCTGTCACATTAGAAACTGAAGTGCTGTCACTCACATCCAATCTGGCAATGATGTGCTAGGAGCTACTCAAAATCTACCCTAATTGCCCACCATCACTTAGTTACATTTTTTGTAGGAAGAGAAAATATGACTGCTTTCTGTCATATTAAATGTAAATGTCAATGTAAATGGACTCATTGGGTGCAAAAAACCCCAACTTTGTTATCTTACAAACATCCGTCATATGAATTGGAGATTAAAGACTAAAGTGAAAATATCAATTATACCTTTTTGACTGTTACTGTTTTGACAACAAATAATGATAGCATTCCAACCAAATGACAAAAAACATTAATCCTCATGGAATGGTGTACACTTTTTAAATTAGTGCAAAGTTCAAAATCATGTAAGGATTATTGTCAAAATATCTGATTTGTGGCTAGTCAGCATAAAAAAAGACAGGTTAAGAGACAGGAAAATTAATACATAATAGTCAAAGACTATAGTCAAAGACAGCAACCCTGAACAAAAGCTGATAATGGAAACAATTGCAAAGACCAGAAGTCTTACGGTACTGATTGATGGATGGGACATTGGAGAAACCATTCAGGCATATCTTTGCAGAAATTCAATCAGAAATTTGTAGTTGCAAGAAGGGAGAGGAATAGGACACGCAAGACTTTTCATATGTTTCTTGGGAAAGATTTAATTCACAAGATAGTTGAGAAGGATTGTGGCCTTATCTTCATCTGCAGAAGATGAACATGTTTTGTCTTTGCATCTTTTGGGCAGCAAATATTTTTGCTGTCTTGAAGCTTAGTTGTTTTATGATAGACTGGCTTATACAAACAACTCCCGAACAAGGTTTTTATCTGTTGTGATGAGCTCATTGCTGTTCTGTTTGGAGTAAATAACATCCTGTTTTAAGATGTACAGTCCTTGCACTGTGTAAGCACTGTTCAGCAATAATTAAAATTTTATTATCAACACTATTTTCAGAACAAATGCATGGCCTCATACAAGCTACTATGGAGAAAATCAATTCTATCACAGACAAAACCAGTACACTGGGGTATAAAAAGGAACTAGTTTCTGGGAAAAGCTTTTTTGAACCAGATCCTTATCATGGATAAGAGACAATGAAAGACCCTACCAGATAAATCAGAGGAAGAATTACACCCCAGAGGTATCTCTTTCCTCTTTCCATAATGAGGTATGAGTCCTCTTACTCTCTTACTGCAAAGCCATCTGACCTGTTATCATGGCTTTTTTCTGAGTATTATGCACTATAAAAATGTGTGTATGATATTCAGAAAAGTGCCCGTTTTTTGGGCTTAAAATGCATTCTCTAAATTCGTGCCATTTGGAAGATGAAAAAGTCAGCTAATCTTCCAGCATCAGTTACTTAATTCTTTGTCTATTCTCTCTTGTTAGATTGACTAAAATGGATTTATCTGAATTCAGGAGTACTGGCTATCTTCTGTTTTGACGAAATTTTCCTGGGCTTTAACGTGGGCTCACTTCTGCAAGTGGCCTAATAAGAAGCATCTTTGTACATGCTGCCCTGTGCTAACAGCAGCAGTTTACTCTGCCTTTCTCTTGGGTGTGGCCTGCCTGATCCTGTGTCTCCTGAGCAGCTGTTTCAGGCAAAGCAAGCCTTGTCCAAGTCAGCCAATGAAATGCACAATGTTAGCAGGAGGTCAATCAGTTTAGATGAATAGATGCATTATTTTCTGCAACCTTTCTTCTCGTTCTGAAAAATAGCATTTCTTTTGCATTTGTCTACCTTTCCTTCCTCCAGCCACTTGCAGAAAAACTCAGGCTTCTTGATTTTTCCGTTCTGAAAATCCTTTAAGTCAGAGTAGTTGTACAACACATAGAAGAGAGTAAAGAGGAAATTATATCATGGAAGAGTGTCAGTAAAAGTGAAGTGAGTATTGGTTATGAAGCTTGTGGATATCTGCACTTGAATCCCTAAGCAGGGATTCAAGTCGTAGTAGTGTGTGAAGCTGTATTCCTTGTCTTGGACACATTCCCAGAATGATCACTGCAAAGTGAGACAATTCAAGTCTTTCATCCATACCAGGTTTTTATGGGCTTTGTATTTTCTGTGTTGATGGAATAAGTTTAAGGCTTTTCCATTATATGAACTGTGTCTTTGGACATTTGTGTTATATTTTCTATCTCTCCCCTTGTCACACCCAAGTACAATTTCTATGTGTGAACGCATTACAATTCTGCCAGTTAGGGTGCAGAAGCCTCTGATAGGAAAATAATTAGCAGTACTGTCCAACAAGTCCCATCAATTTAAATGAGTAAGGTTATAAAAATGCAAAAACTCCCAGCATTTTTAAAAAAAACAGAGATTTGATTCCAAGTGCTTTTTCACTTCTCAATTAAGTTTTGACTGCTACAAAATAAAATTTTCTTTACCTTCTCTTTCTAAAAGCTCTGTAATGACCTATATACACATTTGTTGCCCTGGTGTTTATTTTATGAAGTCTTACAGGCTTTTATGAGTGTATTGATGTCACTAGACCCTAACTAAAGTGTGCATAGTTTGTATAAATGGAGTATAGCAGAGCTCCTGATTTCAGCTTCATAGATGACTTTTTGGTTCTCTGCCTGATGAGTGGGAATAAAAATCACATTTAATAGTTGACTGTTAATGGTGACTTCCAGGCTTTCTCTTCTTTTTAAAAAACCTGTTTTTATAGTCGAATGTCACGAGAGTCCTGGAGAGAGCAGTAAAAGAAAAAAGGCAATCACTAACACTACAAAAATTTAGGTTTGAAAATAACCTCTCTGCCTATGGGACTGGGGAACTGAGAGTAAAACATGGTATTTCTGGGCCTGAATCTCACGTTATGTGGCTTTTTCTATGTTTTTGTTAATAAATAATTTTCTTCACAAGTAACTATTAAAACAGAATAATAACTCAAGGCTTATTTTACTTGGGAACTTGAAGCTGAGTGCTCTTAAGGTATTTGGAAGTGTGAAATGAAACCAAAAATTATAAATCATCAGTATCAGTATTAACAAAATACAGCATGAAAAATATCTTTATTTCTATAATTCTTGCCTCTTTTTTCAGAAAGAGTATTCTTGCTATCTTATTTTCACCATAATTTGGAGATATGCCCATGCTATGTAGCATGGTAAACTACATAACTTCTCAATTATATGTAGTCAAAATGTATCCTTAAAATCAGATTTTATAGGGATACAAGAAAATTAGTGTGAAGCTGGGTTTTTTTAGCCAAAAATGTTGGTCCATATTTGAAGCTCTGAAGTACTAAAAAAATGTGTCAGAGAGTTTTGGTGTTATCTTAGCTTTTTGTTTATCTGACCTGTGAGTTTTTCCATTATGTATTCCATGTTCTGGAATTAGAGGAGAGCACTCTGTTTGCCCTTTGGATTAATTGGTCTGCCCTTCAGTGAGGACTTCACAGAATCACATAATTGTTAGGGGGTTGGAAGGAACCTCTGTAGATCATCTAGTCTAAGCCCCTTGCCAAGGCAGGGTCACCCAGTGCAGGTGAGAGAGGAACATGCTGTAAATCCCTGGTCATTGCATGGTGAGTTTATTTAAAAGTGGCTTAAGGTACTACTTTTCCCTGAGGTGGCACAAAAGAGAACTTGACAAAAGTTCTTGGGAGATCAAAAAACAAGCTTCACCGGCAAACATTAGAAGATCAGGCACTGGTAGAATTTCAAGCAAAATTTCAATCAAAATAAAGCATTTCACAATTAATTGATTTAACATTCTCTAACATATCCAACCTTAAAATACCCAGATTTCAAGGAGAGGAAATTAGTAGAAGAAAAGGAGAGAAAGAGAGAAAAAAAATGACAAGAAATATACAGCTGTAACCCATGGAACCAGTGTGGTCTCAGATGTCATAACTCCAAGAACAGTAGGGACTTGGCCACGTGTGTCTTTGTGCAATGGTTTTTAGTCTGCTCTGGCCTCCTGTGGCCACATCTCTCCCTCAGGTAGAGCTTCTGGTCTGATAGCCACTCTGGGACAAGGCTGGAGTTCCAAAGGAGGTGGAGTGTGGGCCAGAGGATCATTCCACCTCTGCAGAACTTGATCTGCCTTTTCCTTCCCACACACATTTTAGTTGTTTTGAGCCAGTAATAATTTTTTCCAGTCTCTCACATACATGGAGATGGGTTTTGATATTATTTTCCTGGTAGAAACTCTTGGTTAGGCTAATATTAACTTGAAAAGACTGACCAAGATGGCAAAAAATTATTTCCGGATCTCGTAAAATAATGTGGGCGTAATTACCAGTTGAATACAAAGAAGAGGAGTTTTAGCTTGCATGTCTGCAGAACATAAAGTGTACTTGAAAACAGGAAGAGGATCCTAAGTACAACCACTTCACATATGTAACAAGTATTGTCTTATTGTTTGAAAGCATGAAAAAAAAGGATTTATAAAATGATAATTAGGTACAGCCTGATTAAATGTTGGGTGATACCCATCACAGAGTTAACATCATCAAGCAGTTAGAATCAATCAAATGTATACAAGAAAAATCCCTCTGACTATGGGTTACCAAAAAGGCTGGACCTCAGTGTCTAGGCTGCTGGTAAGAATTGTATGCCAACCTCCCTACTGTTACATATGGTGAGAAGGAGCACACTAGAGCACAGACAAAGGCTGGTGGGACAGGCAAGGCCGGGTGAAAGCAGCTATACTTTTATTGCCTGTCATTCAGAGGTGTTGATGGGTTGGGGAATTTTGCCTCTTTATAACAGGTAATAATTTGAGCACAACCTTACAACCAGACACAAGAAGAAGGGGTGGGAAAATGCAAATATATTGTTGAAAACTATGATGTTGCCTTTCCTCATATTAATCATTTGAAGTAGGATATGAAGTAACTAAGTGTGATCTTGGACCCTGATTTTTAGTATCTAAGACTAGGCTTGCATTCATGGAGAAATGAAGGCTCATGTAACACATTGCTAGCACTAACAAGTACACTAGGCTGCTCTTATAGGTTTCACCTGTAGTACATAGTTTTCCACCTGTAGATAAAAATGCATCTAATGCTCATTATTTGTTCTGTTATGTGAAATACAGGTGAAACTGGACATCCTGCTGTGGTTGTTCATCTTGTAATGTCATTCTCATGGAAACATTGCAAGTGTTTTTACCAGCTAGAACATAAAAAAAGATCAGTTATTGATCATGCAATTGATTATTGCAAAACTGGGGCAAAATACAGAGTAGTGATTGATACTTCTACTAAAGTATAAATATATATAAACCTTTCTGTTCAAGGGTGACAAGAACAAGAATATTTGGGGATCGTTAGTCTAAAGACACAGAATCTGGGGATCTGCCAATATATGCATTACATGCCTGTAAATATTCTGTATGGCTGCATCTTATTGCACTTTTATTTAGACTAAATACACAAACTTATATGGAGTTAACAAAATACCCGAGTAAGAGTTACAGCAATTCTTAAAAGTATTTTTGTTCTCCACATTATGCTAATACATATTGTTTTAAAAAGTAAGTCTTTTCAAAGGAGCAAAAATGCTTAAAGGTTTTACTGTATATTGTTATATTTTTTTACATTAATCTAAAAATTAGTCAGGTAAATGTCTTATAATCTCCCTTTCTGAGCTGAGCTATGTTTTGGTTGACAAGTAGGAAGAGGTGAAGAGCTCCTTCCCATTATGCACGGTATGCAAGAGTTTGTCTAAATGCAGTTTTCAAACTAGGAACTAATAACTTTCTTGTACAGTTTCACTGTCATTTTTAAATATATAGAAGCTTAGGAAGAGCAGTTCAAATTAATCAGTATCAGTCAAAATGGTAGAAACACCAGATAGCTGTAGTCAGTACTGTTTTCAAGGTGTCTTTTCATGAATCAGGTGGTTTTAATCCAATATTTTTTTCCATCCTGTGTTTTCAAAGATCAGTTAGAATTTTTATTATTCTTACACATGAAAAATTGACTCTTAAAAAATTAATTCAGGAGCTAAAAAAAAAAAAGGTTTCAGTACTGGTCATGTCACTGAGCTGGATTCATTACTGTGATTTTTACAGTCCATTTTTATATCAGTGCAAGTTCCATTGAGATTTCCATTCTAAAACTGGAGCAGTAAGTCAGAGCAGTAGCTCGTGTTTCTTGTAGGAAAATAATAAATGTCCAACCAGAAATCTCTGGAGAATTTAACTTGAATGATCTTTAAATAATTCTACCCTGGTAGGTCATATAGAACATATTTATAGCCAAGGGCTTCAGGGGTTTCCTTTCTCCTTACTTGACCTAGATTTTTAGGTAAAATGTGTTACTGTAATCAGTTCATTGAACAACTAAATGCTGAGGTGAAATTTATGACCTTTTTGAAAGAACCTACATGTTTTGTTCACCAAAGTGGATTTTTCTAGCAATAATTGTGGCAGGTTTCCTTGACATCTTTTCAGACTAAAAAAACCATGTGTGATGCTTAGCTGGTTTCCATCTGCTCACCAGACTTTATTTTATTCCTTTTGTCAAAAATTTCTGCTTACCAAAAAGCCTCTTTCCTCCCCAGAACACTTTCCCCCCCTTTTATTCCCTCTATTTTTTGTTTTTGTAAAGCTTTTAGTTTCATTTAAAGGACGATAATGCATGCCAGCTACAATAACAGGCTTTGAGGGAAAAAAAAATATCTGAAAAACTAAAGTTGTGACAAAACCCATTCTCCAAGATGCATCTTGGTCTTGTTTAGAAGATGGTGTTATTGCCAGTTGGGTGTAGGCAGCTCTCCTCTAAAAAACTCCAGGTGTGTAACTTCACAGTGAAAAAATAGGGAGGGAAAGAAAAGGGGTGTTCCACGAGAAAAACATCCCCTTCACTTTGCTACTCTTGTCTCAAGATCTGCTCATTTCCCAAAGCAATGTCTAAGTCTCCAGAAAACCTGAAGAGTACAAGAAAATGTGTTTGCAGCACTGCACTGAGAATGGAACCACAGGAGAGCAGATGAACGTGATGAGGGGGCCAGTGGCTTTCTATAGAGCTGTCACTGACCTCCCTGCTTTGCTGATATGCCTGGGCTAATAAGAATGGGACCTACTCCTGCTGTGTAGACCCATTCCTGTCCTCCCTTTATAATGTCTTAATTCCCATTGCAGTGGCACTCACCCCCAGCTTTACCTTTAGAATACTGGGACTGAAAGTTTTTTTCCTATCAGTTTTTTTTTGGTTGGTTTTTTTGTTTGTTTGTTTTTCTTGGTTTTTTTTGTTTGTTTTGTTTTTGGTTTTATTTTGGTTTTAGTTTTTTTTGGTAGGTTTTTTTGTTTGTTTTTTTTGGTTGGTTTTGTTTTTTTTTAGTCTGAAAGACATTATTTTGATTTGCCAAGGGGCAGTTTTTCTGAAGCTAAAGCCAAACGTTAGGTTTGAATGTAAAGAAAAATTATAGAATATTAATTATTATAGAATCATAACCATAGAATGGTTTGAGTTGGAAGGAACCTTAAAAATCTTCTGGCTCCAGTCCCTCTACCATAGGCAAGGACACCTCCACTGGACCAGGTTTCTCAATATCCCATTCAGCCTGGCCTTAAACACTTCCAGGCAGGAGGCATCTACAGCTTCTCGTGCAATTTGTTCCAATGCCTCATGATGGCCACAGTTAATAATTTCTTTTATATGTCTAACTTAAATTTCTCCTCTTTCAATTTGTACCCATTAATCCTTGTCCTGTCACTGCAGCTCCTGCTGAACAGTCCCTCTCCAGCTTCCCTGCAGGCCCCCTTCAGAGAGTGGAAGGCAGATACGAGGTCTCCACACAACTTTCTCTTTGCCAGGCTGAAGATCCCTAACTTCCTCTGCCTGTCAGGTGCTAAATATTATTAAAGTAACTATACCTGAGGGGTAAAAGAGGCTCAAAAGATTATCTCAGCAGGATGCCATCAGAGGTTATAGATGAATAAAATAATTGCACTTTATGATTCAAGTGGAGATGGCAAACAAGCCAAATTCATCCACTATACAGAAATACACTCAACAGATCTGATGGATGTATGGCTAGCTGCAGATGGACTACTCTATGGGTGATAATAGCATGGGAGCATTTAAAATCCCCAGGTAAGTACATTTTTCTTAACTATACCTAATTGGTAAATTAATGTGGAGAAGTATTTCAGAAGGAATTTTGACCATAAGAAGAATACAATAATTTAAAAAACCACATGATTAGAGAGTTTGTTCTGAACCAACAACTTTAAAGGTCATGCTCTTCATTAAGTCTGTCTGAAAATATTAAATAAATATCTGAGCTATCTTGCCTATACTGTGTTTGTATTAATTTGATTTCTATTCAGAAATGTTGGACTGTGAAACTCTTTAGAAGAAAGATTCTATTAGTTCTTTTGTGTATATTTACTCATTGCATGTTCTGTAGCTAATGAAATACAAACAACTCTTAAATTCAGTGTTCTAGGGTGATTAGTGTAATGTTTCAGGGTTTATTAGTTCTGGCATCTAACAAAATTAATAGCATGACTTTCTATCAGACTGGTCTAAATAAAAGGCCTTCTTTACTTTAATCCATAATTTTTTTGGTGTGTGTATGTACAGAATCAGAGGCTGTAGACCAACAACTATAAAAAGTGAAATTCTTTGACTATTAAATTGCGTTGGTATTACCTACACAGGCTTTAACAAAAACAGGTTGCAAGCAGTTATTTAGATTTCCATCTAAATCTAATCACCTTTTATTCTGTTATATCTCCCTTGTATCCACTTCATTTATGGAGCATACTTGCCTGTTAAAGCTTTTGATTTGACAAGTCAGAAATCTACTTCCTAGACTTCTATCATTCCTAGATGATATCTTCATCTATGAATTGCTGATAGAAGATTCAAGGCTGCTTCTCTCAGTTTTCATAGATTCAACCCCTGGACATAGCCAAGGAGGTAGTCATCCTCTTGTCCATGTTTTTTCTTAAAAACATGGGAAAATACATTTTCCTATGAAAATGCAAGAGTAAATTGCAGTTGTTATACACGACAGTATAATTCATGATATATAGATCCTGAAGATTGTCTTTATAGAATGGAAACATGTCAGTGACTAATTTTTTCTGTTATTGTGTTTGAAGTTATGCTCTTTCCTTCTGACATGTTCAGAAGGCTGTGGAAAAAACTGAAAACCCTTCTGCAAATCCTCTTTCCCCCTTTCTCTTATTTGTCTTCTTTAACTGCACATCTTTAATCCAAAAAAACCTTTGATTTTTAAACTAAATTTCCTTTTCCCCTCAGGGTTCTATTTGTGGATAACACTAAAAAGCAAAGAACAAAAATTAGAAAAATACTGATGTACTAGAAGAATGATGGAACAGGGAGCATAATATCCTTCCAACTGAGGTCTCCTGGGTTAAAACACTCTAACACTTGGAATTAAGAGTGCATCTCTAATTCCTGGTCCTACTACTCACCCTCTAATTATAGGGCATTTTAGAAAACAAACAAAAGAAACCCAGGCCAAAACATTTTTTGTCTTTTCTGTGACAATGTTATGTTTCATAAATAAAAATTCACTGGAGTAATGAATAGCACCGGAGCCTTCAGTTTTGGAGAATTTCACTCTCTTCCAGGCATACTTGTTAATTTTAGAGATAGGGACAGCTTTAACATAGCAAACATCTCATGCTTATCTTGTCCTTAGCTGGTCTCATTTTAGGATGCTCACCTGAAGTTGAGAACTCAGATTCCAAATTCAGATTGGTCTGAGGAACAGAGAAACATTTAAACATCAGGAGGAACATATCTCTCTAGTATGTCTGTAAATCTCTACTTCAGATAGTTAACTTGGTTTTCTATGTGTTGTGGGTTTTTTAATTTAAATTGCCATTATTAAAGAACACAAGAGCACCAGAACACTGGGACAAGCTGTTTGAAGCCTATTTTGTGAGGCAAGGCAAGGCAGATATATCTTTGTTTGGAACAAGAGTCAGAAGAAATGTTTGTGACAAGGAATAGTGTACATGGGAGAAAGTAATTAAGTAAGCATTTACTGCAGCGACTTAATTAACAAATAAATTAATATAAAAAGACTGTGCTCTTCAATGATTTTATTTCTTCATTTTCTGGGAGTGTAATGGTGTGGTGAAATGGAAAGGAAGATCTGAAACTGAAATTAAATCCTTGTTGGATCATGTGTATCCTTCATATCACAAGTAGGATAATTTATTCTCCAACACCTATTGTGTAAGGATAATAAATTTTGTGTAAGTATTGCTCAATTAGTTATCTGTCATAAAGTGACCTGGAATGAGTAAACTCTATAGCTCTTCAGTGTTTATTGTCATAAAATTCAATAGAAGGTTCTGGTTTGGAAAGGACATTGAAGGTCACTTAGTTCCAACCTGCTGCCATGGGCAGGGGAATCCTCCCAAAGACCAGAGTGCTCAGAGTCCCATCCAGCCTGGTCTTGACCACTTCCAGAGAGGAGGCATCCACAGCCTCTCTGGGAAAGCTCTTTCACTGCTCACCATAACAAAGAAAAATACTTCCTCCTCTATCTTTATATGACCTTGTACAAAGCTCCTCTCCTGCTCTCTTGGAGCCCCCTTTAGGTACTGGAAGATACTCCAGGGTTGTCCTGGGGTTTTCTCCAGGCTGAACAACCCCAACTCTCTCTGCCTGTCTTCACAGAAGAGGTGTTCCAACTCTCTGATCATCTTTGTGGCCCTCCTCTGGACTTGTTCTAGGAGATCCATGTCCTTCTTATGTTAACAAAGATTTCTAAGTCAGTGATGATGCATTGAAAGGGAAATAAAAATTTGAGTTACAGTGGCATCTCAGGACCCAAGTAAAGCAAGACAATTTGTCATTCCAGGAATATCAAACCTCTGTCCTTAGGTAATGTAAGTTGATTTGATAATTTCAAATTAAACTACTCTGCCCTGGACATAGATTGTGAGTATTATTTTTTAAATGGATAATGAGTTTGATGTTACACAGGAAGGATGAGAATAAAATGTTGAGCTGTCACTGCATCAATAATTCTCCCAGGGTCACACTGGGCATAACAGATGAGGACTTTTAACTGTATGATGTGTTGCACCACAGTCCCAAAAGTTGCCAGTGGCTAAGAACAGGAACATTTGTTCACACAGCATGGAATGAAAAACTGCCTTTTGAAGTGCTAAAGTGAAGGGCTGTTACTTCCCAAAACAATGCTTGATGAAATGAAAGTACTTAAAATTTTGTGATTGAATATGCTCATGATGTCACCATCAAACATATTTAATGAGGAACATGATCTCTATCTGACCTGCAACAACATGCCTCCCTAAGAAGAGCTAAATAATGACATGTTAAAAGCAGGAAATTTTCCTTTCAAAACTGAAATTAAATATTTTCTGAGGCAGTTAAAGGTGGTTATGCAGCTGCTTTCAGGATTTTCTTATAGCTTTTTAATGATGTCTTAGAAACCTACTGGGAGTTTTGGTTATGGTTAAATATATTTCCTTATCTTTCTAGATATTGAAATTTACCCTAAAACAAGTCAAATGAATTATTTTATAACTTCTGATTTGGTCTTAATGCATCCCTGTGTTATGCAGATTCAGTCTAGAAACCAGTTTCTGTGGCTGGTAGATGTGGAAATATGGAATATAGACATCCTCATGTATTTCTGCTTTTTGAGTTACTAGTATCCTTGAAAGATAGTGTAACTTAGTATTAATGTAGCAAAATAAGAAAAAAACTGACCCTCTTCTATTGGTGCTTCATAATTTTTAAATGGACCCTTGCATAACTCTTTTGGACTATATTCAAATACCTGCTTGAGCATTCTAGGTTAAATATTTTCTCTTTTTTCTTTTTTTTTTTCCTTTCTTGGGCTAAGCCTACTGGTGTCAATAACATTATTTGTGGAAGGATTTGTAGGTGAGAGTTACAAAGAAGTCCATGTTGAGCCTCTGCTTCATATGCCAAAAATCACCAGGGAAATTCATAAATGGATATTCCACATGGAACAAGAACTCAAACTATAATTCATAATTTAAAAGTATAAAAATTTTTCATAGTTTTCAATAATTTAGATGTGCTTGTCTAGGGAGTAGAAAATAAAGATAGAGATATGGGAATAAGGTATGCTGTGTAGTATCACATTACTTCAGTGAACAGAACCTAGCCAAATAAACTTCTTTTCCTCCTTTTCATACCACTCAAACCAAAGGAAACTAGAATCAGTAATAGGAAGGTAAATAATTTAGAGAAGCCTCTCAGAGCATGAGATTTTTCTAAGAGAACTAAGTCAGTGTGCTGCCTACCTAAATCAACAGATCCACCTGCCTCCATTTGGGATCCAGGACTAAATTTTGTTCTTGAGTCTGTGTGTAAAACAGGTTAATTGCCGCTCTCAAGGGCAACAGGAGACAGCTCCTGACATTAATTACAGATAAGACCTCTGGGATGTAGAGGGAAAGATTTGGGTTTGAATTCCCTCCTAAGACAATCAAACCCTTATTTGTTAAGATCATAAACTTAGCTACAAGGCTGTAGAGCATTTTGGCATAGATCTCATTCTCATCTTGCAACAGTTGTTTGTATCTGTAGTGAGTGGATTATCTTCAATTATTGCTGAAATTAGCAAATATCTTACAAGTTTTCTTTTTCATGTGACTAGTCAGTGAGTGGCAGCATCTCTTATTATAGTTACTACTATACATTACATAATAAATACTGCATTATGAAAAATAAAAATATGTCAGCAGGGAAAAATAAAAGTCTTAAGTTATAGTATGTTATATATGTCGCTGGACCTGGTTTAAGTTGTTTCACATAAATTAATGTCTTGAAAGTCCC
The DNA here is from genome assembly GCA_013397375.1 of Toxostoma redivivum. NCBI lineage: Eukaryota > Metazoa > Chordata > Aves > Passeriformes > Mimidae > Toxostoma > Toxostoma redivivum. Next base: position 117,283 of record VXBI01000861.1, on the reverse strand, counting down.
CAGTCTCCTACAGGCCAGGTGCTTATTGTTAGGCCAGATTTGACAGCCTGCTCTTTGCTGACCTTTCAGTTGAACTTAAAACTAGCTCTATAATGTCCTATCAGTTCCATCCCTCAAAGTAAATGAAAAAGGAAAACAGTTCAATGATGTCTTTCATGGATATCATTGAAGATTAGCCAGAAGATTAAAAAAAAAAGTGATTCAATAAAGCCGTCATGCAGCAAAAATTGCTAGCACTACTTTCCTATTGGAAGCTTAAGTTTCATTCTTAAACATCTGAAAAAATAGTAAATCTTATTAAGCAGATGTGATAAGAAAATAAAATAGATTGCCAGGAAGCTAGTGATAAGGAAATAAAGTAGATAAATAAAGAGAGGAATAAAGAGAAGCTAGTAAGAATGTGCAGGAAGTATTAATGTATATCTCAGATTAGATGAATATGATATACTGTATAATTTTTACAAAATATTTTTGTAAATTAAAAAAAAATCCAGAGCTTGAAGGAGTAACATTAATTTCCTTCACCAATACTATAGCTGTGTTTTCTTTGTATTATTATTATGTTTTTATTCCTTGAAAGAATGGTTAATTATTTTGAACAAATTTTGTGGACAAGATTGTTGCTGTTGTTTACTCAGTACACTAAATCTCAAACCCTAAATCTACATTTGACATAGCCAAGTTTTTAAATGTGCAAAATAGTCAACAACTTCCAATATATAAAAAAAAAGGTAATAAAAAATTAAATTTATTTATAAATTTAGATTTTTTTAGAATATCTTTCAGTTGCTTGAGGCACAGTCTTCAGATAATTTCAAATAAGGTTTTATTGCAACTCTTGACTTATATCTCCAAGCTCTTTAATAAAGAGAAGTATATGAATATTTAAATTTTCAAAATCCAAGTAACCTTTTAGTTTTCTTTTTAATAGGTCCCTCATTCTTTGAATCATCAAAGTACATGGAATCTATCTAGTCTAAGAAATAAAGAGAACCCAAAACACTGAGCTATTTAGCCAGATTTCAGGATTCAAGGCTCTTTTTAAAGTTTAAGTAGAAATACTTCCACTTTAAAAGCTCTTTGCCATGAATTGTGTTTTTGTCTTAAAGATTATCTAGGCAATAGACTTTGAGGCTCTTGGGCTCTCTGAACTCAAGCGGGAAAACCACAAAAATTGAGGTTAAGTAAAAATGGTGATGTAACACTGCTTATTAATTGAGAAGGATTCCAAAGCTATGGCAACACAGAAAGCACAGACTTTGAACAGAAGAATACCTAGCACTTTTCTCTGTCTTGGTTTGCTGTATCACCAAAGGTTCTTACAACATAACTGAAACACTAAACCAGCTGGACTAATCTGTTTTGTTCAGTAGTATGCTTTAAAACCAGGACAGATTTAGAACTGAAATTGGCTTAAAACGCAGGACTACATTCTGGCTTCCTCTGAATGAAAGGTCAGGCTGCAGGGTAGCAGGTCAGTTTTCTGTCTTTTCCCTTTATTCTGGTATCTTGAGGGTAGCTGGTAGACTGTGCTAGAAAATATCTTGTCTAATCAAAATGCTTAGAGCCATTTTGTTCACACTGCTTGGAGGGAAAATGAGCAACTACTACTATTCTAGCCCTCTTGTAGAAAACCTTGGAACATTAATTAAATAATATTTTCTGGGAACTTTAACAAATTTTATTCATTTCACAGCTCAGCTGCAACTTGCACTGTCTTAATAAGTATATATGTATATACACATATAGGTATGATAATTTGTTAATGAGGAAATATGGAGAGCTCACGACAGGAAGAATCAAACCAGAAATTGCAAGTGGGGTAACTGGGAGTCAAAAGAGGTGTCCCTGAATACCATAGCACTCTTAAACCTGCACGTGGCAGCATCAGAACACCATATAAGCATCAGGAAAGTAAAGTACAAGCATAAGCAAAAGTAAGAACTTAATGGACACATGGTTCATTTTTCTACTTTGCAATGTCAACCTCAAGAGTGAACATTCTGCCATGGATCATCTGTTCATAATTCCTGCAGACAATTTTCCTGTCTTTGCAGAGCCTTTGAGAAAGCTCTGTTAAGAACACCACCAATAGTACATCATCTGGGAGTGCAGCTGTTATCCAGAGAGAAGTCAGATAGGAAGATGAAGGGAGAGGAGGAATAAATCAAAACCAACCTGCTCATGGCACTTATCACATCATGCTCATTTCTCTTTGCTGCAAATTTTAACATCTATAGGAATGGAGAGGATTATCTGAAGTACAAAGATTCCTTATGGATGTTACCACAAAGACACACATTCTGGAGTATTTGAACTTTCCTTTTCAGTCAAGTCATTTAATATAGTCCATATTGCAGCTGACAGTGGAATGTTTACAGGATCAAAAGACTGTGTTTGGCATACGGATGCATTTATAAAGTTGTATTAGGCAAATAATGCTTATGATTAGCTGCTTTAATGCAAAGGAATTCTTACTCTTTCAGTTTTTAAATCTCACTGCTTACAGGAAGGCAAACTGTTGCCTGTATCTGCACCTAAACTGTGAAATGATCTGATGTTTCACTAGGACACAAGCTCAAATGGTCTGGTTGAAAATTTCTTTTAGAAAGTTCTGAGGTAGTTATCTGCAAAAAGACTATTGACAAAGCTTTGATAGAGTGGTCTTTAAAATTATTTAGAGTGTAAGTAAATGAACAGGATGATTTTTTCACAGAGCTTTCTTTAGCCTCGTTTTCTAGGTTCATTCCGTCAGAGCAACTTCTGAGCTCTGTTCAGCTGGCAAAGAGAGATCCCCAATTAGTCACACTTTTGACTACCCAGAACTGTCTGGAGTAGCAGTAGATGCATCCAAGCATCCACAAACTGGATGTCAAGCCCTATGAAACCACAGATAAAATACTTCCTGTAGAAGCTATTTTCAGGCTGCTATTTATGATGTCCATAACAGTTATAGAATTATCTAGGTTGGAAGAGACCTCTGGAGGTTATCCAGTGCAACCTCCTGCTCCAAATAAATTGAGTTAAAGAAGATAACCTTCTTGTACAAGGTGTATGAATTCTTTGACTCCTCTGAGCAACCTGTTCCTATATTTGACCAACTTTATGGTATTTTTTATCTGTTTTCTTATATCTACTTGAAATTTCCTATGTGTCAGTTTTAATCAGTTGACTTGTTCTTTGCCTGTCTGATGACGCCTTCTCTTCTTCAGGCTGAACGACCCCAGCTCTCCCTGCCTGTTGCCATAGGAGATGTGTTCCATCTCTTTGATAACCCTGTGGCCCTTCCCTGGACTCAGTCCAGCAGATCCACATCCTTCTTATGTTCAAAGACCCAGAGTTGGATGCAGTATTCCAGGTAGGGTCTCACAGGACCAGAGCCATGGGGGAGAACCACCTCCCTTGACCTGACAGTTATATTTCTGATACAGCATAGAATATGGTTGACTTGGTTTACAGAAGGATCTGCTCCATGATCTTGCCAGGCACAGAGGTAAGACTGAGTGGTCTACAATTCGCTTTTTTCCCTTTTAAAAAATGTAGGTTATATTTCCCCTTTTCCAATCAGTGGGAACTTTACCAGGTTGCTGTGACTTCTCAAAGATGATAGAGTGGCTTAGCCACTTCATCAGCAGGTTCCCTTAGGTCCCATGTACTTCTGCACCTCTCAATATTCTCACCTCACCTTGAATGTTCCCAAACCTGATCTTCTTCTGCAATGGGTGCTTCTGCATTCTCCCAGTTCCTGCCTATGCCTTCTGTGACTTGAGTGGTGCAGTTGAAGCACCTGTGGGTGAAGACCAATAAAAAAAGTAATTGAGTACCTCAGCTTTCTCTGTATCCTGAGTAACCAGGTCTCCTATTTCTTACTGAAAAGGGCTCACATTTTCCCTAGTCTTCCTTTTATCACCACCATACCTGTAGAAGCTTTTCTTGTTTCTTCTTCATGGTATGTGCCTTTTCACAGAGAAATTTAAACTGGGTTTCTGATGAAGCCATCTTACTCTCTGGAGTGGCTGGAATTCCTTTGTGCTGCTCTTCTAAAGCAGGTGCCCTCCTACTGATTCTGTGATCCCTCTCCTGGCTCTGGCCATCTCCTGCTGCCACTGGCGTTAAACTGCCAGGATTGGGATGGGCTGAGTTTCCCTTCTCTGGCAACTTTAGTTTAAACCCTCTTCACAACTTGGCAAGCCTATGACCAAAGATGCTCTTCCTTTTTTTCTGGAAAGTGATATTTCAGTGAAAGTCACACTAGCTTTATCTCCACAGCATGTTAAGTAATACATCAAATAATCAAATCAAATAATCTAATCATTATTTCTTCTGTATATTTCTTAGGATATTTTGGCTGTAAGTGGAAGAATCCAGGTTACAAGACCAATTTTATTTTCCTTCCCTTCCCGTGATGTGATAATGAGTGAGATAAAGTCTCCAAGAGTGTAACTAATGAATTTATCCCTTTCATGAGCAGCTGCAAGTTTGACATTTTGACTGAGATTACCAAACTGCTATTATCTGCTATTTAGTGTGGAGAATAAGTACAGTTTAAATGGTTGAAATACATGATCAGCTAACTAATAGAGAAAGAGCATATTGCTGCAAAGAGCTAAATATTAGTAAAATGTAGACTAACTGCATAGTGTTATATTTACTCTTTATTTCAGTCCAGGAGTGATGAAAAAGACACATTTCTTTCAAAGCATGTATTTAGAAATCATCATGTATCTTCAAATCCAATGTCATTGGATAAAAGTGTGCATTAAACATACAAAAGATATACAAATTTAAATAGGTTGTATTTTCTCTAAAAAGTTTGAGGAGGTCATCTCAGTTATCTAAATAGGAGAAAAGTCAGAAGAGAGAAAAGATATGAAATGTATTACTTTGTAGGTGTTCTTATCTGTGAGTTCAATGAACACACTACATGCATGAGGTATAATACATCATGCATGTAGTATATTGTAGTAGTGGTGGTGTATTGTGTGTGAAATCTATGGTGCTTTTTATAGGGAAATGATGCCAATACTTCCTTTTTTGTTTCTAAAGTGCAAATTGCTGTAAGCCAGAGGAAAGGAGCACATATATCTAATAATTTTGCTGGTTTTTTATAAGTACCCATTTGGAAATGTACTGTAAGCAAACGTTATTAGCAAATAAACTGCCTTCAATTTATTGGGGTTTTGTGTGTTTTCAGGAAAAACAATGCTGTACATTATTTTAACAGAAATAGATCTTAACCATCACCGACTTCTCTGTGGTGACAGAAACAATCAGGTTGCCTTTAAGTTTTGGCTAAGAGCCTAGATTAGAAAAGGGAAGCTTCATTTTATTTGATGCCCCTAGATAAGAAAGATGAGCTTCAAGTTACACCTTGGAGTCACAACAAACTTGGACTCTAATGGGTTATTGTGGAAAGAGAGATCTAAAATCATTGAAGCATTCCAACACTGCCAGCAGCAATGTTGCACTTGGGCTGATGGATCTCTTACTTTGGTATCTCTGATCATCAGAACTGTGGCCTGAAAGTGTAAGCCAAGGAGATGATGACTCCCCCCTAATATTCAGATGAAAAGATGTTTTATGCTTTATTGACTGAAAGCAGAAGTCCACTTTTCATCTGTAAGTGCACAGGTTCAGGTTAGATAGCCTACTGCTTTTTTCAATACATGAAGTGAGAAGTATCTCAAAGCAAAATTTTTAAAATATGGATAGTTGTGTAGTTAAATTCTAGCTTTTCCTTTCTGATGGATAATATTTTTGTTTAATATGACCGGAATCAAAGAAACCTTTCAGTTCATAACATTACAACCTGTCCAAATCTTTTGAAATTGAGGGCAGTAAACTATATAAAGAAAAATGTGTTTTCTTACAGTTCTATTCTCTACTATATATGCAGAAAAAGCAGTGTAGAAGGGAACAGGGTAATAAGGCAGAAGAAAAACCCTGGTATTTTCAAAGAATTAAAAATCAGTAGAATTACAATTTATGAAACTAAAATTTTGCTTTTTCAACCTAATTTCTCATTCTTAGCTATAGATTTTTGAACAATTTAATAAATGCTGTGACCAAGGGACAGATCTATGCCCTCTCTTCTTGTCTACATCAAGGGTCTCTTTGTATGCTTTTGGAGGTGTAATCTGTCTGGTAAACTGGATCTTCAATTATTTACTATTGATATTACAATTATATACTTATTACATAAGTATATTAAAATTATATACTATTATTTACTACTATGGGAAGTAATTTTAATCCAGATTATTAACTGAAGGTTAACAGAACTGTGATGGAAATAACAACTTCCTTAATCATTGTTGCTCCCACTGTGTAATTAAGGCAGGAGGTGGGCACACTGCTGCACCCATGGAATCACACTGAAGGAAATGTGGAACTGTTCACAGTGTTTACTAAATAATCCAAATGATTCTGCTCTTACTGCATGTCACCTGCTTGAATATTTTTTATGCAGCTGTATTTCAGCTTTCAGTTTCACTCTTAGAAGAACAGATTATTTTTCTCATTTTATCCACTTGTGATCCTTCTAAAATGGTTCTTTCACTAGGTTCTAGTGGAAATAAATCTATTTCAGCTCTTCCCAAGTCTCCTAACCGATTGAATGTTGTCAGTGTCATTAATACTATTAAAAAACCTATTTATGTCTTTATAACTCAATTTAGAAGAGCTGACTAGTTAGGTAAATTTAACAGCAATAGGAGTTATCCCACTTAATGTTCATTATAACACCTTCCATTATAACTCTCTTCATTATTAGTGATGACTACCTTAGGTTAATCAACTCCAAATATTCTATATTGTATTTCTTGTTGAGCATGATATTTTTATTAATATTTCTGGAGAGAAGAAAAAGGAAGGCAATGTGATAAAGTATTGGAATTGTCTGCCCAGGGAGGTAGTAGAGTCACCATCCCTGGATGTATTTAAAAAAGATTGGATGTGGCACTCAGTGCCATGGTTTAATTGAGGTGTTAGGGCATGGGTTGTGCTCGATGATCTTGAAGGTCTCTTCCAACCTAGTGATTATGTGATTCTGTGATGCAGGGATTCTGTGATTGTGCTGTTGGGTTGGTTCATGACCTATATTCAAGAGAAAAAGTAACTATGTTAGGTTTAGTTATGACAAAGTATTTGTTTTTAAAATTTTTGTTATGTTCTGTTAAAAAATAGTTTTTCAATCGACTATATGTCACTTCTGTATTTAATTTATTAGGAACCATCTGGATCTCCTCTTTTGAGTTTGGTTGATAAGCTGGGACCAGACTGCATATATAGAATTATTTATAGAAGGAAATGAGGAATACTGCAAGCAGCACATTGATGTGATCAATATGTCCATATCCTATCTCTCATGATGTAAGCATGAGTAGTAGTATCAAATTTCAAAGTAAAGAGAAGATAAAAAATAAGAAAAAGATTGCAGTGTATATTAGAATAGTGATTAGTATAGGGAGTATAGATGTGGTTAATACTCAAATATGTGGTATGGGAAAGACAAGGTGAACAAGGTGCCAGTAGCCACACCGTTTTTCCCGAAGAGCTAGTTGACAGCTCCTATGAAAAAAAGTCAAAACAAAATTTGAAGTCTGCATCATAACACTTTTGACATTCTGAAGCTGATTTAAATATTTTGTATTTGCCATACAAGGAGATTCAGTGGGGACTGAGAAAAAAGGTTTGGCCTCTTACAGTTCAGGTGGAGAACTCTACAATTCAATTTCATGAGGATGCTATAAGTCACTATTAACATACTTGAAATTTCTGTTATTAGCTGTTGTACCTTTGCTAGAGGAAAAATTATCTGTATACTCATATGACAGATGATATTTTGGAATTTTTTTTCTTAGATGTCTAGTATGTTGTAATATTTTTCTTGAATTTAAAAATATTAATCTAAGACAACTTAAAGCCTACTTGCTGAATTTGTTGAGGTGTTGGAGGTTTTTTTTTTTGTTTTTAAATTAATGGCAGTCATTGAGAATGACTGAACTCCTATGCTTGCTTCTTCTAGGCTGAGATCCTTCTTAAGTGGTAGTGTTACATTCACTTTCAAAATGAAATTCATATTCAACTTCAGATTTTCATACTTTTATGATAATTCAGATGAGTTCAAGATTTCAAGGATTTGCCTACTAAAATGTCAATTTTTCAGACTGGATCAATCATATTGCTAGCTATGAAAAACTCCAAAATGTGTTTTCCAAAGTTTCTTGAAATGAAGATTCATTAATTAAAACACCGCCTAAGACTCATGGGTTTTGCCTACTTTTTTCCTGATTACCTTTTAAGACATTTGTTCCCTGTTACTCTTCTCTTCCTATTCTTAATATAGTGTCTACTTAAAAGAATTTCAAGTGAGGTTTCTTTCTCTTCTAAATTTAACTATCTACATAGATGCTTCAAGAGAAGCTCAAGAACATGGCTTAGGTGAGTAATTTAAATATCTGCATTACTGTGAGGTAAGCGCCAGTGCACTTAAAAGCACTAATTCTTCCCATTTACTGTAAAGATAATGTAGAGAGCTAGACTTTAGGGTTGGTATTTTCTTGGTTTGATGTGTAAGGACAGATGAAAATTACCATTTAACTCTAGGAGTACCTTCTGACATAGAGACTTTTGCTCACATTCAAAGCAATTTTTCACATTTTTTCTTGTGAAAAAAAACTTGTCCAATTCTGTTCTCTGTCTATAACCTCTAAAACACAGGAATCCAGTCAATTTCAGCCCATTTTGACAGAAAGGCAAAAAGTTTTAGGATCCTGAAAATTTGGTGAGTATTGTCAGCATAGTAGAGGAGTTTCAGTTAGTGTCCCTCCTTGATGAAAATGTAAGAAAAAGTGAGCTATTTAAAGTTGTGGGGGTTTTGAACAGTAACTAGACGTCAAAATTAGGTTATCTATAAACATGGAATAGCCATAACACACACAGTTTCCTGCCATTGGTGTGGTGGGAGAAAGGGAAGGAGAAGATTTTATGACACAGAAATTGAATTTAGGGAATGAAATACACACATTCTTGGGAAACTATCATAATTAATTACACTACTCACAGAAAAATTATGTTATACAAGAAGAAAAAGCCCTTAGTTTATGTAATTTAAGAAGCAAAAGGCTTTTGCTGATATATGTACTTTTCATTGGATAATTACTAGGAACTCCACTGTCAGTAGAGCACTTTTGCTGACAGTGGCTTGACCTAGATGGGGATTGCTGTACTGGTATATGCATTTCTTGGGCATGCTGGTGATAAAAAACTTTTTTCAGTTTTCAAACAATTAGTCTCCTTCTATATATCTTTTATCAAGTATTTGTGTCTTGACTGCATATGCTATTTTACTTTGATACATATTATATGTTTTAATAGACTTTGACAACATTTTTAACTCTAAATTACTTTTTCAAAAGAAAATGAAAATGTTCAAAATAGTAATTATGAATTTTTCAATAATGGAACATTTCAAGCTGGTAGACTACCTGTGTGTGCACATAGACATGTATGCATATATATACAGACTCACATACATGGAGATATACGTACATAAATATATGAGTGTGTCTACATACAACGAAAAGTGTGGGGGATTTTTGGCTTGTCTGCTGTCTTGCCTCATGAGACTAAATGATGACTTAATCTGATTTTAGACATAGAAGCACACCTGCTTCTCTGTGTCTTAACTGCACTCAGTTCTTTGTAAAAAGGCAGCAGATAAAACCTCATTTAAACTCTACACATTTTTAGCCTCTTATTAGTTCCTGATGTGAGATAAAAACAAATGTTTAATTACTGCAAATTTCCTTTGGCATGCCAATATCCAGTATTCAGGTTATTTCAAAGTCCTTGGCTGTCCCTGGAACTTTTGATAATTTTCTTTCTTCCTCTCACACTTGTATCTAAATATGTATTTTAAAAGTATTGTAATTATCTTTTGATTTTCTGATCTTTTCTTATACCAAAGTTTGCCTTTAAAAAAAAAAGCCGCTCATCCTACTCTTTTGTATTGCTTCAATCCTTCTCGAGTGCAATCCCTGATTTTTAGAAGATACTGAGTCTTGCACACATACAATGCTACGATGTAGATGTACAGCTTTCCTTTCCCTGTGGCTGTCAAGACTCAGGTCAAATGGTCATCTGGCATTTGTATGCTCTTGTTAAATCTCATTATTGTTGCATGTCTGCTCAGTAAGACAAAGGTACTGCCTGGCTGCTAACAGCTAAACATGTCAAACAGAGTTCAGAGGGCTGCAATGGCAAAATGTGCTGTACAGAGCGGAATGTATAAATTGGTACTTAGCTGTAGCACAGAAGTGTGCAATAAAATTCATAACTGTGATTTTTACTCAGTTTCAGAAACTGTGAGGGCAGTGACAAAGTCATGTCTGACTACGTAGGTTAAAAGGACAGAAACAGTTATGTGGAAAGCCTCTTTTGAGATTTCTTTTAACTTAATATTAGAGGTATAGTAGAAAAAAGTAAGTTAATATTCTTTCTGTGTACTTTAATATCTTTTCTCCTTTCCTGACCATTAAGTTATAGTAGGAAGAATTTTTCCGATAAAGGTGGATCAAATTTTTCATATGAATTCATCTTAAGATTTCAAAGTGAAAATGTGTTTCAGAAGAAAATTATATATTTCTTCCTTAGTCAAAGGAATTGCAAAATTTATATTTGTACCATATCAGATTGGAGAAATACACTAACTGGAATTCTGGTTACTTGCAGTCCATTGTTCAAGTATATCAACAGCAGAAAAATTTGGTTTTTCTAAATGTATATTCTAGGAACTATGTACCAATGGATATAAAGATAATTTTAATTCTCTATTATATTGTTCTTCCATATATGTTGTATTTGTTTTCACTGTTAGTCTTCTAGTATCTGCCTTTAAATGATCTTCATGAATATATGTTCACTGGTGGAAAGATGATTTTTCTTTTTTTAAAATTTATTTATGCATCTGTTTATGCCAGTGGTAGAATAAAGTCTAGAAATAATATGTTTGTGAGAATCTATATGTTTGTGAAATAATATGTTTTAAAGAACTCAGCAGTGTCTTTCCTAAACAATCTTTTAGTGCTCCAGGACACTGGAGCTATCTGAAGGACTATTGAGGAAGACAGAATCACAGTCTCTAAAGCTGATCAAACAGTGGAACAGGTTGCTCAGAGAAGTGGTGAAGTCTTCATCCTTGATGACATTAAAAATCTGATTGGGAATCCTGCAGCTGTGGGTACTGCCACTGCTTTGAGGGTTGCAGTGAGCAGTGTTCAGAGGTGCTCTCTAACTCCAAATATTCTGTGACTGCAACTGTGGCCAAAAAAATAGCAGTTTAATCATGTGCACAGTGCAGAGAGCTCTGTTTCCATGCTGAGAAAAGTGCCAGCATGATCCCACCCTCTAACTAGAAAGGAGGAGGGTGGCTGGAACGGACAAGAGAAGGGAGCTGAAAGAACACTGGTTGTGTTTCTGGAATGCCAAAGTGACAACTGAATGCTCAAATCTTGGCTGCCTCTTTTCCACAGATCTCTGCGGTGAAAGTATTTTTAAAAGCTGACCTTATGGACCAGCAAGAGATGATCTTTATCATGACCTTCACTTCCCTAACCTACTTTTTTTCCTCTGGGAGCATTGAAAGGATAGCACACTATGTTCTAAATTTCTCTCTTTGAAAATTCCTTTTACTTAGAGACAAAACATTTCTGCTTTTCTTTTCATTTTCTAACACCAGTATCCCTTTCTACTTCTTTGATCCCTCAGAGTGTCTCTCTTCCTCTTACACTGCTTGAAAGAAAACACCTACCTCATTCATTATCTAATCTAGGGGCTCTTCCTACATCCAACATCCACCCCTTTTTTTTCCATTTACCTCATTGGTGAGTTGTCTCCACAGGCTTTTCCTATCCACAATGAATGCTGCTGATATCATTCTTGCCTAGTGGAGGGAAAGAAAACAACCAACCAAACAAAAAAACCACAGATTCTATTCCTGACCTGGAAAGTACTCCAAATTATGGATTTCCTTAGCAAAACTCTTGGAACTCTATTTCATCTCTTTACCTCCCACACTGGGAACACTCTGAAAATCTTTGTAAAATAAAAATTTTAGGAAGAAATAATCTCAGCCTAGACACACTGATAAAAACATGCTTTGCTCATGTAAGTAAACTATGTCATACTTTTAAACTGTCTTGGTCACTGTCTTACTATTGTAGTAGTTATTATTGGTACTTTCCACCAAACCTTGTGTTCATTTTTCTGTAACTATTTTTTTTGTCTGAGACTCACTTTCTCCTAGTCTTTCTAATGAAAGCAATATTCTTAGCATTGCTGTAAATAGTGGTATGTGACTTTTAGATTATTCTTACTGTAGGTGGGTGTCAGGCATTTTAAAAAAATCAGTATTTTTAAAATGAGAATTTAAGATGGTCCCTGCACAGTGCAGTTCAGATATTTGGGTTACAATTTGTACAGGCACATTATTTGATGGAAAACCATCCTGGTGTAGTTTCAGAGGTGAGTTGCAGAATCTTGTACTAAATCTCAAATTGTAAATGTATGAGTGGCGCCTAGTAGCCAGTGTTGGTGCTTGCACCCAAAATATACTTCTCCAAATCTGCTCAGTTGAACTTAATCCTGGAGGTTTGTCACCAACTCTGGTGCCTAGAAGCTGTCTCCTAAATGTGCTGGTTTCAAGCAGCAGGCAGCTGGGTTTCACCAAGGTACTGAGCAGTTCAAATGTATATTTTTGTCTCTAATGTTCTTGGTCTCTTCTCCCAGGCAACCAGCAATAGCACAAGGGGAAAAAACTTCAAGTTGTGCCAGGGGAGGTTCAGGATGGACAATAGGAAAAATTTCTTCACTGGAAGCATGGTTAAACGTTGGAAAAGGCTGCCCAGGGAGGTGATAGAGTCACTATCCCTGGTTGTGTTCAAGAAATGAATGATCTGTTTTAATGTCACACTGGAATTACGTCAACAGTTGGAGTTGATACTCTTGGAGGTCTTTTCCAGCCTTAATTTTTCTATGATTCATTTAAAGCCTGAGAGGAAGTGGGCAAATTTGGCTCAATAGTTTTTTTTTTAGAGCAGTTGCCTAAGAAGGATGCATAGTTTTTGAATTAAAATAAAAGTTACACAAGTTAGATTGGAACACATAAATTGTGCATTGAGACAATGGACTTTCACACGTAACAGGAAGTGGACTGCAGTGCTGCTTTCTGCACCATCTCTGGGGATGTTATTTTCTATTTTTCATTGCAAAAACACAATAATTCCAGTTCTCAGTGGTTCACAATTTTTCACCCAGTGCCATCCATTGCAGTCAATCTTTGAAAATCTGAAGTGTTATTCACACTTGATTTTCTTCTAGGTGGTGGGTAACAGGATATTGTAACAGAATATTACTGTTCTTCAGTAATACTTTAAAGTATATGTTGATTTAAATAATCTTAGTTCATCTAGTTTTTTTTTATTCCCTTTTTTCTTTTTACCACTACCCACCAAGTCTCAGTATCAAGCCTATTTGTATCAGTATTCTGTACTGATAGTTTTGAACGGTAGATTTATCTGGGCAATGGGGAATCTAGCTGTTCTTCTAACAGCAGTTTCATTTTTGATAATTCAATTTTCAGTTTATACACTGCTTTCTTACACACATTATCTTGGCGTGATTAATAAATTCCATTCTCTCTAGGGCTTATGTAGTTGACTGGGCAGTAAATAATATTTTATCACTTTCCGACCTAAATATTATCTCTGTAAGTCTTTGTTCCATTAGAAAGAGGAGGAGACATATTTAAAATTAATAAAAATCATTAGAAATATACTTACTTGAAGCACAGGAAAAAAAAAAAAGGACAATGTTACAGCTGTGTCTTTCCAAATAGGGAATAATATCCATAACACCCTGTACCTAGGAAATGGAGTTCTCAGGTTCTAATAGAATAAAAAGTGATTGAAGCCTAATCCAGTTATTAAGCCAATTATGTTTCTAACACATTTTGTTTTTTATTTTGAAAGTGTTGTGATTTTTTAATTTCTGAATGTTTTTAATTAATAAAAAATTGGATTATCAATTGAGAAGAGGCTGGTTCCTTACTCGTGCACAATGAAAAATGTCTTAATTCTTCTCAGAATTTGTTTCTAATGCTTATTCTTTTCAAAAGATAGAACCAAATTTTTCCAGGATATAATTTAATAAAACCATGCCATTTCAACATTGTTTATTGAGCAGCCACAGGACCATTTGGATTCTTTACAGTGAAAGGATGTCTATGTGTTCAAAAATAATCTACATATTTTTTTTATAAAACAGGAAAATTATAATAAGCTTATTCATGCAAGTTGCTAAAACAATCTCATCAGGGAGAATTTGTATTGACATGGAAGGAATGAAGAGGGAAATTGCAGAAATGAAGATGCACATCTAAATATATTGCAGTTTTAAACATTTTGATTTGCTTGCAAATTGAATATTGAATAAAAAAATTATAAGAAAATTAAAGCACAAGTCCTTTTATAAATTAAGAGAATGTGCAAAAAGCTGAAACATATTTTGCATGTTTCTCTGCTATCCTCTTGGCATATATATTATGATTTTTACTACCACTCTTCAATTAAAAAAGGTAAAAGAATTTAGATTTAATTCCAGTAGGACATATTATGCAGTGCATCACAATATTATTGCAGGGCAGTTATTAACATTAATCATTATGTATATATTCTCCTTGATTTATTAAGCAGAAAGATGAAAGGAAAAAATTAATTTGAGGAACAAGGTCAAATAAAATAAAATCTTCTTTTGGAAAAAAAATCAGCTACATAAATATTAATCACATTTAGTTTTAAACGTGTCTGCAAATTACAGTAGATAAATTACATTGCCACTGGAAATTACATAATGAGAGCTGTTATGCAAGGGAATGCCTGTGTTACTGTATTAAAAATGATACTGCACTCTGTCTGCTTTTATCTGTCTGTCATTGAAATTTGTCTATTGGCCAAGTTCATAATAAACTCTCTTATTTTTTGGATTAAGTACTGATTTGTTATAGCAAAATGAGTGCCCCATGCACTCTTTTAAGTCTATTGGAAATTTTTATTTACAAGTACTGAAAAATAAATCCCTTCCAGAGAAAGAAAACACTGTTTAACATTTCTTCATGAAGTTGCTTTTTGGTTTATATGCACAGTAGTGTTCTTGATACCAAGAGAAAGCATGCATGAGAGAAGGAAAAAAGCACTTCTAGTTAATTGGCAAGATTTCATGATGGGATTTTATTATGAGAATTTTAGGTTCATTGGTAGTTAGCAAACTACCCAAAAGTCTAAATTAATTTACTGTGGATTAATATTAATATAAAATGATCATCATGTTTTATACAAATGTCCAAACATCAAACTTCATTTAGGTCTTTAGTCTTTTGTCTTCTGGCTTTAATTAACTTTGGGCTGCTCTTCAGCTGTGTTAGAACTGCAACAAGAAAACGCATCTGTGAGGTTAAGGGAAAGGAAGAAACAATTAGAAAAAGCCCTGCAACATTTATGAAGGCAAAAGCCATTTCCAAATATGCAGTCCACGCTGATGCCACAATAAAATACTGCAGAATTTCAAACAGAAATTTGTTTAGTGCAGTGTGTGTGGCGTGGACTATTACCCAGAAGCTTCCATAGAAGTCCCTGGGTCTCATTTTGCAGAATCCTGGTAGCTTTGGTCTATGAACTAGAAAGAGAATACTCTTGTAAAATGCTAGGAAAGGCAAGTTCTGAAGGCATAGGAGAGAAAACCCTGAGGTTTCCAGTAGTAAATGTGCATTATAGAACTGTCAAACAAGATTCTCTGAAAAAATGGGCAAGGAGGTATGAGAAATGAATTCAACTGAAAACTAAGTGTGACATTATCACTTCAATACTTCTATGGAATTTCTTCATTTCATGTTATACTTCTCTTTACACAAAACTAAAAAAAAATGTTGGGTTTTTTTTGGGGGGGAAGTTTTATTGTTTTTTTGTTTGTTTGTTTGTTTGTTTGTTTGTTTGTTTTTCTCAAACATGCCATACCTGGCTCTGTACTATGAAGTTCTCATGAAAAGCTTGCACTTTTAAGAGGAACTTGGACAAAAATGACCTATTTTTCTATGCAGATGACAAAACTATCTGTAACAATACTGGAATACGAATAAATAACACCTAAAAATATGCAATGAGAAAGGAGAAACTTTAAGCCAGAACTATGGATTGAATATTACTTTGGAGACTTGAAGGGTTATCTAATTTTTAGGCATGTGGAAATACATACTTTCACATTTCATTAACTACTTTCAACTACTCTTCACACTCAATATTCCCTACAGGGTGATGAGCCTTTTTTTACATGCTAGTGCTTATAGTGATAGTTTATATTTGTATTTAACTTTAAAGCAGTGACTACTTAGTAATTATTGTAATATGTTATTGTCTAAATGTATCATGTTCATGGAGCAAATAGGTAAAATAGTTGTCATAACTACTCTTAACTTGGACTTATTTTTTGTGTTATTAAAGCAGACTTTCCTGTTTAAAATTGTAACAGTACAAAATAAATGGATCTGTTCACTGTCAATGGTAATACAATGCATGCATTTCATCCTTCTGGAGCATGCCAGCAACAAAGTATGAAATACAGCATGATGTTTGATATTTTCTAGCTATTTGTGTGGGTGGTATTGTTTTAAATCTAACCTAACATCTTTCAACAAAATATGTAAGTAAATGCTCCTAGCTCCTCTAGCTTGAATTGTACTTTAAGCCTGTCTAATAGGAAGATTATATGAGAATCTCATTGGACCCTAAAGTCCACTTCTTAGGACTAGTAACAATAAGGGAAAACAGCAGAACTAAAGACAAGCCAATACTTAGCAGAACTAGGACAGGGTTTTATTCATCCAGATTCATCCATTTCTTAAGTTATTTCCTCTCAGATCACTCTGTCTTGGAAATATATATAACAATATACTACAAGGAATGGAAATTAAACATACAAGTGGTCAAGCCTTCCTTGTGTTATGTCAGATATTTAAATTATTGATAAATACAAAACAGTGCCTTTTTTTTTTTTTTCAACAAGAATCGTGTTTTGTAATTTTTATGTATTTATCAAAATGAAACAATAAATTACCAAAGGCAGAATAGATTGTGAGCCTTTTAGGGAACATTCATTATTTATACTTTTATGCTTGACTATGCTACTAGAAAATCTAAATTCTATGTAAACATAGGAAGACTGAAGACTATAATCATAGCTTTTAATACTTTCATTAGTACCTAGATATTCTAAAATGTATACTCTTGAACTTTTTTCTTCTCTAAAGAATAAACAAAAGTAAGCAGTAAAATAAAGCAATAAGCTGCATAGGTCTATGTCTCATAACTGTCTATGTATAAATAGAAAACATGTATAAATATATGAAAGAATCATCAGCAACTCTAAAAAAAATTATTAAAAAAATATTCTGTAGGGGAAGGTGGCAGGAAGAAATACATAATTCATCTCTGAAACCTCTTAGTGTGAATTCATCCATAGTAAGGTGGTGCAGGAGTCATGGTTTCACCCCAGCCACCGAGTGCCACATTTCCACCTGGTGGGATGGAGAAGTGAAGACAAAGAACAAAAAATGAGGAAAGTTCTGGGTTGCTATAAAATTTAATAGGGAAAGCACTCACCACTTTCCATTCATAGGCACATGTTCAACCAGCTCAGAATTGAAAACTTTGAAGATTATATTTTTAGGTGACAATTGGCCACAAAAATAAATTCTTAGGTGTAATTTTGATTAGAGATTCTATTTATATTACAAGAACCAAAAGTTATGTATATTTTTATAAGGAAGCTTTAATTTTGGTGTGTGTGATGAGGTATATATTTGCCTTCAAAATTATGCAATTCTTGTTGATTCTTATTTTTTTGATATTTATTTTCTTCTAGATTATGCCTAACAAGAGACATTACCTCAGCATTTTGGGAGGATGTTTAGCTCTGCATGAAATAAATGTTGTCATCTCTTTGTCCTTATTAAGAAACAGCTAAATTATAGATAGGGATAGAGTGAATCCCAACTACTTCTTGATTCATGATTATGGTGGGGAAATGAATGGTCCATGGTCAAAATGGCACTTCAGGTTCTACTGCCTACACTTACAATGTCTGGTGTTGGTACTTTAAAGATGAGCCCATATCCAACATTTCTACCTATTAGCAGACATGTGATGTCTCTTGCAGTGAGGTACAGTGACAGATTATATTGCAAGAGCTGTGCATTGTACCTTAGAGTAGCAAAGAGTCAACAATTTTTGCCTCTGGTGTGTTTCTTCTCATAGCATTATTTTTATACTATTTTCTCCTAGTGAAGTGTGTGAAAAGGAGTGTCAAAATTCTGGGCACCTCAGCTATGGAGAATAGAGAGCCCTACCTAGCTCTGTGCCGTGGAGGTCTCCACTTCTAAGACAAAGGGTAATTAATTTACGGGAGTCCTCCCAGGATTTTGAAGGAAGAAGGGAGTCACTACTGTACAACAATGATATTTCAGAGGCAGCAGGGTCTTCTGTGCATGGATCTGTCTGTTAAGCAGTGAACATCTCCAAAGTGAATTGACACATCAACCTGAGTTACATAATTTCATTCCAAAGCAGTCCATTTCTCTTAAAGTTTAAGAATTACAATTCAGTGAACATAAATACCATTTTAACAGCGTTGATACAAATTAAAAATTCTGGGTTTATACATTATTTGAAGATGATTACATGCTCTCTTTGTCAGATCTATTGTATGTTATAATTATGAAGATAGAGATTCAAACAACATTTGACTTCTGTAAAGCTGTTTCCAGAAGACAATCACAGTCTCACTTCTCTCAGTGACTGTCTGCTTTTGGTCTTAGTCTCAACTTCTCCCTCATTCTATCTGCCTTTAGTTTGAGCTCTGAAAATCTTTTATTTCTTCTCTCCTTCAGTGTCTCTTCTCCTATAGAAAGCAGGATCTGAGGATCTGTGTCTATCTTGCGCTTCGTCTCTTCTCTGTCTCACATCAGACTGTTCAAATTAATGTCACATCTGTCTTACATTCATCAGGCTTTCAAGAAAGAAAGAGTTTATCCACTTCTAAAGAAGACTAAAAGTCCTTTGCTTCTTCCACCCTCTTTCACAACGTTCAGGATTCAACTAAATTAAAAAAAAAAAAGTAAAAGAAGAAATATTTCCATGAAAATATGAAAATATACTTCAATAAAATTATTATTATTAAATTCTTCATCCTAAAATAACAATGGGGACACTCTTTTTCTCTTGTTAGGTCTTCTCTTTTGAGTGACTAACACTCCAATGAAATACATTCAGAAGCAGTGCAGACACCCTTTAAAGAGTACTGCAGTTACTTTTGACCTATGTCTGAATCTTTGGCAGCAGCCAAGTGTTTAAGCCACTGAGCTATGTGAAATAAATGTTTTCTTTTCCTTTGCAGAAAGGAAACAAACAAAAAATTCCAAACAAAAAATATGCAGCTTGGCACTTCTAGTAGTTTTATGCCATTATTAAGAAAAATATTATAATTCTGTGTCAATTTTTTGTTTTGCATGATAGTATTGAGGTGTATTTTTTTCCTTTTCTGACTGATACTTCATTAATGCATTGTTTATGGCTGCTCTAGCTGCCCTGATTCATGGTTCTATCATCATGTTGTGATATAAATATCTACAGAAGATTAGGTCCTGTGCCAGTGTTACAATCTCTCAACTGTTTCATGAAGGAAGACTCTTACTTTGTAAGAGCAGGACCCTCCAAAGAGAGTCATGGTTTATGTGTTATTATTTTTTTATTGTTCTTAGCATAAGTTCCACACAATTATTTGGATGTCTATGAAAAAGGAGAGTTCATTTCCCCATAATTTTTCCCATTCCCCATCACAGATTTTTCATAACCATTTGTATAAACATTCATGTCTAAAAAACTGATTCCAAACTGAGCTTTATGACTTTTATCTTCAGTTATCTTTTCCTCTATGACTTAGCTGAAAACACATTCCATTATCTCTAGATCCCTTCACTTATCTTTTTGTCTAATAAGAAACAATTTCGTATACGTGAGAGGAGTAATATCTTCCCCAAATAATAATATTATTATAGAAGGAGGCTCCTTAAATCAGGTTCTAGTAGTTTTTCCGTGGGAAAGTTTGTTTCATGATGTAATCTGACTCTATAATTTTTCTCAATACTTTGAGTACTTTTTTATTTTTACAGAATTTATTCTGCTGTGTCCTATCACCTGTCACTGCATCATGGAATTAAATGAAACCATATTCTTCTCAGTAACTTTTTATCACTTTATTTTTGCTTCTGTTTATTTTGGGGACTGCCAAGTAATTCAGTAGCTGATTCTGCAACTTGAATTTCATAAGAAGGCTGCTCTTACTTCACCATGAATTATGCTATATTACACCCAATGCAGAATGGGGTGTAAAATACATTGACATTCCGTCTACAAAATATGATGAAAGTTTTGTAATGGGAAGTAATGCTTCCAGAGAGACCTGGAATGCACCTCACTCTATAGCAACAGAAACAAATTTAGTGCTGACAGTGTTGCAAAAGGCAATAGTAAGGTAAAATTTCTGTTCTAACATAAAAATCAACTAGTATTTATGTCACAATCAATCTAATTCAAGCTCCTTTAGAGTATTTATTTATTTATTCTTCCCTTGAAAGTAATTTTTTAGGTTTCATCTGTAAATAATAATGACTTGTGAGGCCTTATTTTATGAAAGGACTATTTGAAGGCTGTTAATGCAGCTGCTGGGGATAAATGGAATCACCAATAGAGGGAGCATCGCACTGGAACCATTCACATTACTCAGCACTTTGAGAATAGGTCACTGAGATAATGTCCCAAAGGAAAGACAGAGAGAAACGACTGACAAAATAGGTACAGTTTTAACTACTATTTGCTTGGTTCCCAAAAATTAGTTCAAAAGTTAATTAAAGTTTCTGATTAAAATTAAGCTCACTGACAATTTCGGGAAGATATAGAGGAAAGAACACTGGATTAAGAAACAGAAGATTCTTCCACCGGTAAGGGTCTGCTTATTTGGGAGGATAGCTAAAAAAGCCAGCCTTAGAAAGGGTAGAAAGAAGGATGAATGGAGATTTTCACTAACATAGAATCATAGAATTGTTTGTCATCTGTTTCCGACTCCCTGCCATGGACAGGGACAACTTTCACTAGACCAGGTTGCTTAGAGCTCAGTCTAACTTGGTTTTAAACACTTCCAGGGATGGGGCATACACAAGTTCTCCTTCAACAATTTCTATTAATCCAGGATGTTGTTTTCTCCCCTTTATATTACAGTGGATTTACAAGATACATTTTTGAAATTTTTTTCTGGCATACTTTATAGTTCTAAATAACGTTACCATATTCTAATAGAATTTGGAGCTCATCCTCTTCTGTTCTCTTCAGTAGTAAATAAAAAGAAAACAAAAATAAGGCATAAATGCCATCATTTTATGTCAAGACCATCTGCTACATCATTTTGAATTTACCCTCTCTTACTGTCATTTCATTCAAAGAGTGTAGCAGATGGTGTGGAACCATCACATAAAGTACCTTAGTCTTCTTTTGTTTAAGGTATTCTAAAAAATCTGTCTATAGATCACTGTTAACTAGACAGTCTGTAGGAAACCAATGAAGTTAGGTGACTATAATTAACAATTAATGACTCACATCCTGATGTCTTCACTTATTTTAAATTATAGAGCCTTTACCAGTTGGAAATCCTCCCTGAAGCATTACCAGAGCATGGAATGACTAAAAAGACCATTAAAGTCTCAGAATTTTCTCTAATAAACTAATATTACATTCAATTTCTGCTTGTGCTGTGTGAAATCATAACTCTTTTAGAAACAAAAAACATTCTTTGGTAAAATTTAGTTTCCTGTAAGTCTACATGTCTCCAGTTACCTTTGAGTAAAAGGATCTGCAAATAAATGCAGTGCCAGGAACAGCCACTGAAAAAAGGAATTATAAAAGACAACATGGAATATCGACTACATATTGTCCTTGAGGCTTTGTCCTCTGATGTTTCAATGCAAAAGTTATTCTGAAGTTGTGCATGCTACATAGCCCATGGCATTTAACTTAAATGCCCTAATTAAAAAACCACTATCAATTAAGAGAAGGCAAAAGAAAACAAATTAGTCACAATGAGATGATGAGTTGCAAAATCAGTCCCTGGTCTTACCCTTTCTTTTTTTCAGGCAGAGCTCATCTTAGTACAGAGTGATGTTCAGAAGACAAACCAGGCAGTATCCAGGTGGGTGTCACGAATCCCTCAGAAGGATTTCTGTTAAGACAGAGTGGGAAACAACATCATATGTCATTTGTGTTTAGGCAAATCTATGTCAGCTCAGATTTTGAATTAAGGTTTTTTATTGCTTATACAGTAGAATTGTGTGTGCACAATAAGCAGGGTAACTCTTGCATGGATTATGGTTTAGTACTGCTGAATTGCAAACAAATACAAAAGCAGGAAATAGTAGCTGAAATAAGTGATAAAAATAACCTTTAAACCAAGAAGCAATTTAGTTTCACTGTTTAGTCTGTTTTACTTAAATATGGTTAGTAACAACAGCTGGGATACCATTCAAATAAGTGTGATATAGTTATACTTTTTGCCTAATTAGAATATTTTATGACTTTTTTATTAAGAGAAGGACTTAGATTATGTTCTAGATATTTTTACTAGTGTTTGGGAGCAAAATAACAAATCTTACTAGATAATTTAAACTGTAAGATTTAACACACTAATAAATTCTATCAAAAGTCTGTATGCAAACTCCTTTTTATTAATGTGCTATAGCTTGAACATGCAGAAATTTAAGCCTTCAAAAAAATGGCCATAGGATATTTCTGGAGCATCAGATTCTAAGGTTAATGTGTTTGGTTGTTTAACATGAATTTTAATGGATTTGTAAGGCTGTTATTTGTTTTTAGTTTTTCTTTTTTTTTTTTTTGAGACAATAGCAGATACATGGAATTTTAAAGCTGTCTATTAGACTCCCAGAGATGACCTGTAAATGTGAAAGTAAACTAAGGAATTAAGACAATCTTTGTAGCTCTTGTTTGATCATTGATCTCAGATGCAGAAGTTTTCGATAACTTACTCCATTTTGACATTAACAAAAAAAACACCGAAGACACGAGGGAGAAAAATGCCAGCAAAAACCTGTGATGAGGGCACAGTACAAGAAAGGTAGGACATCTGTTAAGTGTGCATTGCTTTTCATTCTTAGATCAAGCAAGCTGACAAAAAAAATTAGATGCTTTCATATCTGTAAGATGATAGGTTTCTTTCATCATGCAAGATCAGCTTAGAAGTTAAAGAAGATTTTGCTGTTGACTTGAAGCACAGAGAGAATTTTCTTTGCTCTTGTTTATGATATTGAGATGGAAAATCAAGGAATGGTTTTAAGGAAATTATTCAAGTGAAATCTAAGTGGATGCTGAGCTCATAGGGACCAGGAAAAGTGTCAGAATAATATCAAAAATTTTAAACCTGTTGTAGACTCTATGTTTGTGCCTATGTTTTTCTCTTAGAAAATAATTTATAGCTAGTAAGAAAGTCAGTCTGCAGATTTTTGCTTGTAAAAAATCTTGTGTTTCAGGGATCTGAATTGAGCCAATTGCATGAAAATTGTTTAATTGTGCAAAGTTTCATTGTCCAACATTTTCTTTTGAGAACACTGATGGTTAGCTGCTTAGATAATTTCTCAGAGCAGCTAAAGAAACTTTTCCTACAGGATGTGACTAAATCACTCCTTCTAGATTTCTTTTTTTTATCTTCATGTGACATTTATTTCTTTTAATGTTTCTACTTGTCATTCTGCTGCTCATTTGCTTTTGCAATACTGAATTTTACAGACAGATTATTAAAATTCTGTTTATTATACAAGCAGAACTTCTATGCTCCACATGGAAGTCAGATATAAAATGCATTTGATGACTAATGATATGTCTGTGCAATCTTGTTATTTTGAAATACAT
Source organism: Toxostoma redivivum (assembly GCA_013397375.1). Taxonomy (NCBI): domain Eukaryota; kingdom Metazoa; phylum Chordata; class Aves; order Passeriformes; family Mimidae; genus Toxostoma; species Toxostoma redivivum. The sequence goes on along the minus strand of VXBI01000861.1, from coordinate 93,206 downwards.
TCCAGCATCCCATTACAGAAAAAGTAATGAAATCAACTGAGTAGAACAGGTTCTGTTAAAATAAACAAAAATGCCAGTAGGGAATTTCTGTCCTGTTTTGAGGCCAGGTTGTTTAAAGAATTCTGCTGTTCTCACTTTTAAATTAATTTCTCACTCCTAAATTAATTAGAGGTTTGATTCCTGAATGCATATATTACTGCTCTCAGCTACTTCAGCAAACTCATACACAGGTTTTTAAGCACAGTGTATAAATGGTGATGCTATTAGGCAGAATGCATAGTGCTGACTTGTTTTTATCATTTCAGAATTTCCCTTTCTTGTAAATGTGTTACAAAGTATTGTAAAACATACACTTCAAAGTCATACAGATTGCTATGCCCATCTGACCCAGTTGCTCACACTGACCAGGTTATATCATTAGCATACAGAAAAGATTATTCTTGATCTATAAACATCATCCTCCGTTATATTTAAGACAAAAAGATACTCGGGTATCATATATTCACAACTAAATTACTTTATATTTGTAGATAATTAGCATCTGGTTCTTGAAATGCAGTTTTAAACCAGTAAATACAGTTTTGTTTATCAAAAAGAATCTGTCCATGGATAGGAATTTTGTTTTGCTATGTACCTTGCGTTATTTTTAATATACAGCTTCTTCTCTGAAAGGCCTTCTCATCTGACTAGCATTAAAACATCCACCTAAAAAGGCACAGAGATCTTTTCTATAAAAATTTTCAATCTCAAAGGTTAAGAGCATGAAGACAGAATCCTAATATAGTCATTTCTCTAAATGTGTTTAAAAGACTTCTTTGGTGATTTAAGCTGTCTCCAGTGATGGAACATGTAGGTGGAAGATAAAAAATATCGACAATTATAGAAAAGGTCTTCTTAAAAACCCCTAAGAAAGTTCAAATCTCTTATCTTTTAGATTTTGACTAATATTGTTTATAGTTTTCAGGACTTAGGGCTATATGTCAAGTACCTCCTCAACTTTTTAAAACAGAAGAAGCTAGTTCTTAAATTAAGTCCTACATTAAGAGTCAACTCATTACAAAGAGGAAACACAAATCTGGTTACAATTAAGCCTGCCTTCCAATGTCTTCTTCCCTTTTAGTCTGGAAGAAATATTGTCAGCTGTCAATTGTTGCAGATTGTTTGGATCCTGCAGCTAGAAGTCATCCTAATCCCACTTTCTGTCTGCCTGCAAAGAGTAAATCCCTCACTATCTCTACCCTCACTATCTACCTCTGTCAGAAGCAGAGTCCAAGGAACAACATTTTCTGCTGGTCTATCACTCATCCTGGGCAGACATGAGAGCAAGCAAGTTTAATTCAACACAAATATTATAAATATATTTTAGAAGATTTTCCATGGATTTTGGCATCAATCTTGGAAGGTTCCACAAGAACAGTACCTCTTTTTTAATGCAAAATCTGCTATTGTTTTAGAAAAATAAGTGCAACTGTTGAGTGTCATTTCTTCATAAAATGTAGAAGTAATTACTGTTTATGAGGAGAGAAAAGAATTTCACTACAGATTTTTCTGGCTGTACATCTTAAGACAAAATTATCTCCTTTTACTGTTTATTTTTAATCAAAAGTTTTCTTCTGATTAAACCAGCCAATTTGTGAAACAATTTGCATTAGACTGAGATTTTTGTAAATAACGTTTTCCTCATTGTATCATCTTGTTAGATGCTGTCACTGACAGACCTACCCCCTGTGAATGTTCTTGTTTAGAAAAAAATCAGCATAGCCTTGGAAAGTAAGATGTGATCAGAGCTTGTCTTTTGGGGGAGAAGCCAGGTAATTTGAAGAACAGATTTTCTGATTTACACTTTTGTGTGATTTCAAAATGTTTTTGTTAAAAGAAAGGAAAATGGAGTAGCTTTCAATTATTTAAAACAGCTCCCAACTCTTTTCTCAGTGAGACTTTCACTTCATTCTGTTGCACTTGGACTAGAATGAGCATTGCCATACATTAGTCAATTACTCCACTTATTATAACCTATGCTTAACCTAGAGAGAGCACATTGAGATCCAATTATAGATTTCACTCTAAAGAAGTAAAGGAGAAATACTAATATTGAGTTTAAACATGTTTTGATCTCTTAACTTTCCCAGCAAAATCTATGCCAAAATCTGAGGGACAAGGGGAAATGGCCTCAAGAAGAGGCAGGGAATATTCAGATTAGACAAATTTTCTTCACTGGTGGTCAGGCATTGGAATAGGTTGCCCAGGGAAGTGGTGGAGTCACCATCTCTGGAGGTGTTTAAGACACATTTGAATCTGATATGGATTGTATGGTATGGTTTTGTATCTGGCTGGATGGTATGTTTTAGTGGTTTAGAGGTTACAGTGACAGTGCTGATTTGATAATTGGACTCGATGACCTTGAAGGTCTCTTCCAATCTTGATGATTCTATGATTTTATTCCTTTTCGTAAATTATTTCCTCTGGAAAGAAATAATGGCAATCCCCCTTACCATGCAGAAATACTTGCAAAGAGTTTAATTAAATTTTTTATTTTTATTCAGGTAATTCATCACTAGATTTGTTATGAGAGTGATAGAAAAGGAGTACTGTTTCTGTAAACTGAATTATGGGGAGTGTTTTTGTCTGGTCTTACCTTCATTTCCATCATAAAGCAAGTGCAAACATATATTTTAGTATAAATTTTGCTAGCATTTTTAGTCATATACTACAGGGACATTCTCCTAGTATGTACTTCAATTCAAACTGCTTGGTTTGTAAGTGTAAAATATTTATGGTGCCTGCAGACATTTATTTTCAGAGTTTCCTTTCGCTATGTATAAATAGAACTTAAACATGTTACTAAACTTAAAATGCTTAATATATTGTTACATGTTGTTATATGTGAAATGTTAAATATGTTATTAAACACTTCTATGTGGAGATAACATGCTCTTTCAGTGCCAGTAGACTATGTAATCTTTTTGATTAGATTGAATTTAGTTAGATAGATTGAGTTTAAAATTTTAGGAATAAACATGCTATCATATTCCCACTTTGGCAAAGTGAGTAGAGATAAAAACATACTCAAAATATTTCTTTTCCACAATATGAGACTGCCTACACTAAAGGCAGGAGGGAGTAAATATGCATGGCTCTCTGAAACAAAAACCTTCATTTGGCATTTACGATGAATCTTATAACCTTCCTCTAGAATATAATTACCCTGCATTAAGTTTGTGTGGAATTAAGTTTGATATTAGCATAGGTTTGATTAGAGGTAGCTATGAAGAAACTAATCTAGTGCCTATTAAGAGTTCAATCCTCTTGTCAGTTCAGTTCATTGAGGTGACCTGCAAAATCAGGCTCATCTGACATTTCTGGTTTTCAAGATCTTGAAATCTTGACTTAGTTTTTCCAGAAGAGTATGTTTCCTACTAACTTGCAGAGTTTTGCAAGGAATATGTGCTGTGAGGTTTTCCACTGTAGTGGTTTTCCAAAGAAGAACAGATGATTTGAGCAATTTTTAAATTTTAAGGTACATGACTTTTGTTAATATCTCACTTTTTGAATCAGGGACAGAAGCTAGATTATCATTTGTGTATGCTGGCCATGGATACTAGAGAAGGTAAAAGCATATGACAGAAGTTTTCAGTTGAAAAATATAGGTGGTACAATTCTATTTATTAAAAATGGATTCATATAAATATTTTATTAGAAATGGGTGTACCACAGAACAAAACATCTAGGAAAGAATACTCAGTTCCTTGATCAGCTGTTTCATGCCAGAGAAGGAACAGAATAAATTGAAGAACTTTAGAAAGTATCATCACAGACATAACTCTTGAATTACAATTCACCGAAACCGAAATGTGTCAATGTATATTAGTCAGAAAAGCTCAATTAAAACCAATGTCAACTCAGTAAAAAATTAGTTTTCAACTAATATTTTGAAGTTCATGATGATTATAAGTCTCTACAAAGCTTTTTTCTTTTAGGAATTAGACAAAATTGATACTTCAGGAATGACAATGCAGACTCTTTTGTGTGATATTTCCTTTCATACATTTTAAACAAACATAGCATTTGCACATACAGTGTTAAACCATTTTGACAGCGGGTATATTTCAGAGTAAATGGAGAACTGGGGAATTGTTTGTGAGACTGGGTGATCACCAGGGGAAAGAAGAAAGTAATGGTGACAGATACTAGCTGGCATGTTACCAGGAATAAATGTGACCAGACTTGGGTAACTGCCAGGACTGTGATTGCTGCAAAGCCCCATGCACAAGGAACAAATGAGAGGAGGAGGTTCATTACTCACCTCTTCACATCTTAAGTAAAAAAATAATCAACAACTCTGAAGAAGTTTTGGCTGACTTATTTATTAACTGCTTCCATTTTACAAAGCAAGTGGCAGCATAATTTTAATCCTAGTAGACATGTTACATATAATCCAAGCAGTAGAAGAGACAAGATACTGCCTCAAGAGGACTCTCACGTTGAGTGCATTTGCATAGTTGCATACAAAAGAACCTGATTATATATAAGAAGAATAAAATAGTAGCTATTCTAATCACATCTGCAGGAAATGTAAATGTGCTTTGAAGTCTCCCTTCATGTTGTACATATTTGTGTAATAGCATGTGCAGTGTTCAGCTAGTGGAATATTAGAGTTGCTCACATATCATATATGTATACATATAAGTGGTCATAAATGTTGTTTGCAGGGTTCTTTTTCTGTGATTACGTAAAACTTTTGTTAGTACTACTTATATTATTTTGTGGAAACAAAATGGTTATGTTTCCACATTGCTGTTGAAATCAAGCACAGAGTAAGAGAATTACGGGTTTGTTGGGGTCCTGGTTCACAGAAACATTCCTGGTCAGGATGACATTGCAGTTCCCTTGAAAATGATCCCTATTTATGGGATTTAACTGTATGTCAGAATCTTTTAAAGGCCCAAATTTGGTCAAGTCTAAAACAAGCCAATATTACTACTTGTAACTAATAGAAAATGAAAGAGTATGTGAATCAGAGAACCTTTGGAATTTGTAGGAATTTGTGTTCCTGTGTGTATTCTGACCATTGTCTTTTTGTGGAAGAGCTAAATAATTTAATTGTAAGGATCAAAACATTGAAGCAACTCACCTATAATTGTTTAATAATTATTAACATGCAGGTAGTGGATTGCTTAATTTGGAATGCATCTAGAATATCTAATTTTTTACTTGTTTGTTTGTTTGTTTTCTGAGAGAGATGAGTCCTGGCAGCAACATAGCAGCACAATTTGAAAGGCTCAGTTTTATCACACTGAGACTTTTAGAACAACCAAATAGTAGGTCACAGAACAGCAAAAAACAAAAAAAAAAAATTCCAAACAATTGCCATGAAGAGAGAAAGCCAAATCTTTGTTTCAGTAGATGCCAATTTCCATTCTGTAATATTTTGATTTACATTCTATAGTATTTACTAGTATGTGTTTCTAGGCCTAGATTTTTCATGGTTTTGAAATCACTGCAGTCCTATATTGATTACTAATATATTTTAAAATGATCCCTGTTTATTTTCCCAGATGCTTTGCTGTATTAATTTGCATTTAAACAGAACAGAAAATTCATCCTACAAATTAATGAAAAAATGTTAGTTAAATGGATGCTGCCTGTGGACCAGTAAGGTCCTAAGAAGGATGATGATAAGAAGCTGAAAGGAAATTTTTAGGGACGTGAGACCATTGAAAGATTTCTTGGGCACAGAAGAAGCAAATCCTAAGCCCACAGTTTCAATTTTAGTCAATATACTAGATTTTTCCCTCAAGGAACAGGGGTAACACTCATAACTGATAACATTTGTTATCTAACTGTGTGGCTAGGAACATTCCCCATAGCTTGACCTAACCTTAATTGCTTTAGATACTTTAATAATAATAAAGTAATATAGTAGTGACTGCATTAATCTGCACCTTTTTTTTTTTTTTAATTGCCAGTCAATCTGAATGGTTTAGTTGTCGTTCTGTCTTGAAGTGGTAGACAATGGGAAGAAAGGGAAAAGTTCTAGAAAGGTCTTGTTCTTAAGGCAGGCTTAACAAAACCTAGTGCTGTTAGCAAGTGAGAGTCTCATGAGCATAAGTAATCCCAGCACAAATAACTCCCCAAGATCCACCTAGATAATGAAGCTTTAAAATCTGAATGCACACGAAGTTGAAAAGCAATGTTCTATCCTCTTTAACTCAGTGTTCTGTGTAACTGCTTTGTTTCTCATCAATAATGCACCCAGTTGCAGCTGTCTTCATGTCCCACCAAGCTCAACTGTAAATTCATTCAAGCTTCTAAGCTCTTTTTTATTCATACCTCTGACTTAGAACATTTAATTCATTTAGTCTGAATTGCTTTTTTTAATAAAATCTTTGCCAGTGAAATGTCTAACTTATTTTATTCTATTTATATTAAGAAACAAACTAAAACAAAAAAAACCCAATCAATCCCAGAGCAAAAATAAATATTCCTAAAGAGATGCAGAGACCTGGTATTTACATATTGTGTGAAAAAACTTGCTGAGTAAAGGGGCTCAATAGAATGAAAGGGCTCAATAGGATGAAGCCAAGAGACAGAGAGGTGCAAATGAATGGTTTGGAAACTTTCTTGAGCTTAAATGAAATATTTAGAGAAAGATTATCCTATGAATCATTACTTTGACACATACTGATTCCCCAATCACCGTTCATTCTTTCAGAGCCCTTTATTTATGCGTCATTCAAGTACCCTTTAACTGTTGCTAAAGTAACATTCAAATTTGATTTGTAGTTAAAAGGAGTTATTTATAAAGTGTAGAACACAACTACCATGGCCAGAGCTAATACTGGGAAATTTGGCATTTAGCAATGATGAAGAATTGCATTCTGATTTTTAGAAATCAACCTGAATTCTGTAGTAATTATAATTAAACCTGTTGGACAAAAATTTTTTTTTTCTTATACAGAGAAAAAAGAAGAAGAAAAAAGAAACTCCACAGGCTTTACAGAAGTCCCTTACAAGGAGATATGGAATGGTTGCCAAAAACATGGCAGTTTTTGTGGGTTTACTCAAGCTCCCAATCAAGCTTAATAGCAACATTCAGGTACAGAGTGCTCTGAAGTAAGTGACTCACAGTCCTGAGGTCTCTTTCCTCTGCCCCAGCTTCATCCACTGTTTACTAACCTAGAGTTTTATCCTCCCTGAATGTCTCTCTGCAAAGACTTTCCAAGACCTTATCTTTCCAAATAACCTAATGGAGAATTTCCTTTTTACTACAATCCATCTTTTTTTCCCTCACCTTTTTTGGTCAGCTCCTCTTTCTCCAGCTCTAGCCAGTCAGCTCCTGCTCTCCAAGAAAAGATGCAACATACCTCAAAGCTCTCCACCTCTGTTACTTCTACAAAAGTCCTTTTACCTCATGAATTTATTTTATACAGAAGCTTTTTGACCAGCCAAGTTTTCCTAGCCCTATTCTATTTTAGGTCTTCATTTAAACGCTGGCATCATATTCTTGGAAAATGAAGGTTTTCTTCTCATCTACCACTTCTTCAAAGACTTATCTCTGATTTCTGTTCCTAAGAGGGATGGAAAAAAATTTAAGGAATTTCTTTAGTGTTTCTGAAGGAATAAAAGGGAATGAAAACCCAACCTCTGATAGCTTAAAATTTTGAGCAGAAATCAAAATGTTTTGTGAGAACAAAACACTCCTGACCTAAAATGCTGTCTTGACCCATTTCTTTCTTATTACAGGATTTCTCTGGCCTTGGAGGAATTTATGAAGTATTAAATACTTACCTACTCGAGGTACTAGGCCATATGTAATGATTTCTCTTTTAATCACAGTCCAGAGATATGAAGTGTGTTTTTCTTTTTTTTTTTTTAGTTTCTTTAGTTTCCAAATCACTGCTCTCATTCTTGCATTGATACCATCCTTCTATGAAGTAGTTGTGAGTGCATTCTAAGAGTAAAGCTCTTTTAAATGCTCATATTTCAATAGAATGGCCAGTCTTTGGCTTCATGGTTATGTTGCCTTTTTCTTTCTCTGTACAATTTTTAAAATATAGTTTTTAACACTTCCTCCCCCCCTCTCATAATTTTTATGAGGTATTCCTTTACTTCTCTTAGATTTCAACCCAAGCTGAATTTCTTTTTAAAGTGGTTTACATTCTACTTACAAGTTTACTTCTACTTATGGGTTTACCTCTATTTACATGTTAAAGTCATTCAGCTCTAAAATAACCTAAATACCTGTAAAGAAAGTATTCTTCATCTTCACACTTCTATAAAAAGTAGTTCTATATTCCTGAGCTTAAAAAAGCTTCAGATGCCTAATATATTTTTCAGTTACTATAAGCATTCTGAATACATGTGGCTTATGTCACTTCAGATTTCTAACAAGGTGATTTAATTTCACATTCATTCATAAAAGAGCTCACTACTCATGTAGTAATAGTATCAATATGTCAGTATACTAGAATTTTGTATGCAGACATAAAATGCAAACGAAACCCATCAGAAATGGATTTAAAGCCTGCTAAGCATGTAAGAATAAACACTTTTTCTTCTTAGAGAGGAAAAAATGGGTTTGCTGTAAGTAGGTTGTTTTGAGGACAGGAGGGAATTCTGAGTGGAGAAGGCGAGAGAAGAGAGATAAAATGATCATTTACAAAATCTACATTTGCTTCCTAATTAAAAAATAGAGAACAATAACAGTAGGTGTACATTTGAAAGCTCTTCTCTTTTCAACTCTGAACAATAATCCGTAGTCCTGCTTTGGTATCCTTTTATCAAGCCCAATTTACAAACCTGTCTGTTATTTGAAATACAAGGATAAACTACTGAAATATTCAATGCTAAGAATATTCTGCTCATTCAAATGTTTAGAACTAGATTGCATAAAGTATTTCAGAAAAAAAGAAAACATAAAAATCCACCTTGCTCTCTAGAGGACTGTGATTCTACAGATTCTTTTCTCTGAAGGAGGCATTGTCCTTTAACCTTTTTGAAGAAAGCTTCATTTCCATAGGATTTTTTTGAACATAGCAAGCTATAGTCCTATATTTTTTATTTCTCTCTCTATGATGAACAACATTTTCTATATTATTTTGAAGGGTTTTTTATTCCTAAGCTGTCATGCATTCCAAGGGAATCTTTTTGACCAATTTCATCGTGGTTCATGTAGCTTATTAGTTTTTAAAGAANAAATTATTTAGGAATCGTCTTGGTTTGTTGAGAAAGTCAGTGTAAAAATTACTTCCCCACCTTCAAAGCAGTGAGACATAGAACAGAATTGAGTTTTTTTACTGGTTTTGTTGTATTTCACATACACAATTTTCTGGCAAGAAGTTACAACTTATTCTGAAAGGAGAGTGGGCTAACTCCATATCAGGATTTTTGGATAGGAGAGGGAAGTGTATGTACTTTAACAGATTGCAAAAAAGATATTTGTTATATTTATGGGTATTCAATACATTACATGAAGATTTGATAAAGAAAAAAGAACATGAGGTAGTAACTGTTGGAAATTTGGTTATAAGTCACAAAAGTAGTTTCTTATGCTTCCTTTGACTATGCTGATAACCTTTCCCTGGAATAGGCCAGAGACCAGGAGGTGAAGAGCACAGGCTTTTACTGTCATGCTGAAAGAGCTTACCCTCTAATGGGATATCTGGATCTTCATGGCTGGAGAAAATATCAGGGGTGGACAGATATGATGCTGATGACATTGTTCTTCTTGTTCACTGGTGATCAAAGAAATTGTTGTGACAACTGTGTTAGTTCAGAGTATCCATGGCATCAACCGCCAATTATTACCATTTTCTGTATTTTTATTGTTGCATCCTGGAGCATTTTCAGGTGTTGAGAGTTAAATACAAAGTTTGCAGTTATGTTTTTGGCTGAGGAAGCAGCATGAGGAACACCATGTCACATGCCTTTGAGTTTATTTTGCTCCCATTTAGTCATAATCTTGAACACTGAGAAAAGAATCTACTAATTTTGTATTGGCTGCTATTTTGGCTGTCATACAGGTGTGCAAACTAGGCATTGTAGGCCTCTTGCTGAATGAAACCCATAGGTTTTCATGTTTTTTCTAAGCACTGATAAAAGAGCAGTAAAGGACTTTTTAGCCTGTCCTTTGCCATTTGCACTAGCTGATGATATACTCCTACGAAGTCTCCTGCAGAATGGGTTTGGATATCTGTGTGCTGCCCTTATGAACTGCCACGGTTTCAGACAATTTGTGGAGGACACCCATGCAGAAGCACTTAGGGTATACACAAAAAGACAAGTTGCTTATATGTATCATTTGAAAACAGAAAGCCTGTAGTGCACAAAGAGACAAAATACTTAAATCCTGGGCAAGCATTTAATAGCACAAGTCAGCACAAGTTATGAAGAATAACCTGAACTGTATTGAACCTATGATTCAACTATAGGGGTCATGACAGTTGCTTCCTCTGTGGGCCAGGCACAGATTTGGCTACAGAAGAACCAATGATGGATAAATTATATAGACAATAACTTCTAACGTGGTTGATGTTTTATTTTCCACATATTCTTTTATATTTGCCATGGATTTTCCTGAATCACGAGAGTGAATCAATTACAGAAGGTAAAGCAAGTGAGCAAGTTTTTCCAGAAAACTAGTGCCTTGTTTAACATAGCACAAAATAAGTGTGAGGGATTTTGGACTGTTACCTGCTACACGTTAAATTCATGGAAAAGAGGAAAGTTTGTTCAGTAAAAGGAGCTTGAGATATGGACATTTCATGAAATGAACCTGAATATGCTTAAATTAGAAATGGGAAGAAAATAGATTAAGTTGCTAACATTAAAGGATGACCTTTCAATGGGAAGAGCACACAGCAAATAACCTAAACAATTGAAAGATAATTAATAATGTTGTGAACAATTTGCACTTGACCAGGTTGCAAGAAAATTACCACAAAATTCTTTTTTTGGTTGTATATAATAAAGAGAATAACATTTTGTTCTTCTTAGAATTTGAAGCTTTTGACAGTTACTTTAAGGCTTTTTCCATTAGTGTCATATGCAATTGTTAATAAGTTCTGCTGTAAAAATATTTGGCTTCATGTGTTGGGGAGCTTTCGTTGCTTGTTTACTTATTTATTTTCTTTGATTTGTTTTGTTTTGGTTTGATTTAGTCTTTTTTTGCTAGCAAAAATGAAATTAAAGTTGAATCAGACCAAAGGGAAAGCCAAAAAATTTTAAAGAGGGAACTAGGGAGAGCTGATGAGAACCCCTAATAAGCAGCTGGAAAATTGAAAATCTAATATAATGAAAATAGTGGAAAAATTAAAACATATATTCTTAGTGTATACTCCCAAAATATCAAAAAATTTAAGCAGAAACATTTTGATTTCTGTTAAGAGCTCCATATATCTGTATATACTTGCAAGCTATTTTAAATTGCTGACAGGTATGTCGAGATTCCTCATCCTTCTGTTTATAATCAAAGTACTAAATGGACATACTACATCAACCTCAGAGGGAATGCATTGATTGTGCAGATTTTGGCCAACTACAAGGTGTTTAAATCATTAGAAAGATTTAAAGTTTTTATTAGTACAGCAGAATTGTGAAGAGATATGCCAGCTCAATGCTAGCAAATTACTTTTTAATACAGAGTAGTGTAAAATAGATTCTATTTTGCAAGAAAACAGACTGAGGAAAGAAAACAATTTACTAATAGAATGTTGTGCTTTCTTTCTTACTTCTCAATATATTCCAAGAATTTAGAAAATCCTAAAGGCCAAGAGCTGATAAACTAGCTTTATATCTGTTGAGAACATATTCAGGAATAAAATCTAATTGAAAATCATGTTGCATGATTTCATAAAATAGTTACATGACTTACTTTCTCTTTATAATTTGTTTGCAATCTGGCTGTTGTTTTATGATCAGCCTGTGTGGCGTTTTTCATCAAACTATGAGAGTTATGCTGTTATTTTTCAGTGAGATAAAATGTGGACTGCAGGTAGCTCAGTGGCAGAGTGAAGTAATGGATTGCTAAGTGATTCTTTCCTGCATGAAATATTCAGACTCAGTTATGTCTATTTCAGTAGGTACTGTGCAGAAGACCTGATGATGGAATTATTTGCTATTTCTTTCTTTATCTCTGAGCTATGCATGAGGTTATACACTCAGAATAAAAGCAATAAACAAAGAAGGAGACATCTTGTCTCATACTTGTAGCACTCTGGGCTTAATGCTGTACCCAGTACTGGCTTTACACTAGATCCATGTGCTTCCCCTGTGCTGGAAAAAACTATTTTCTGTGAGTCCAGAAAACAGTTTGTATTTCCCACAATATGTCCAGCAGGTGTGGTAAAATTTGTTTTTTTCCCAGTAACTTCACCCAGGAGGAATAAAAAAAGCAGCAATGAAGTCAAATGGCAAGGAGAAACACAGGTTTTCTGCTCCAAATTAAACGGCATTTACAGATATGTGAGAATTTGAGCTACAGAGAGCTTTTTTTGAATGGTCTTGTCATTTGAAAGAGACAATGGCTATATGGATGACTGAGAATCATTGGGTATCCAGCAATATAAGTTGTCATTTTTGGTTTTTTTTTAAATCTTATCTTGCACTCAGGAAATGGAATTCTACCTGTAGCAAATATATTCTATACAAATATCCAGGAGAAAATTTTAATAGGGAAAGAAGATATCAGACATACATCTGAGATAAATAATAGCTACTTATTTTAAACCCCACACAGTGAGCTGATTACAAATGCCATGTGTCCTGAAGTGACAGTAACAACCATTGTCAAATGAGTCAGTGAGTAATCTGAAGTAAAATAATTTTTTCCATGTTTCAACAGCAAGGCTCAAAATGATTGAATTTAAAACATTTAAATTTATAACTTGGATCACAAAAAAGAAAAAAAAAATCTTTTTTTTGAGCGGGGTTAGATTGATTGGTGGAATGCCATGAAGCATCCCTTGGAATAATATTTCTTTACTTGTGATGCCTAAATTCTGTTTTTCATGTCTGTTTGAAGAGATAATTATATTGAAATGCAACAATTGACAAATATTTGTTGGATAAATATATTGATCATTCCTGAAATGCATTTTATTAATGCCAAATTTTGTTTTATGATAGAAATTTGCTGAGGAAAAGACTGCTCTCAATTTTCATTAATAATTTTGCTGTGACTGTTCTGTCCCTCAGAAAAAAATTACAGATTTGAATATCCAGATAGGAAACCTAACTCTCTGTGTCCTCAGAACTGTTGTGTACGATTGTTTCTGGCTCATCTCAATATAGATAAAACTTCAATTTTCTCATGTTTAATTATGTATATGTGTATGTGTATGTGTATGTATGTGTATATGTATTACAACCTTCATTTGCACTGCTGCCTCTGTATTGTAGGAACATAAGACCTGTATTTTAAGGGCTGCCTCAGATTTCTTATTTTTGTAACATATTATGTTTTTTTAGAAACTATATTATGCTTATTGTTGCATAATTTTTCCATCTTTCATAGCTTTCAGTAATGATGATACATTGGAAACTATTACAGAGGGAATTTTCCTGGAACTGAAAGTATTTGACCACTGTCTCTTGATTCCAACTAACTGTGGCATGATTTTGTTAGATAAGCCTTTTCTGATTGAAGGTCATTTTTTGCTGGAGATGGTTGAAATTTGGTTGTGTTTTTTACTTTCTGGAACATGGAAAGCTAAGAATCTCAGAAACTGAGAAATATAAACTAGACTGCATAGACAGGATAGAGGCTATAACTTCTGCTGAAACATAATCACTACAGCAGCATACACTTAATTCTTCATGATTAAACTGTATTATTCATAGAAATTTTGCAGCAAAAAATTGCACTAGGAAATCCTAAGTCATTCTTTTTGTCATAGATCATGCAGTTTTACTTTGACCAGTTGGACCTTGGGAATGAGAAATTAATTACCACTGCCTCTTGTGTGCATTCTGAAGAATGAAGATAATGTAAAAATGTCTTCAAAATCACTGAGGGTCAAATAGGTGCATTCACATGAATTTGGCTTATGTGAAAGCAGATTTGAAATTAGAGGCAATTTTCCTAGGACTCTGACAGTTTTTCTAAGGAATCTCTATCAGCTCAAGGAAGAAAAAGTGTGATTAAATATGGCATATGTGCATGCATCTTAGCTATGCAAGAGGATGTGAGGCAGTAACCAACTGAAAATGTTTGTGTTCTGTTCTTGAAAATGCTTAATATAGATTCATGTGTATTCATTTTTTCTACTTTGTAGATTTAGTTTATGAAATAAATAGAATGCTTAGGAAGACAGAACTGTTGCAGGTTTTATGATTATTGTTTCTTGTTTATACTCGGGTTTGTCCAGGCTACAAACTTTCTTGATTTATATATTGTTTTGACAGCCACCATTTTTAAGAGTGTATTTCTGTCCTTGTGAGTCCAGATCCTTCAGAAACTCATAATGTAAGCAATACATTGCTTTTATCTTTTTATACTTTCATAAAACCTTCTTGCATGTCTGTAATTCCATGCAAGATATATGACAGCAACTGGGACTGCCTGCAAAAACTGCAGCTGTTTAAACATCAAGTATCATGAGAATACAAAAATTGTGTATTCAGAAGAGCTGATTGTAATGATTTGTGCAAATTTGCATGCTTTTGTGTTTTTGTGCTCATTGAATATAAATGGAGACACCAGCTGAAGAAGTTAAATAGGGGGAGGAGTAAGCAGGTTTCACTCCTTAAAATAAACCCTGCTTTAATAATATTTGTTGCCTTAATGCTCTACCATTTTTTTCTTCTCCTTCCTCTGGATGCATCACATGTTCTACATGATTACTTTACAGATGGAAAAAACTCATATAGACCATCGCAATCATAACACTAAAAAGATTTGAAATGGGCATTTTATTTTTGTACAAAAGTAATTATGAAACTCTAGTTTAGCTTGTAGTGGGTAGTCTGTAATAATTGGTTGTTAGAGACAGTAGACAAGAGAGCCCCTACAAAGAGTGTGAATAGCAATTCTGTTTTACTATGGTGTTTCAAACTATAAATGAACATGTGATTTTATTGTCAAGAGCTACAGAATATGTACATGTCAAATTGGTGCTACATCTGCTACAGAGAAGTAAAGCAGTGGCTGAATGAGGCTTGATCAGATTTTTGAGGGATGGCATAGGGGTGTCCGATTTCTCATGGTGTTTCTTTTGCTATTCTGATATTCTTCAATTTTGTTAATCAGGTCTTCCTTTTGAATTTATTTTTCACTGCTTTCTGTTCCTGTAATCCACTTTTCTGCGATTTATGCATGTTCTGCAGAGCTCATTGAGTCAGAGGTTTTATCACCTCATGTTACCACATCTCCCACAGACAGCCAACAGTCACTTGATGCTTCCTCCTACTTGTTGAAGACTTCAGACCGTTTCAGTGTGTTTTTTTATCATCACTGAATTGGATCAAAGGCAAGTATCTAATTCTTTATAGCAAGGGCAACTTTTAGTTATTTCTTTGTCTATTTTGTCAATTGTTGTGACTGGGTTTTGGAGGGATCTAAAATGCTTTCTATATAAAAATTCTTCCCTTTTATTATGTAAAACAGATTGCAACTGGTGATGGTTACAAAAGATTTTAGGAAAATTCTGTCTTTATTTTAGCCTTGTGATACTGCTATAGAGGCTGTTTGACCCATTTTAAGTCTCGAGGCTAGTTTGTTGACCAATTCAGTATAGAGTTCAAATAGTTATTCATTCTCTAGATACAATTATGGAGTAGGAACATGTTTTTCAAATTTTCCTCCTCCTAGCTGCCCAGTGTGAATGTTCTTGTTGCTTGACAGAGCAAGGCTTAGTTATATTTTCAAAGCCTAGGGCAGTGCAGAGTGAAATGAAGAGAGAAAATAATAAAAAGTGCCATGCATTTTGCAAGCAGAATGGATGGATGCCCATAGGAGCCTTGTTACTTCCAACAATATTTCAGAACAGTCCACCAAATCCACATAAGTTTAGAAAACTCTAGTGTAACCTGCGGAAATTCAATAAGCAAATGTTGGGAAATACTAAACCACAAGTTCAGAAAAATGGTCTATGCTATTGATATTGGAAAGAATCCAGAATAGGGCCATGAAAATGAGTAAGGGGCTGGAGCATCTTTCCTTCGGGGAAAGGCTGAAGACAGCTGGAACTGTGCAGCTTAGAAAAGGGAAGGCTCAAGAGGAATCTCATCAATGAGTACAAATGTCTGAAGAGAGATTTTAAAGAAGGTACAGCCAAACTCTTTTCAGTGGTGTCCAATGACAGCAAAAGAGGCAATAAGCACAAACTGAGAAATGGGAGGGTCACTTTGAACATTGCCCAGAGAATTTTCGCAAGTCCCCTTTTTGAAGTGTTCAAGGCCACGTTGCATGGGGCTTTGAGCAACCCAGTCTAGTGGAAGGTATTCCTGCCCAAGGCAGGGGGGTTACGACTGGTGATCTTTAAGATCTATTCCAGCTCAGATAATTCTGTGATTCTGTGATCATCAACCAGTATTTTACTGGGACGATTACTGAGTTCTGGTACAGGTTTCACAGAGAAGTTGGGGAACCTCCCTCTGGAAATCATCCTGAACAAGGGGCTCTAAGTGGCCCTGCCTGAGCAGGGTGTTTGAACCTTATGATCTCCAGAAGTCTCTTCCTCAACCATTCTGTAAGTTTTTCATTCTACTTCTAAATTATTTTTCTATGCATCATTCATTCAGCGTCAGTATGCATGCATTGTTAATGTCTATGAAATCCTGTTCTCTTCAGAGAATCTCAGCAGAGGGAAGATGGGCATTGATCTACCTAGTTCACAATTACTTGCAGGAGTTTTTTTTAATTATACAGAAAAAGAGCTGAAAAAACCATACAGTAGAACCTGAGGGACTTGTACATCAGTACTCAGTGTATTTGTTAGGGCTTTGCTCACATGCCCTGACCCTCCATCTGTGTTGTAACCAAACAGGGATGATTATCATCATGGCTGCTTTTACTTGCAAAGTAGCAGCACAAGAGGCCAACATTCTTCTCTTCAGTTCCCTTTGCTCCCTGAGTCTGGTGAACTTTGCAAGGTACAGATCAGTACAAATGTTGCTATTTTATGAGCAGAGGCATTTTTAAGCTATTAATTTGTTAGGTAATTGTTTTACTGTCAGGATGCTAGAGGGAGGCTACAATATTCTTCATTTCCCTTATCCCAGGATGGGATATCAGGAGATATAAATAGAATTTCTGACTTTTTTTTCATGGCAGGTTTAAATTATATCTCCAAATTATTTTTTCTGTTATTCATTCCTTCATTTTCCCCTCTCCACTTCTTAAAAGGGAACTCCTCCACTTTCTTCATGTACATCTGATGGAAGATGAAGCATTTTTAGTTCAGGTAGATGTTAATTATCTGTCGTTACATAATCACACTTAAAAATATTTACCTTCCCAAATTCAATGATGAGAGCAGTTTTCTTAGCTAATTGCCTATTTCCCCATATGAGTACTGGTAACTATATGGCCTACAATATTTTTGAAGTCATAGCTCTTGCAGAAGACAGAAGAGTGTCATGGGATGCATCTATAAAAAGGCAAGTCTTTGACATTTCCTTTTTGCCCCTAAGTCAACTCATAGCCTCTAAAAATGAGGCAGAGTGATTGATGTCTATGTGGCTTCTGCTGAGGCTTCAGAGTTTCTCCTCAATGAATACTTTCTGATCTTTCTGTATTTTTAGGGAAGATATTCCCTTCAGATGGAATGGAAACATCTGACATGTAAAGGTTTGTCTCTCTCATAACTGCACTCATTTTTCTTCATTCTTCTCAATGAGCTAAACTGTAGAAAGCTGTAGAGTTTTTCAGAATTTTCTGTTGACTCTTGCTCTTTTTTCAAGGTCCTTTGTACATGTTACCATCAAAAAAGAAAAAAAGTGCTTTCAGTAAGTGCTGGCTTTTGTCTGAAAGGCTTCATAGAACTTCCACAAAATATTGGTTCTCTTTCTCTCCAAGGGCAGCTTTGATTTCTTCTGGCAAAATGACTATAGCACAATGTAGTGGCATTTCAAGTTCACTGTAGGGGTAGTGTGAGGAAAATTAATGTGCACTTTCTAAAATTAAGTCTGTTCTTTACATTTTTCCCTTTCCTAGGCAAGTATAAGTTACTGATCTTATTCCTTCTCTATAAGATGAAAAAGTGAATCGAAGCATAATTTCATTACAAGGAGAAATTTGAGGTTTTGTCACAGTTTAAGTTTTTTTTTTTACATCTTGCCAGCAAAAAGACAATGGCATATGTAGACATGTTGGTGTTAAAAAGGTGGCATGATACATCTACAAAGACCTAGTTTTTCATAAACAAAAGTTGAAAGATGCAAGCCAGGATAAAACTTTTGTAGAAGAAAAAGATCAAATTACTTTTTCTCTTACAAAAATGCAAGAAACTGCAAACAGTAATGTATACTGCATGTCATAGAAAATACATTGTTATTAAATTGAGGTTTTTTTATGTATAAAGTACATTTTGGGGGAATGATAATATTTTTTGATCTCTACTAGCTGTGCCATGCTATTCAGCTGTTAGAAATTTGTACTCCAAATAAATCACAATGTCCACAACAGAACCAGTGGTCTTCGTATTTTGTCAGAATCAGCAATATTTATTACATTGAGCAAAATAGATGGAGTAATTTTATTCTATAGTGGTATATAGCTGGCTATATAAGATATATTTCTTATTCAGGATTAAACATTTTTCCTTGGAGTTAGACATATTGCTGTATCCCAGCAGGTTAACTTGGAAGTGCTGCACTTCTGGCCAGTAAGAGTTCTATAATGAAAGAAGAATTCACCTTCAGTATTGCCAGAGGTACACAGTGTTCCAGGGTAGAGGCTTTCTGAAATTATTTTACTTATTTTTTAATAATTAATAAAATTAAGTCAAATCTTTCAGATAACTTGAAGAAATTAAATTAAAGAAGAAGAAAGACTAAAAAGTACAAATTAAATAAGCCACTTGCTGGCAAAATTGAAATATTAAAATTTGGAAAAATTAGACTATAGATGGAAATTTAGACTTCTGCATTTGCATTTTAAATAACATTCTATCAGATCAGCTGCTTAAAGAAAGTTCTCTCAAGTCAGTGGAAACTAGAAAGAATCTGACCCACTAACATTAGGACTTGGAGATTGCAAAGTCTTGTCTTACTCTGTTATATATGTCCATAAATTATAGGTCATATAAATGCCTAGGGAGGGCGTATGATCCTTTAATTACTAGAGCAGGTAAGCAATTCCACAAGACTGAAGATCCCAGAATGCACGTGAAGAGTTATAAAAAGCATATAAAAAGCTAAGGTAAAGGAATTACACTTACATTTTAAGGTATCTTCTCCAAGTCATATACTGGATTCAGAGATAATTAATGCATTATGAAAACTCCTTCTGTAAAATGGTGAGAAAAACCATCCATTCAAATCATATTTTAACATATTACATTTTCATTCTGTTACTATTATAATCTTTATGAAGCTCAGGGTAAAATTTCAATGTCAGGTTTTGTCCTTTTTTATAACTCTCTTTTGCATTTGTGTCTGGCAAAGGCATTGTCCCATTTTTAACTTGTGGATTTTTTCAAGCAGTATTTTGCATTCACTGCTCTGAATACTCTTTTCTCTCTAGGAGAGAGATATTTTGCTCAATCCCCAATTAGCAACTGAGGACCACTCTCCAAACGAGATAGCTTCATCTAGTCTCTCTTCATAATCTTTCTTTAAAAACTCATTATTTGATTCTTCCTTTTATTTTAAAGTGACAGATTTTGCCTCTACTGCTACCCAAATTGAGGGTGCCATTTACCAGATAAATTACATCTGTTAATTTAGTATAATGTAATGTACAGTGTGAACACCTAATTTATTGATGTCTTTTATAAGTCCCTTGCAAAAAGGCCTTTATTTGAAAATATTCTGACCAGAAAGTATTCCATTTTAATGGAGGAATTACTTCGGATTTTTTTTTTTTGCATATATTCTATATATTTTCACTACTACAACTTTGGAATTTTTTGCTCTTTGATATTTAGTTATTGAAAAAAAAAGGTCCCAAACTGTTCTATCAATGTTATAAATTAAAAGACACAATCTCTGTTATCCCATCAGAGGTATGTCAGGTCTAAATCTTTCATTGTCTCTGAAACTTTAGTTTCCATCTTTTCTGTGTACAGTCCAACGTGTCTGTTTGAAGCAGTTGTACAGTTAAAATACTCTTCACCAAGCACCTGAAGATTGATTCAACAATCTCATAATTAAATGCATATATCCACATAGAATAAATTTATAAACTATAATAAACTATTTATAAACTATATATATACAAATATCTTTATAATTTTTTCAATCATAGCTAATGCTGCCAATAAAAGGTTTTACTAAGGTATACCTATTTTTAAAATTTAAAGGATTCTTAACTTCTGTCATTTTTTGATACTAGACAGATGTGATTGCAAATATGCTTTCCCAGTCCTTCAATTCTTGGAGTCTCCTATATAATTTTTGCAAGCATTGTTGCAACAACTGATGGAAAAAGTATCAGGAATTTTTTACCCAGGATTTTTTGTTAGCTGTGCTCGTTTTTCACTGCGGCAGTAAGAACATGAGTGAGCCTGCCTTTCCCCAGTCATTGCATGGCAAGCTGCTTTCTCTCCGAAGCAAGTGGAGCAATTTGTCTGTCTCAGCTGTGTGTGTGCTGTCTTCCTCAAGATGATTTTCAGGACCAACTCTCTATTGATTGGTTTCCTTTACCCTAGTCTGAAAGGATTCCCTGGTGTTTTATTTCTGACAGCATCTCTTAATCTTTGTGCTGCCTAGCATTTCTTATCAAAAGGATTGAGTCCCTCTTTATCTCTCTCAAAATCATTGTGAGGTGATAAAAAGGGTGTTGCACATGCTCTGGTTGGGGGGAACACAAGCAGTACTCTATTACCAACTGCCAAGCTCCATTTTCCTCTTGGCTGGGTGATTTCCATCTTTATGAAAAAAGTCTTAAAAATGCTCCAAGTAGTAGAAAGTTCAGAAAAGACTAATTTTAATTTGCCAGTGCAGGACATTGGTGTGGAGTCGCAATAACGGCATTTCTTTCAATTGCCATCCCACTACACCCTATCTATTACAATATTACACTTTCTCAAAGGGCTTAAAGAACATAATTTCCTACATGTAAAAGATGATTTTGGAAATACATGCACCAAATTTCATCATTACTTATAAAACTGAAGCACAGGGTTCATATTTCCATGATTACACCAAAGCAACACTTACTCATTAGAAATGTAGCCTATTGCTAAACATCTAGCTTGTAATTTTTAGCTAATACCTCACTTATATCTGATTATTTTTGGATCAGAGAGACTATTTGTGTATTTGGTTGCTCTGGAAAAATATTCTTGCTTTTAGACAAAACATCAGACACTTACTTGATTTAAAAAAAAAAAAAAATCTCTTCTCTTGCCTCTTTCTGGAGACTTATGAAGAGTAATCTTGGCTCCCAACACTCATCAGTTTGGAAAGATCTCCAAACTTTACATGTATGTCTTGCTTTCAGTAGGAAATTTAATCCAAATAAATAAGCCTTAAATAAAGCAGAAAAAGTAATGTAGGTGCTTGTCACAAGAAACAATTTTCTTCTAAGTCCTAAGTCTTAGCGAAGATGAAATTGTTTACTCTTCCAATGGTGTAAAAATAGCTGAAGGAAACCACAGCATCTACAATGAATTTTTGAATCAATGAAATTGCAAATTGTTCTTTATTCATTTGTTACTGAGTATATATATAGTATTTTTGTCTTCCTTGTCATAAAACAAGCCTTGGTTTCTAAAGAGACACAGTCCCTGAGATGAACCCTCCTTGGACCTGTGTCTGGGAACTGCTCATTATTCCCAGTGGTGCTAAGGAAAGTTCACACGCTGAAGAGAATGAGAAATGTGTGCAATTGAGGTGAAACTGTTTATATATCTATTAGGTTGTAATGGTTTCCTGTGTAATCTGCTACAACTTTGTATCTCTATCCACAGCAGTTTGGGAGTGTTTATCTCCCAGACTGCATTTTTGTTCAGCATGACACAAGACTGAAGGCACCATCAGAGCATCCTGAGGGCCAATGTGTGCCTCAGGGATGGGAGCCAAGAGCCCAGCACCACAGCAGCTCAGTGAGGAGCAGGGCAGCTGGGGGGTCCCAGCCTCAGGTGCTGAATGGAATCTCCTTGAGGATGGACTGAGTTTGAGGATGGACATGGACCCATTGCAAGTCAGGGCAGGGCTGTGGGGGGCTGGAGAACAGAACATGTGCAACATTGCCAGGCTGACAGCCCTGGCAACTGCCATGGGTTCCTGGAATCTGGGAAGGATAGGGGAAGCATAAGGAGGGCATTCTTTCTGAATTTGTAGTTTGATGTACATTTGATGTAGTCTTTTTTAAACCAGATTGGTTTGTTTTATCATGAATCTAATTTTACTGTATGTCTGTAAGGGGAATATATATATTGAAGGGGACCAAGAGCTTAGTAAAGCTTTCTGGGGAAGGGCATGTGAGTTCTTCCATACCTTCACAAAAGCCTAAATTCTTTCTTTGATTATTTGGAATTCTTTAGGGCTTTCACAGGCTTTGAGAAAACAAAGATTCTAGATTCAATATGAGATGATGTAACTACAACAACGTTTGGCAATTTTAGTCCAAATGGTCTTCTCATTTCTTTCCGCCTACCGAAGCAGTGAGGTTCCACTGGTGGAGAAGTGGTATTATGCATGGTATTATTCATGTCAGTGTAAACTCTCACTGGATTTCAGTGGTAATGCAGCTACCATAAATAATGCATGTGTCTTTGTTACAGTAAACTGATGATATGGCTAATAAAGGCTGAACTTCTGTGAACTAATATATTTACAATCAGTAAGGTACTTGTCCAACTTAATTCATTACACAAATAGCAAGATACATTCTTCTCTAATTTTCTTATACTGAATCAGGTGATGGCTAATGGCAACAGCTAGACAGTAGTGTGTTATAGAGAAAATAAAAGGAAAACCAACACTGCAAATCAGTGGTATCTCAAATGCTCTGTTTCTTTTATTGTTGAATGCAGTAATTTATTGTTCCTTGATGAAAACAACTTTTCAGTCATAACTAAGCACCAACCACACCCTATTGCTAGATAATCATATAGTGCATTTTAAAAGATTAAAAAAAATTTTATGTTCACACTTCTAAAATCTATACCTGATTACTAATGGTCCCTGTGTCTGCAGAATTTTGTTAGTTCTTTCATAATTTTAAGACTGGTAAATCCTTTTGCACTACATTAGGTACAAGGGCATTGTACACCTAATGGCTAATTCAAAAAGAAATGCCATGAATTCTTGTAGATATGCATTAATTGTCTGCATTACAATATAGGGAAACCCCATAAAGCAGAAAAAGCTGTAGAAACATGAAATAAACGTAAAATTGGGAGGTTAATTAACCAAACTGAAAACACATACATAAGAATCTCAACTCTATCAGCTCTCTATTAGATGTATGTATATATGTGTACATATGTATGTATGTATGTATTTTAAATATTTTAAAATCTGTAGAGTAGCTTTGTAGCTTTTCTATTACTTAATGCAATTTCTGTGCATTACTTATTAGATTTATTAATAAGAATTTGTCTTTGTCATGATAATGTCTCTTACTCCTGTTGACATAATGTTTTCATTTTGGAAGTAAAAGATTGCATGCTTAATTAATTTTTATAATAGCTATGATAAGATTTTAAAAATAACATGTTAAACATTATACCTTTGGCAAAATATCATTGGGAACATCTTTACTTAAAAACCAGAAATGTGAAGTGTTTCTTCTACATGTGAAGTAAATGTGACCTGTTTTTTTCCTTACTCTGTACTGACTTCAAAGAAAATCCTAAATCCTTTATACTGCCTTACCTCCCATCTTGGGAGCAAGTGTGACTTCACAGAAAAAAGATTTTGGATTGGTAACACAGAGACTGATCTCAACGTTTTTAGAAGGTCTTCTGTTACTATTTAGTGGGAGTTAGTCTTGTTCTCAGGAAAGTTTTTCAAGGTTTTGTTTTCTCTACCATTGCTTTTGAGTTCTTATGGTTACTCAGATTCTGTGCAAATCAGCCATCATTTTTGATCTATTTGTTCAAAATTTTAGGCTTCCAGGATGAAAGAATAATTCATAAACCAAAGATTATATACTTTTCTGCTTTCATTTTTTTATGCTCAGCAATGAACATAAAAAGTTTCACAAATACAAATACATCTTTACCCAGTAACACTTCATTTCTTAATATCTGGTTAAATTCTTGATTTAATATTTTTCCACTATTATAAAGACTGAGAAATAGAAAAGAGCAGGCATTCAAAAGGACTTGTTCCTTATTCGTGTCACTCTTGGTGTTGAAGAACTTAAATATTATTGGAATTTATTTTGTGAACTGTCTTCTCGCTTAGGAACCTATTGGTTAACAATTTAAGAATAAATATTGATTGAAAATATTTAAGTCCTGTAAAAGTTTTAAATAAATCCCTTAAAATGGCTAACAGGTTAAATGTAGTGTGATAATTTATGTTACCTTATGCTTCTCAAAGACATCATAGAAAGAGAAAAGTTCTAAGCTATTTCTGAAATATAACAACATTCTAATTTAGTTCAGGTTTTCAGAGAATTCTTCCCAAGCAAAAGGCAGTCAGAGAGAAGACAGAATTCTTCTTTGGAGCTTAAGAACTGGACAATTAAGTCTGGCAAATTCAATAAGCAAGGCAGGAGTTAGCAGTGTGGTTATGAACAAGGGAGATGGGATAAAACAGAGTGTACCAGGGAGGACAGCAGGTAACCAAGAGTAATGTAGCAGGTAGAGAGAAATCAGTGGAGTAAGGCAAAAGAACTGACATAGCAACGTTGTGGACTGGGAAATTGTTTTTTTTAATCAGCATTCTGAAATAAAATGATCTGGGCAAAAGGTGTGAATACAAGGGCATCAGTCCAAAAGTTCACAAAAGAGAAGATACAGGTATTCCAATTCTATGTAAATTAGTATATGCCACTATAAATAGAACTATAAATAGAAAATTCAGCAGTATAGAACTCCTAACAGGTATCTTTAATCACTGTGCTGTATCCCACGAGGGTCTAAATTTAATTAGCATACATGAGGAAAACCCTTTAAGTAATTGCTTTTACTCATATATATATATCTATACTTATTATTATTATTATTATTATTGTTAGGAGAAAGCTGAACCTAATTAAGCACTTCAGATTTAAACATGTAGTAGCAGAATAAAAATGCATAATTTTACAAATTATAAAATGCTTCTGCATTTTTTTTTAACAGCAGTGGTGTAACTGACAAGCAGGCTGTGCCACAGGAGGAATTATTTACAGTACCTGTATGTATTAGAAAAAAATTGGTCTGGTATGGATGTGCATCATCACTTAACAACTCAATAAAAGTTTTATTATACCTAGAAACTTAAAGTAAGTGGCAAAAGACCCAAACTACACACATTTATATTATTGGTGCAGGAAACTGAGAAAGGTCAACTCTTGACTAGACAGCATTTGACAGTACAGTAAGGGAAAGAAACGTCAGTGAATGAACTGCCCTGATAAAAGCTATAAGTGCACATCTCTGAACATTCAGTGGAAGTGTGTAGCTGTGCTGCTGGGTATTTTAACCCTTTGGTTACGGCAGAGAAAAGAGACACAGCTACATGGTCATCCTCAGGATAGAAGGAGGAAGTCTATTCAGAAACTCACTGCTTAAGTAGCATGACTCGCAACACCAAGAGCAGAATAAAGATGATTGGTGCAGGGAGAAGACACCCCATTCCCAGGGTCTGGTAACAGCAAGACAGGTGTCCTATCTTTGTTATAAATTCCTCTATGTTTTTGACCAATTTATCTTCCTGGGGAAGATTTTCTTGGCCTTCAGCTGGACCAGCTTATCAGCCTGAGAATGGTTCTGAGAATAGAGCTGAAAAGCTCTGGCCTGGAATATTTTCCAGGCTGCTCTCTAAAGTGATGTCCACAGAAATGTGAAATATTTAGTGGCAGAGATGATGCCTTCACATCAGAAACTGTCAGATGAACCCTTATATCCCATCTTGAAGCATCAATTGATAGATTTGGAGAAGTCCTAAAAGCCTCTTACAGTAAGACCTACTGAAAACACCTCTACTCACTGAAATTGAGTAATCCTAAGTAAACAGAGTTAGCAACACAATTTGTATGTGTCATCCTTCCAAAAAGGGAACTTTGACATTCGTATATATTTTTGTGTAGATCAACCAAATAAATCTGGTAATACCCACTTTCTGCCATGAGATATTCCATTAAGAGGTTCAAATGTACATTTTGTAACTCAGAGGTTGAAAATAATTGTTGCTAGTAGAAAAGCTGTGGTTTTATGGTATTTTAATTGCTAAAAATATATATTAATAATTCCATGCCAGTTTTTCCAGGGCTGCTAAAGGAAAACTTATATTAAATAGAGCATTCTTCTTTCTGAAACCCTGTTTTAGTTTCCATTAATGTCTGTAAAAGACATTCCCTTCTTGAGGCCACAAGAGTACTATAATGTCGTTGACAATTCTGCTCCCAGTCCCCAGATACATGTTTGTAGCATTTCAGGCACGGGGATGTATTCAATTTACTCTTAAGCAACACAGTCCCATTTGGCATCAATACTAAATCCATCTGTTCAGGTGGGGAAAATAGGATAAAAAACTCAGGGTGTTTCCTTGGCTTCTTGCTGAATGAGAGTTTCCAACTTCTGTTCCCTTTTTTCATTTGGGAAAGCATGCACAGTATTTTCTAACAGAAACAGAAAAACTATCTTGACATAAGGTCTTATCATATTGGCATATATCAATGAGAAAAACAACAAAAAAGAACCTTTTGCTGTTCTACTTGATAGAGTTGTCATGGCAAGATTTGATTTATGGATCTATTTATGGTTTATGGTTGAGATTGTCAGTTGCAGAATCTGAAGGACGGTGACTAAACTCTGCAATGGTGTATGCAAATATGGCTGAAAATGAAGACAACTGTAAAGATTTCAGTTAAAAGGTATTATGGCTTTAAAGATGGTATCAAAACTGGTGTCAGTACTCTGCTTTCCTCATAATTTCTTTGGGTTTTGTTTTCTTTTTCTTTCTGGTCCATCTGTTTAATTTATTCATACCTTTTTTTTCCCCTTCTCCTGCCAGGACCCCTAAAAAGGCATTACTCAAAACTTCAAAAGATTTGCATCTGAAATTTAAGTCTAGCATTTGCATTTGCAATGAAGAATACTTTTTTCAGCCAGACTTCTGTGGCTCAGCATCAATGAGTTTCTAATTAGACAATGAGAAAAACCAACCTTGCCTTAAAAAAGAGCACGTTTAAGGCTAGGCCCACTTCCAGGTGGCATTTTCTTAGTGGTTGGGCTTTTTTTCTGCTATTTGTTTTCTTGCATACATTTATAGAATTAAGGTCAATTTTTATTATTTTGAAATCTGTTTATTGAGGATTTGGGGAGGAGAGATGATTTATTAAAATGGATGTTATTAAAATACCAGAGGATAGAGAAACCTAGAAATTATGAAGATCAAAAGCCTTCAGAATTCTTTTAGGTAGGTGTAGTCATTCATAGATAAGAAAAATGACAGTAATTTACAGATTCTTTCTGATAAAAATATTTATGACTATTTATCAGTCACTTCATACGGTGAAAGTTTACCAGTCATCATTTCAAAAAAGGTGCTCTTCTTATTGAACCTGGAGGTTAACCACATATACATAAAACAAAAGATGATTTAATAAGTATGTCTCATCATCTAACAGTATGTAAAAAATAGATCCTCTTTTTGGACACATTCAGGAGGGAATTTTAAAAATAATAATCCCACAAATTATATTCTAGTCACTGGCATGGGCTTTTAAATATCAGAACATATAATTTGATTGAAAAGTAAAAGCTACATTCCTAACTACAATGAAAGGTATAGAACAGGAAACTGATTCCAGACTTCCAGTCTTATCCTGCCAATTTTCCCAGCACATGGACACAACTGAGGATTGGAAATTGTGCCATTCCTATACTTCTTGTGTTTCCATTAATGATCTTGCTTCCATGTTATTTTGGCAAATGAAGACACTATAGATGTATTCCTGATGCTTAGCTAACTCCATTTCTTCTTTTCTTTTTGAAACTTTTGAAATGAAACTTCATGAATATCTGATTTTTGCTTCATATGAGAGAACTACAGCAAGAGCCATCAGCTTTGTCCTCAGCCTTAAATACCTAAATCTACCTATGCAAGGCTGTGTCCTTCAGCTGTCAACACTGAGTGGCTGTGTATTGTGAGAGGAGCTTAGAGAGTAGGAGGGTGCTTTTCCCTCCATTTGTTCACTCCATTGTTTGCTTGCTGAGTTGTTCTAGACACTTTAACAGTGAGTCAGTGTCTTCTAAAGAACAGAAGGACTCCTGGTAATTTTTTTCAATGTGATTTTTTTTAATAAAATGGGAGGTTGTCTATAACACGTGCTCGCTGCTCCTGTATTAAAAAGTCTATAAAAGCAGGTATCCTGAACCATTTTGCAAAGTGGTTGTGCAGAAGCTTTGAAGTGTTAGAGAAGCTTTGAAGTGTTACAGTGTTCAGCCAAAACAACAGTATCTTCTTCTGCTAAAAAGACTTAGAATATCTTCTTTTTTCAATCTGTTCCAAACTGTGAAGTAGAAAATAGACATTCTTTAAAATACTTGGCTTTGTCCAAGCTGTACAGCAGAGATATTTCAGCGACTAAGAGCAGTATTGATATAATGAATTAAAGACAGGAGATCATCCTTTGTGTGGCCAGTTATGAAGACTCATCTGTTTAGAAATCTAAAGCTTCTTTAAAATCCTCAGGTTATCTGACACATAAAAAATCAGTAAAATGTACATTATCAGATGGCGAAAAATGTTAACTTGATTTTGGTGGATCAGACTGAATTTTACAGCAAAATCACAGGCACAATAGCTAAAAAAGTTTCAACAGAATGGTAATTAATGAATTTGACATGCAAAATAAGTCAACTGAGTCTGACTAAGCTGATACAGTGTGTCTGTGAAGAAAAAAAAATAATCAAAACAAAAATATTGCAGTCATAAAGATTCAACTAGGAAGAGCAAAACATGGGAGAGGAGTGTGTTGGAATTTAGTGTATTCATAATCTACCTTGCAACCATGAAGCCAAAGTTGTTTTGACTATGCATTCTACACAAATATTTGTTTATTCAAACTACCTAAAATTAACACAATAGCATATTAAAATCACTAGAGCGAGCAAAATTACAAAGAACTGATGAATTTCATTATCATACGGATATTATTTTGAAGAAAAAAAGGCAGGTTTTCCACATTAAAGCTAATGGTTCTCTCTAATAGCAGGGATAATGGGATTGAAAAGCTACTGATATAGCCGTTGCCAACAGATACTTGCCGTGTAGCTCAGACTCTCTCTGATACAATAGGTGACAATGTGTGTTGATAGATTAATCTTTTTTATATATAATTAACTGTTTGTGGAAAATGCATCGTACCAGATCTGACAGAATGAGAGAGGTGAGTCTGCCACTGTTCCATGTTGCCAGGTTCACCAGTAGCAAGGCTGGAGATACATTCCTGGCAGACAGATACAGCACACAGATACAGCATCCATAAATAAGCATGTACACCTATATACTTACCTGGCCACAGAGATCACAGGCACATGCACAAGATACTCATGCAAACCCAGAAAGCATCAATTTACTCATTCTTCTCCCCAGTTTGGCTGAGCAGGGTGGAGCTCCATTAGAGAGAATATATATGTGTGTACATAAAATATGTATGTACACATATATTATATTATATATTGTATACATACATATGCTTGTCCATCCGCACATGTACTGGATAGGATTCCTCAGGTCCCATAGCCAGCTCATAGGTGATTCTATACATTAAGTTTATAGCCCAAAGCCTCATGAGAATACTACAGTCTGCTAAGTGGCATGGATAAGAAGTGACTTGCTACACAGCAAATAGTTTAAGATTTATTGAAATTATTGCTGGAGACAAATGAGATAATGCTTTCTGACAACAAGAAAATTAGTTCAAACCAATTGTTGAGATTTTTTTTGTTATGTTCCTTATCCTCTTTTTAGAATGCTGAATAATGACATACATAAGACACTAGATTTTAAAGAAATTTCCCAGAACAGTCATTCTGTCTGCATTCATATTCCCATTATCTTGATCTGTGTTCATTACAGTTTCATACAAACTTTACTTGTAGTGCTGTTGCAGCAGGTCAATGCCTTGTGACAGCATCTATTCCACAGCTGCAATTTCTTACATATAAACTGTTCTCAATACACAGATATTAATTTTCTTAAGCTGAAGAACAGTACAATTCCAATTTTCCCAAAAACCTCAAATGCAGATTGTGTGTTTCATAGACAGGCACAATGTTTGGATTGCTTCAAGGGGAAAAGCTTGCACTTGGAGATTGATCACTTTTATGGTGTTTGCCTGCTCTTGACAGGGAGATAGAAGGACATGGGGTGTACGTCTTTCAGATATGGCAACTCTGTAGGCTGACATATTTGGTAAGATGGAAACCTGAATCCAGAATTCCACTCTCAGCCCTTTTTCATAATTTCTTGACCAGAATAAAAAATGCTGTAGAGTTCTGTGGCTCTCTAATCTTCTTAAAATATCTGTGCAGCATCAGGATAATGGACTGGGGACTCAGCAAGTTTAGACCAAAGAAAGAACTGAAGTGACTGGTGCTCCCTCAATTCTCAGATGTTTCCTTACAGGATAATTGGGATCTTAAATCCTGTGACACACTTTCAGGCAATCAACCAGCCAAACCTTTCCGCTTGAACCTCTATTCAGGTCCTACCTCTTTATTTATTTTCTTGGCATGGTTCATGCAAATCACCATCTAGCTCTTGAAGTCATAACTTGAACTCCTTCTTCCTGAAATAATCACAAAATTAGCATGCTATGAAAACTAATATGCTATGAAAATCAGAATGAGCAGGACCAATCATATGGACAAGTCCCTTTGTGCAGGAAATAGGCATGGAAACGATCTTCTAGTCTCTTGGTTTTCATCATGGATTGAATGCATGCAGTCAAGCTCTTCAACACTGCATTTCTGTCTATTTGATAGAAGCCAGACCAATTATCCTGTAATTCTGCATATATCCCACAACTAAGAGCAGACACGAAAGAACATCATGTAAATGGAGTGCAGTATATATTATATTTACATTGTCATAAAACTGCATGTGCAATCTTGTTTTCATACAAAGATCTGTGAGTGTATTTGGTCTCATAATGTTACTGGGCAGCTACTACAGATGATTTGGAATGTTATGTTCCTAAGGAGGAAATGTATCAATAGAAAATAGAAGTAACCCTGGAACAAATAGAAAACATGCTTTGCCTACATTCATCTCCTAAGCACTAATGAATATTGGAGATTACCATGCTTTCATGCAAAACTAAATTGTTCTTTACCTGTATGAAGATCATAACTCCTCTTTGTGAATGTGCTGTACTGATCAAGAATAATGAATTACAAACTTAAAAACAAACCACCCGCTTAAGGAAGAAAAACGGAATATTGCTACCTGATAATTAATCTTTTAGAGATGACCAACAAAAGATAGTTGTCTTTATTGTTGTATAAATACAAGATTGTTATCTGTTTTAAGAGAAATAATAGAATAAGGGAAACTGAGTGTGAAGCACATAAAAACTCCTACTTTTCCTTCACTACCTGTTGATTGTAGTTGCCATGGTTTAATAGAACCTTTACAATAAAAAGTTCAAGGTAGATGAAAATTTTGGGAAGTTCAATAAATAGAAATTTAAATTTTAATGTATTTTTAAATTCTTTTTAACTCCAGGAACT
Source organism: Toxostoma redivivum (assembly GCA_013397375.1). Lineage (NCBI taxonomy): Eukaryota > Metazoa > Chordata > Aves > Passeriformes > Mimidae > Toxostoma > Toxostoma redivivum. The sequence goes on along the minus strand of VXBI01000861.1, from coordinate 61,200 downwards.
TGAAAGTTATGTCAATAGAGATTCTGAGTATAGACAAAAAACAGAGGTCAGCATGTGGTAGTATTTCCACATAGAGTTCTCCCAACTTTCAGGAAAAGAAAATTTAAAAAATCAAAAGCTAATTACCTCATAATGAATGTAGCACTATATATAAAATAGTTAAATTAAATTTTCTTTACATTTCATGGTGTAAGGGAGCTGCAACTCCAAGGTAAAGATAAGTTCAGTACTTCTAGGCATCCTCTAAGCAAATGTTTGCAGTGGCTCAGAATCTTTAATTTTGTAAATTAGGACTGTCTCCAAAACAAAGGAATTTTCTCTATTTTTCATGTGATTTTACATGTCTATCCACAAAAAATAGAACCTTTTTCCATAGGCCAAAATAAATATCCTACCTGTTCATGCCTCAACTCAAGTCATTTTGAGATGATTATAGAGTGCTATGAAAATGAGGCAAAAATTGGATACTCAGACCGTATGTATGTGTGCACAGAAAAATCAGCATTATAAAATCATGTATTTGCAATTAGAATGCTTCCTATTAGTGGAAGTAACATCATTACTCTGCTCTGCTGAGCAGATAAGAGGATTTGCCCTAATCCACCAGTCCCTATCCTACTTCCCTATCCGCTCACTTGTTACTATAAAGTACTTTCACCTGAGCCTGCTGGGATAATGCACTGGCCAAAAAGCAAAAGTCTGTCCTGCAGGATGCAGTCTTTCCATACATCTCACTGATCTAGCATCCCTTCTGTTGAAAGTTACCCCTAGATTTCCCTCAGACACCTGTATCTGGGAAATAGCTGGCTTAGAAACTAAGGAAAATGTCTGTAATGCCTAGTATACAACTGAATGCTGGGGAGGAAAAGTGAACTGGATCATTCTGACAGCATGATAAATGCATTAAGCAGCATATCTTCGAACTCTTCAGAGTGATGAAAAATGCTATAAGAATTCTACTGAAAAAGGTAAAAATATGAAGGGTTTTCTCCCCTTCATCTTTTGATTAAAAATTTATTCAAAAGACTGCATGCACCACATTTTTGGAAGTGCCTAGCTCTCCTCAAGACTTACAATATCAGTACCTTTAGGTAATTTTGAGGGACAAAAACAAGCTGTACTAATCATCAGAGTTGTGTTTTATTCAAAACCAGCAGGTATTAATCAGTTGGATTTGCTTAACAGGTGAATCTCATTAACATAGCATGTGGGAACAATTTCATCTACTGATATTTTCTGCATCAGGGATTTAGCTACAAAGGCCATTTTAGGTTTTTAATTATTTATGTATAGCATGCAGACTATCTATATGTTGCTGCTGCAGCCGATATTATAAGAGTGCACTTTCTAACGCATTATGGTTTTCCTTCCTTTAAAACTCCTGCCTTTCAATGTTTATGAGGAAATAACAGCATCAAGAATTTATTTTAAAATGTTAACATTATGTGTTTCCAGTAGGACTGGTTCTACAAACAGTTGAAATACAGCATATAAGAAAGAGAACATTTTGTTTGCTTGTTTTTAATGCAGAGAAGTTTGGTATGGCCTGAGAACTGAACTTGGAGCCATTCTAATAAGGTGTTTCAAGGAAATATCAATAAATGGCTACAGTAAATTTAAATGCCCGATAATTTAATTACATGTTTATTTGTATTTTGAACTCATTATATAAGATAAAATGTTGCTAGAAAGAGAACTGAGAATATATTCCCCTTTTAGCCATTTTGAAACCTGAACGGTTTTATTCATTGGCTCATCTTTTGATATAGATTCCATTTAATATTCATTTACAAAAAGAAGTAGTGGTTTGGTTTTACACTCTTTAGAAAAAGTTTACATGCTATCTTCTCACTCTTTAAAAATGTGGAGGGTCTGAAGGGTACCACACAGACTCTCTGGGAAGATGAACAAAACCACAGACTATACAAATGCTTTAATGGTAGAGATTAAAGCACAAGCAATGTTCTGCTTGAAGAACTAAATCAAGGGCAAATAAGGCAGGATAAATGTGCATCTTATTTTCATAAATCCTTATTGAAAGGAGAAAGAATTGCAAGAAGCTGGGAATGAAAAATGGAACTTTAAATCCAGATATTTTGGCAGATCCAACTGCTTCCTCCTTTTTCAGGTTTGTGGCAATCTTAGATGTTGGTGTTAATGAGCATTGTCTATTCAGACTAGAAGACTCTGACAACTTAAACTAGATTAAGGTGATTAGTATACAATGTAAGATCAAGTTATTTTGGAATCATTAATGTAAAATTAATGTAAAAATGTAAAATTAATGTAAAAAACAAGGAGTTTATTTGGTGACTATGGTTTGTTTCATTTATCAAGGTCAACCTGTGTGACCATATTTGCTGCACATAATTTAAAGGAGAAAAGATCTAGTTAAATTAAACATCACAAGTGGGGTAAGTGAAATCAGTCGAAAATTGGTTGCACATAAACTTTTACACAGGAAATGAAAATAGGAGTAATTTTCTTGTATGGGTAGTTGCTGCTTGAGATCATAATCAGAGCTATTAAAGGTCTTTATCTCTTGTTCACCTTCTTATTCTACTATTAAACAAAAAGTCTTACAAGTGAGTGGGACCTCTGGTTTTGTCAGGATGTAACAACAACATATGTGAATACAGATGACTATATAAATATTTAACAGGACACTTGAAAGACCAGAGTATCTTTGCAGTGAAAATAACCAGCATTTTTAGATCCTATGTTAACTCTATGTTAACTCTACCCCACACAAAACCAGCACAATTTCTTCTGCAGTTTTTTTTTTATATGTAGTTTGTAACTTTTTTTGGTACATATATCATATTCTTCAGAATTATATATGCAATGTTTAAATATACATAATAACTTAATGCACTATATATTGCATGTGATACGAATACTTTGGATAATATATAGATGTAATATGTATACAATACGTATTAAAATACAGGTAATGTGCATATATCTGTATAATATACACACACATACAAATATCATGACTGAAACATGTATTTTAGAGTACACTGATATTCCCTAAATTTGGGTGCCTCAAATAAGGTTGTCTCATCCAATTGTAATAACCTGTGAGCAGTAGTGCCAACCTTGGCACAGACAAATTTAATTTGGAGCCAAGAGTGTTTTAGAAATATAATTGTAAATAAATGGTCAGCTGGACAACAGGATCAGTAATTTTTAAAACCTGATTTAATTTTGTTCTCACCTGCAGTTGCACTTATGTTTTCTGAAGACTCTATGTGTCCAAATCTTTTGACTAGCTCTATGGGAATAATTTTTAAATACCTAACAGTATACCAATATGAAAATGTCCTCTCCTTTCTTTACCTAATAATTGCTTGTTTAAATGCAAATTAAACGATTGCTGTTTCTGTTGCAGTGCAAGTCTTGAGTCTCTGGAAAACCTTGCTTTACTAAATGCAGTACAAGGTGCTCTCAGTGCAAATGTTATTTAATTTTTCTTTTTTTAGTTATCAGAGATGTAAATTTAATACTAAAGAATTGAATCAGAAATAATGTGAAGAAGGACAGGATTTTGTATGCATTGTTACACATTATGTGCCTAATACTGTGCTATAAAGCTTTCTGTCACAGTGACCTTCACACTGTCGTATGAAAGGAATTATTCCACTTAAGGTAATGGAATTTCTTTCTGAGTTTCCTCCAGAATGTGCATTCAGAACACTTTTCCAAACTTCCTGCTTCTGAGTCATATTATTTCAAATGCCTGCATAAATCTTTGAAGTTACCACATCAGTATCCAAAGCTCCCTTTAAGTCTCCCTTGCAGTTATGTTGATGCTGGACAGTGCTGGTACTCTTGTGATTTCCTAGGGCCTGTAGCATAAGTTGCTTATAAAACATTTTTCCTCAAACACCTTAAGTGAGATGGTGCCCCTTGCATTAATTGTTCCTGAGGAAGGATTCACCAAAAATGGTTCTGGATTTTTTTTTCTTTCCTGCAAACTGGATAATTTATGGAAACCATTTCAATTTTCCAGGCACTGTGAAGTTTCAAGATATGGATGGAGCTGAAAGTGCTCCCAAAACAGACAATCTCCCTGAATCCCTCGAAAGGCCCCCATGGAGAATTATTTTATAGAGATAAGAAGCTGCTGGCTAGGTGACGATTTAGAAATGGAATGCAGACCCCCTTGTTATCTCTTTGTAATATTATTGGTCCATTTTCTCTTAGCATCAATAGGTTGATTTTAAAAGCAAAATCCCTTAGGGATTGGTTAGGTTTAGAATCCCTTTAGTAATTGGTGCAAATTGTAAAAGCCCTAAAAGATATATAAACCCCTGAAAACTTTTAAACTTCGGATATGTTAGTAGGATACCTTTGTAGCTAATAAATTGCAGATTTGTGCTTGCTACATATCTCGGTCTCTTCACTCTGCGGGTCACGGAGCTCGGCAGGCCAACGAACAATCTGAGCACGGCTAGCCGGGTCTGTGTCGCTGAGGGCTGCAAAGCAGCCTGGGGACCCCTGGGGGCCCCCAAACCACCAGCGACAGCAAGAGATTTACATTTTGGGTGTAGGATTAAAAAAAAACAACTAGAATTCATCTTATGGGCTTACTATTTAAAATACGAATTCGAAGACTGAAAGAAATGTCGTATTATAGGGACCAAGTAGGGTTTGAGAAGAAAACTTGCAAAACTACAAGCAGTGTTAAATATATTCTACACCTGCATATTATGCTGGGAAAATGCCTTCTGTACATCATCATTTATTTTCTGCAGTTCACAGCCTGTTTGCCTGGTTGGGCATCTGGAAATTTTGTATGCTTAGAGCTGTGCAGATAAAATAATTGCTTAGCCTCTTATAGAGTCCTCTGAAATACAGATCCTTTGCATGACTTTTAACCTAATCTCTTATTCCTCTTATGCCTTAAGATATTTTGGCAGCTGAAATAAATAATACTTAAATTCCTTTCTTTTAGAAGATAGCAAAAGACTTGCGCCTTCTCTGCCTTTGGACCCATCTATAAAATTAATATCATCATGTTACGTCATCTCAGAAAAGCAGTCAGTTGGGAGTGAAGTTTTATTGGGTTGTTTTGTCTTTTAGAGCTTGATTTAACAACATAGAGAGTAAAAAGATCTAAGGCTTGGAAACTAAAAAAAGAGAAAAATCAGTAAAGTCACTATTAACTGAGCACTAGCCTTTTGATGTACAGGACTGCTGTGGTGATGGAATTAACTTTGCATCCTAATACTTATGCAGAAAGGAATGAGATCAAGACAGTACTCTTTCTGAGTAGTTAATTTAAAATAACTGGTTTCTCTGGAGTATTATTGCATGGAAGAATATATATATATATATATCATAACTGTACTGATATGGATAAATATGTGCACTTGGAGTGAGCTTCTTTTCTGCTTATACTCATCACTGCTTGCTTGACATGACTATGTGTGGAACAGGAGGAATATTATCTAGACAGCTAAAATTACTACAGTGGACATTTTACGTGCAGTTGACAAATGTACCTTCAAAAATTGTGTATTTGAATTCTTGAGAAATGAAAAGGATAACTTTTGTGTGAAATCATAGAATCTATTATATTTTTTAAAAAAATCTTTGTTACTATTATATTGTTGAATATGCATAAATATTTATACTTTGTTGAGTAATAGAAAACACAAACATTTGGCAAAGTTATGATGAGTGTTTTCAAAGTTTTTTTATAAAGATACTCTGCTTTTCAAACTGCTGAGGATAAAATGTATTCAGTGAAAACATCCTTGGCAATAAAATGAATTACAATTTGCTTTCAGTTCCAATTAATCTTCTTTTAACCCAATGTGTATTATAGAACGTGCTGACTTCTTTTAATTATATTGTTTAAGTAAGTCTTTTTTAACTGTATGTGTAATGGATATTGTAAGCACGATACATATTGACTTAACTAGATAAGAAAAATTTATAGATATTAATTGTTTTGGTTTGGTTTTATGTTCCATTTTTGCTAATGTATTGCCAAAATCCCTAAAAATTAATATATCAAAGGACCAGATGTGATAGGGCCCTGAGCAATCTGTTCTAGTGAAAGATGTCAGTGCTCAGGGCTGGGATGGATGATCTTTAGGATCTTTAGGGTCACTGCAATCCAAACAATTATATGACTCTATGATTCTATTTATATGAGCTTCTTCCTATTAAGCTATAAGAAGTAATTGTCCACAACTTCATATAAGGTCATGGAGTAGTAATGAACATTTCAAATCCCTTTTGGAAAATGCAAAATAATCTAAGTCTTTTACCTGTGGATATGAATGTCCTTTAAAACACAACTCTGTTATAAAATTGAAGCACCTCACCTTAAAATGCAGTTCAGTACAAAGAACTGTACCTTCTGCAAAACTTATTATAAAACTAAGTCCTTGAGGATATTTATTGGATTTAAAAAACAGTGCAAGTAAGGACTTCAGTCTCTTCTCCATCTGTTCTCAAGACCTAAGATTTAGGATAACTTCCATCTAATCCCATTTTCATGGAGCTTCATATTCTAAATTATTTTCATCTTTGATATCAAAAATATAAATGTTGACTTTTTAAAGTTTATTGCTATTCATGTCTGAATTCTGAGTTTGAGTTCCAGAAATAGAAACTATTAAAATTATCCTAAATTATACTAAAAGAACATAAGATGTGATATATTACCATCATGGATCCCTAATTGCATAACTGACTCTAGGCTTACCTATTCTTCAGGCAGCTGCGGCACTGAAAGTGTTCTTGACAGTACAGAAGGTGATAGCAGGATGGAGACCATGAAATGTCTAATACTTTTTTTTTAGAGTGGGATCCAAAAATTTCCAGAGCTTGGAGGGCGTTCTGCTTTTGTTTTTCACTGCATTTGCTTTATAAAATGGGAATTTTTTTGCCCAGTGTAATTTTTATCAGCATATAAACTTTAACCACCATTATTTTAAGGAAATAAATTATAATTTTTAGATGGGAAAAAATATGTGAAAACAAATCTCCTCCACCTGCCCACTCTCTCTATGAGTGAAGCGTTTCTTCTGAGTTGGATCACACTCTAAATTTATCCAGCTTGTTAACCTCCTGACTATATGGCATCATTTTCGACAATTATTTTTTTTGGAAAACAGTCAGTGCTGGTGCCATGAGCAGACCGCTTGAAGGTAGCCCTAACATTGATTGAGACTACGAACAGTGGCATATTTGCAGATGAGGCCTCTCTGAATGACCATATGGATTTAATGGAGTTCAGCAAGGAGCAAGCTTGTCCTGTTTGGCACAGCTATATCAACTCACTGTAGATGTAACCAGGGACGGTTTAAAGCAGTCCTGCCAATACCATCAGTCACCTCTAATGAGCCAAGCCAATCCTAATCTCATAAAACTTAAACTTTCTTTGTCCTTTCATTGATTCTATAAAAACTTTAAAAAATAATCCAATTCTATCTTTACTCAGCTTCTAATATACAATTGGTAATTTCAGGCTTAATGACTAATTTTATCTCTTTCCTTAAGAAAACGTAATTCTCCTGGGTTTGCAACAAAGAAGAAATAGTTCTGCTACACTAATATTTTGTTTAAATCATTCAATACTGCTTCTAGAGGCAATTCAGACCGTTTCCACTTTTGCCACTGTAAATTCCCACTTTATTTTTGACTTCCCCACACAAACTTTTCAGAAAAATTAGCATACTAGTAAATTACATATTTGGCAAAACAGGATTTATGTTAATTTGATTTTTGTCATTCTTCTTCATAGACTTATGACAGCCAGGAAAATTTCCTGTCGTTTCTATACTCTGACAGATACAGAAAGAAAATCACGTAAACGTTTAAGCAACTAAAATATGTGCCTTCTTAAGCCAGAGGATTCTGAATTTTACCTTTATAGCAAATTTTCTTAAACATATTAAGATATATTAAAAATAATTATCCTATTTCCTCATATATAAACATCTAAAAGTTGATCAAATAATATTTAGCAAAAGATTGAAAAGACACTGGGTTTTTTCTGTATAAAATATTCTCTTCTGGCTTTTTGGAATATGACTGTTAGTACATGTCGAGGTACTCAAACTGGGACAGTAGCTTTGGAAGAAAAAGATAGCACTTGTCTAACTACAAAAGAATTAAAAAACAGAACAAAAAAGTACACTGGAGACAAGGAAACACAAAACAAACATTCTAGTTCTGGATACTTTTAAAATGTGCCTTGACATTTGGAAAAAGCACGTAGAAACAGCTTAGCCTACTATTTTTCCCTTTTTTAAACAGCAGGTGTTGCAGAGAGAAGAGCTCTTACAAAAGATAGGTTTTATTAGAACAGTAAAAGGCATGAGTAATACTTTGAAGAAGCTCACTTTTAAAGTACCTATGAAAACTCAAAGTGAAACAGAACAGGAATAAAATATTTTGTCTTTCCAACCATGTTTTTCTTTTGTGTGTATGATTACTGTGAGGGTGATGAGGCACCAGAACAGGTTGCCCAGAGAAGCTGTGGATGCCCCATCCCTGGCAAGGTGCAAGGCCAGGTTGGATGAAGCCTTGAACAACCTCGTCTAGTGGAAGGTGTCCCTGTCCATGGCAGGGGGTTTGGAACTAGATGGTCTTTAAGGTCCTTTCCAACCTAAACCATTCTATGTTTCTTCTCACAAGTTTATTCCCAGTTTTACTGACTTCCTAATTGCAACAAATTTTAGTTTCTTCCACCCCAAAGAACTTTTTCTCTCCATCTTCTTCTTTGCTGTGCATGGGAAGACTTCTTCCTAAGACAGCAAGTGACTAGAAGAGGAAGAAAGTAGTTCTCTGATGCTTTATGGAGAGTGCTCCTTGACATAGGATATGGAAAACTGGTTACCACTTATTCAATCTAACATGAATCTAAATAAAATAGTAACATTGTTACTGTTTACCACAAGGTTAAACTGAAAACTGGGATATTTTCTTTCAAATAATTACAGAAATATTTTCCCTGGGAAAAAAATTTTCATGATTTCTGCTTCTCAAACTTACATCTATTTACAAGGAATTTAACAAATAAATGCAAAGATAAAGATCAAATCACTAGAGAAGTAGTGCTTACAATTAACTTTGAAGCTCTTGAGAAATTAAAATTTAAATTTTTACTTTCCATCCATTTGCCTCACTATCTTCAGTACAACCAAGTCTTGCAGAGGAACATCTACGTTTAAGTAATTTATATCAAATGCTATTAGGTGGTTGTTGGTTTCAAAGATTTCTTTTTTATTGTTGGGTTTTGCTGCTTTTTTTGGCTTTGTTTTTCTATTTTTTTAAGGCTGATTATTATCATATTAATCAAATTTTTAGATTGTTATATGAGATTGCTGGTATGATTAGTTTATGTTCTACCTCTGCTTCTATTTCTGCCAGAATTTGACTATTCTCTGTAGAGTGTTGCCAAAGTAGATGATGATATCAATTTGAGTACCTAAATATATCTAGTGCTGTAAAATAGCTTGACAGTCTTTCTGTTCTTCTTATATTAGTTTTTCATCTGTAAACCCTTGCAGGAGAAAACAAAGGACACCTGGAAACATCCTTGAAGGGATGATTTTTTTCCTCCACGAAGTGTAAAATTTAGACTTAATTTTGAAAAGGGATATAGCTGACTAAGTAGGAAAACCTCACCTGTCTCTATTGATCCCACCATAAACCTAAAAATGTAGGTATTTTTTCTCAAGTTCATTGAAAATCCAACCACATTAACCACTTTTCAGTACCCTTTCATCTAATAATTTTTCCCTTTGGGTGACACACAGAAAAGACAATTATAAATCACAGCTATACATTTCAGAGTCTCAAAATTATACTCGCCTTAGAGTTCTCTTTATTACTTATCTATCCAAGCACGATGAATCTCTAAGACATAAGTTTAAGCACAGCTTTGGTTTCAGATATTCTGAAAATAAATGATTCTGCAAATAATTAGGTGTTTGGAAGCCACTGAAAAAGTAATCATGCACTGCTTTAAAATAAGACACATAGATCATATGATACTAGAGTGTTTGGAAAGGAAGACTGCTCCCTATTTTAATAAAAACGTGGTAAATGACATTTTTCAATCTGTAAGCTTTTTTTGAGAAAACCCAATATCTCATTTACCATCCCTTTCCATTACAAATTCTTGGTCTCCCTCTTTACCAGTAGCCTGCAGCAAGCCAATTAAAAGAACTCTTTAAAACATATTACATATTGATAGGAAAGAAAATATTTCTTTTTATTTTAATACAAAAAATCAAAATAATATTGTTTCAAAACTCGAGAGGCTTTTAACAATTTTCACATAAAATTGTAACTTTGGCATCTTTGTGTATTCTGTATTTTCATATCACATACTCTGGAATGCTGAAAACCTCAAATCGTTTATCTGTATGCTTGCTTATTAGATAAAATATGACATAGAGTGTTATCTAATTAGTTATGTATTCTACAGATTATCTGTTTGAAATAACTACTAATTCTAAACTAAACTTTTAAACACTCTGAACTGGCTAGATTTCCTTCCTGGAGGTTACTTTAAACTAATGTAGTTCTGCAAGTCTTTCCCTAAAATGGTTATACTTCACAGAGAAAAACACTTCTCTTGATAATTACAAAACCCACCATTGAAATTCTACTGATTCCTTTTATTGTGTGTTAAAATATGTTGGACTAAAGAACCTAAGGATTGTGCTTTCTACAAAGGTTCCCTTCCAATTTGGATTTTCATTTCCTGTTGTTCATGTTGATCAATTATTACAAGAATGAATAGGTGAACTTAAAAGTTTGTGCTAAAATCGTTCCCCTCCTTAGTCTACCCATAAAGGAAAAAGCAGGAATAAGAGAAGGGGATTATTATGACCATCAATTTAGCAGCTTCCAGTTTGACCTTTCCTGATTGTAATCAAACTCCTTATGCTGAAAGAAAGAAAAAAAAAAAAAGGCAAAACCGTGTACTTTCAAAGAAACTGTGATTTTATGGTTTTTCATTTTACACACAATTTAGTCATATGAAAGAAAAGTTTATGATTTTGTGTTAATAATGTTACACGCTTTAGCCCTTTACTAAGCTGAGCTGTTAACTGATTTACTGCAAGTCATTGTCCAAATCTAACAGATTATTCTAAGGATTCCATAGAGATCACATAGACAAAATAGTTTTGTTGCTTCAGAAATGCTCTTGTCAAAAAATAGAGTTAAATGAGAAGCAGGAAGAGATTAATGAGGACATGAGCTCATATTCTTTGACATAGCTTGTTTGTGGGAGGGTAGTTTGTAAGGATAATGCTGAAGACAATCTCCCCTGATGAATTACAGCTGTACTAATTACCAAAGAGTGGAAACAGCCTTGCCATCCAATGAGGATGGGTTTTATAAAGAGTGGGTTAGCTGTTAGAAAGTCAGTTGAAGTCTGTTGGCTGTGCTGTGAAGAGGAAGGATCATGTGATTGTGCAAGGGACAGACAAGGTAAGATGTCATGTGAGGAACAGACAGGATGGAGTTAGTCAATCATGCAAAAGAAAGAGAGGAGGAAGGAGTCAATGCTGTGTGGAACTGCCCATGAGATGGTATGAAAAGTTTTAAAATAATAAGGGACTGACGCTGGTGTCAGTTGTGCCTCCACTGTCACTTGATTACTATTTAATCATTTGGCAAGCAGTTTCACTGTCCAGATAGTAGCTTTCCTAGCTCATTCAGCTTAGCTTTCTCCTTTAAAGACAAAACATTAGTAAATAGCATCCCTCACTTCAGCCATTGAACTGGAAGCATTTAATATTGAAGATGTCAGGTTTCAGGGTCAGCCAACTCTGTGGCTTTAGTAAAACCTTTCTCAAGATCAGATAATAGCAACATACTGTATTTGTAGACTTTTAAAATGGTATTTTTAAATACTTTTAAAATACCTGATAGTCATTAATTTGGGGTATTCTGCACCCTTGTCTCTAAATTGTGGGATCTGGCAGTCATATATGGAAATAAATGTTAACTCTTCCTCACTGATGTAAGTAAAGTGCAAATAGAAGAGGAAGAAAGATACCATACTGGCATGAAAATAAATAACTTACTGTTGAAATTTTCTTTTTTACCTTTGAGCAAGTCAACTTGTCCTGAGTTGTCTGAGTTGTCCTCAACACAGGACAAGATAGAAGTTTAGACTATGAGGCAAAGTAGTCAATATAGCTATTTGCTTAGTCACAGAGGTAAATTCATGGAATTAAACATACAGTTATCTTAATCACTGTAGAGAATAAATCCTTGAATAACAAACTATGTCTATTAATTATGTGATTTTTTCTTCAAATACTGTTTCTTTACTGACAAAGATTTGTTAGACTGCGACTCTAAGAAATGACAGATTAAAACCCTGATTGTACCTGATTGTCAGGTACATGATGTAAGTCAATGCAAAGTCAGTGTAAAACAGCATGTGGTAAAGCTAGGAGTTCAAATTAAAAAGTAAAACATGCATTTATAAATTTAAATCAAATGCTTTTTATCCTGTCTTTCCTAATGTCAGCAGTGATTAGATTGTTTGCCTAGTACCTGAGATACCAGATAATGTTTGATTACCTAATTAAATGAAGTGTGAGAAGAAGGGGTGAATTACTTCTTTCAGTTTTGAGGGGAAAGGGGTATATATTCCCTATAATGAAAGAAAGCAACAGACAAGCTCACAAGAACTGCCTTGACATGAATGTTTCTTAGAAATTTCTTTTTTGGCAGGAACTCGTTATTACTGGATTTCAGCTTAGATCGACATTCTTCTAATATTGCTATAAATGCAGCTACTGTAACTATTACTTAACCATCTTGAGTAAGATTCTAGATATATACACTTGAAGAGTTATTTCTCTCTTTGAGGTTTTCACTCTAAAATCTTTATTCTTATTGGCATGAAGCAATTAAAATGTACTTACCACTTCTACAATATAGTAAAAAGTAATAATACTTTATGATTTTTTTATATACATGATGGATTTATTTTTTAAAAATTGCATTTTCTCACAAAGTCTTTTTCTAAAAGGTTTTCTCAAACTAAATATGCATTCCTTCATTAACATCAGATTGAAGCAGAAACAATGCCATGAGTAACTTAATGTAAATGAGATACAAACAAAGTAAAAGAAAACAGTGTACAGAAATTATGCTAATCTACAGTCAAGGAACATGGATAATTCAGAACAAAAAGAAGTAAGGTCACAGTTATGCAACTTAACTAGCAAAAAATATGTTAGTGTCTAGCAGAAAGACGTTGAAGGAGCCATACTGAGGCAGTCCTGTGTTGCTCTTCACGTAACTTTTGCCTTTGCAGTGTGCCTGGAATTTTAGGCTTTCTGGTTTTCTCAAATATAACCCTAGGTGTAAACCTAACCCTAGACACAGGAGTAAAATGGGCCGTAGCTTATGTGTGGTATCAGGTAGAAATATGTGGAGCGAGCAATATTACGGCAGCCTTGTGTTCCCCTTGGCGTGGCTCTTATATCTGCATTGTGACTGGGTATGTGAGCTTTGTGCATTTCTGAGCCTCAAGACTCAGCATAACCCTAACCCTACGCTGAGCATTGGAAAAAGCATGGGAGTCCGATAAGTTCCAAGGAGAAACCTGTGGGGCAAGAAATGATGTGGCAGTTTTGTCTTCCCTTTGTCATGACTTGTGCAGCTGCAGTGGGCCTGGAGCTGTGGCCTTTGTGGTTTTCTGTGCCCTAACTCTAAACCCAGGTGGGAGATATAAAGCAGCCATGGGCTGATGTATGTCTCAAGTAGAAATATCTGGATGGGGCCATGTTCATTCGCACTTGTGATCTACTTGCCTTGACTTACCTAGCTGAAGTGTGAATGGAGCCAGGGGCTTCATAGTTTACAAAACCCTAACATTAGGCATATACCTAACCCTATAAACAACACTAAACCTAGGCCAAGCATTAGTATCTGCAGGGGACTGAGCCTGGTTGCAAGGAAAAAGATGTGATGGGAGCCATGTTGTGACAGTTTTGTATTACCCTCACAATGTCATTTCTAGTTGCAGTGTGGCTGGAGCTTTCGGCATCTGTTTTCTGAACCCAAACCCTAGGCTAGACCAAAGCCCTAGACACAAGAGGAAAATGTACAATTGACTAAGGGTAGTGGAGAGTAAAACGGTAAGGATAGAGCAATATCATACAAACCTTGAATACCCCTTGGCATAGCTTTTCAATCTGTACTGTGGCTGGGAATGTAGGCTTTGTACTTCTCTAAATGCTAACCCTAGACTTAACCCTAACCCTAGGCTCAGCATTAGAAAGCGCATACAAGTCCTCTAATTGTCAAGGAGAAAGCTGTGATGGGAGCCATGTTGTGGCAGTTTTGTCTTCCCTTTGTCATGACTTATGCAGCTGCAGTGTGCCTGGAGCTGTGGGCTCTGTGCTTTTCTATTCCCTAAGCCTAGGTGCAAGTATAACCCTAGGCAGGGCATTTAAAGCAGCCATGGGCTGATGTGGGTGTCAAGTAGAAATGTCTGGACAGGGCCATGTTTGGTCAGGTTTGTGTTCTACTTGGCAGGACTTGCACAGCTGCAGTGCGCCTGGATCTTTGGGTTTCCTAGTTTTCTGAACCCTAAACTTTGGTGAAACCGTAACCCTAGGCTTAACCCTAACCCTAGGCTCAGCATTAGAAAGTGCATACAAGTCCTCTAAGTGTCAAGGAGAAAGCTGTGATGGGAGCAACGTTGTGGCAGTTTTGTCTTCCCTTTGTCATGACTTATGCAGCTGCAGTGTGCCTGAAACTCTGGCCTTTGTGGTTTTCTATGCTCTAACCCTAGGCCTAACCTGTGGCATAACCGTAACCCTAGGCGCGTGTTTCAAAGCAGCCAGAGGCTGATGTGGGTGTCAAGTAGAAATGTCTGGACAGGGCCATGATTTTTCAGTCTTGTGTTCAACTTGGGTTGACCTTTGTAACTGGAGTGTGCCTGGATCCTTGGACTTCATAATTTTCTGGAACTTATCCCTAGGCATTAGGTTAGCGTTCTGAAACGCTAACTTTAGGCTGAGTATTAGTGTCTGCAGGAAAGTGTGCCTGGTTCCAAGGTAAAAGCTGTGATGGGAGACATGTTGTGACAATTTTGTGTTCCCCTTGGCATGAGTTTTATGGCTGCAGTGTTCCTGGAGCTTTTGGCTTCTTGATATTCTGAATTCTAACAGTAGGTGAAAGCCTAATCATAGGCATAACCCTAACCCTAGACCGAGGAATGAAATCAGCCGTGGCCTTTATGTGGTCTCAACTAGAATGGTGTGGAGGGAGCCATATTATGGTAACCTCATATTCCTCTTGGTGTGGCTTTTTTATCTGCAGTGGTTATTGAGCTTTCGGTGTTATGCTTTTCATGATCCTAACCCTAGGTGTAACCCTAACTTTAGTTGGAGGCATAAAGTTAACCATTGCTTGTGACTGGTTTTAAGAATAAACATGTGTAGGGAGGCATATCGTGGCAGTCTTCTGTTTCACTTGGCATGACTTTTGCTCCTGCAGTGTGCCTGGAGCTGTGGACGTTGTGGGCTTCTGAATCCTAAGTCTCAGCACAACCCTGACCATAATCTAAGTAGTATAAGTCTTTTTGGTGGAGCAGTGGTTCCAAAGAGAAAGCTCTCTTTGGAGCCATGTTGTGGGAATCATGTGTTCCCCTTGGCATGGCTTTTGCATCTGTATTATGCCTTCGACTTTGGGATTTCTGCTTTTTTGAACCCTAAATCTGGGCAAGAATGTAAAAATCTGTCTTTGGCTCTGGCGAGTCTCAAGTAGAGATGTGAGGAGGGAGCCATGTCGTGACAGTCGTTTGTTCCCTCTCAGCATGACATTTGCAGTTGTATTATGCTTGGAGGTTTGGGCTTTGTGCCTTTCTGAGCCCTAAACTTAGACCTAACCCTAAACCTTGGAAGAGCGATAGAAGCTTCATGGGTTAATAGGACTGGTTCCAAGAAGGAAGATATTGATTGAGTACAGTGTGCATGAAGGTGTGGGCTTTGTTGTTCTCTGAAACATAACCCAAGGCCTAACCGTAACCCTTTGCGTAACTGTAACCCTAGGATGAGCCATAGAAGCTGCATGGGAGTAAGACCAGATCTGAGATAAACACTGTGAAGTGATCCATGTTGTGGTACTTTTGTGTTTGCATTTTGCCTGTTTTTGGCTTTGTGGTTTTCTTAACCCTAACCCTAGGCATAACCCTATCCCTAGGCAGAGCAGTGAAAGCAGCCACGGGCTGATGCGGGTCTTAGGTAGAAAGGTTTGGAGGGAGTTATATTGTTGCTTTCATGTGTTCCCCCTGTCATGACTTTTGCAGCTGCAATGTACCTGGAGCTGTAGGCTTTGTTGCTCTCTGAACCCAAACCCTAGGCATAACCCTTAACCTGGGCAGGGCTAAATCTGCATTTAGTGTGTGAGTGTGCAGCCAATCAGACAGTTTCATCAGGAGTCATGTTTTAAGTATCTTATGTTCCACTTGGCATGACTTCTGTGGCTGCACCATTTCTGGAGCTGGGTGCTTTGTAGTTTTCTGAACTCTAACTCTAGTCTAATCCTAGGCAGAGGACTGAAAGTCATATGGGTATGAGAATGGTGTGAAGAACAGTGTATATGGAGCCATGTTGTGGCAGTCTTGCGTTCTACTTGGCATGGCTTTTGTTTCTGCTGTGTGCCTTTACCTTTGCGCTTTGTTGTTTTCTGAGCCCTTTCACTAGATGTAACTCTAACCCTAGGTGTTGCAGTTAAAGCTGTATGGAGGGGGGGCTGCTGCCATGCAGAAAGATGTTAAGGGGACCATGTTGTGGGAGACCTGTGTTCCTGTTAGCATGCTTTTTTCTGCTTCAGTGTAGGCTTTTTGGTTTCTCTACCCTAATCCTAGGGGTAAACCTAAACCTTGGCAGAGCACTAAATGCCCAATGGGGTTGAGGCTGGTGGCAAGCAGGAAGTTGCTGAGGCAGCCATGTTTAGCAGTCCTGTGTTCCCCTTAACATTTTGTTTTAAGGTGTGATATGCCTGGAGCTCCGGTGTTCTTGGTTTCCTGAACCCTAACCATAGACGTAACCCTAGCGCTAGGTGGGCCAATTAGAAGGTGGGGCACCTTAGGGGCAGGCCAGTTCTCAGCAAAAAGGTTTCTGCTTGGCAGCAGTCTCACTCCCATGTTGCTTGTGGTGCTTTACCCAGGGTTAGGCTTACATCTAGGCTTAGTTTTATGCCTAGGGTTAGGGTTCAGAAAACCACAAAGCCCAAAGCTCCAGGCACACTGCAGCTGCAAAGTCATACCAAGGGGAACACAGGAGGGCCACAACATGGCTCACTCAAAGCGTTTCTAATTGTGACTGGCCACAGCCCAAGGCTGCTTTTATTTCTCCTTAGGGTTAGGGTTAAGTCTAGGGTTATTGTTTAGAAGAGCAGGAAGTCCACAGCTCCAGCCACACTGCAGCTTCAAATGTCTTTCCAAGGGGAATGAAGGATTTTCACAACATGGCTCCCTCCACATTTATCTACTTGGCACCTGCCTCAGCCCAATGCTGCTTTTACTTCTCCATCTAGGATTAGGGTTACATCTAGGATTAAGGTTTAGAAACCACAAAGCCCACAGCTCCAGGCACACTGCGGTCGAAAATTCATGCAAAGGCATGAAGTCAGGACTTCTGCAGCATGGCTCTCTCCATGCCTTTCTGCTTCATGCCAGTCTCCCCCCCCATATAGCTTTTAATGATCCCCCCAGGGTTAGGGTTCCAAATACCCTAAAGGAAAGTGTGTCTGAAAATGTCAAAACCAAAAATATTATAAACTTTTTACTTCTCAGGAAAACAAATGATGTTTTGGAACCACGGGTTTTTTTCTGTTAATGATTGATATTTGTTTTCTGTGTCTCATTCTTAGTTGTAAGATATTAATTTGTATTGCTTTCTCTTTTCTGTGATTTCATCTTTTTGCTCTGTAAATATTTTCACACTTACCACACTTAGAATTCAGAGTAAACTACAGAGCTAGAAAAGTTTATCCTCTTCTTGTTTTTCAAGTCTCTCTGCTAAGAGTATGTAGATATAAAATCAAGGATATCTATTCTATCTTTGATGCATGAGCATAAATCTTTTGAAGTTTATAGTATTTATGTGCATACTAAGTGAAAACTACCCCTGTGGGGTAATAAAATAGAGTCTGGTAATATAAGTGGAGAGAGAAATGTCAGTGCCATACATTTAAAGGCTTCTGAAATGTCTGGAAAAAAAGTATCTCACATCCTATATAGTATTGTGAGTTCCCACATTATCAAACCCCCTTTTTTTTTCCTTATTATCAAAACCCACAGTTTTTCTCCTGTGGGAAGGATTTCCTGATAATGGTTTTTCTCTGCAACTTCTCCAAGGGAGGTAATCTGTATTTTGACTTTATGTGATTTCTACATCACAAAAAAATGAAGTCATGAATCGTTCAGTGCCATCAGTTTAGTGTTATTCTGCTTTGGTGGGAGACTATCACTTTCCAATCTACAGTAAGTAACTTGCCAGTATAGCAGCTATAGTAACAATGAGAGGGTTTTATTTTATCTTTTAGTTCTATTCATATCATATACTGTGGAAGCCCATATACTATCTTTTGCCCTCATGTTGTTTTCTGAAGGGAAACTATTTCATAGAAATATTCCTGTTCCTGGTGTGAACAGGATTTGAGAGTACCACACAGGTCTGTAGCAGAGAGGTGCCAGCACTGCTGTGCCACAGCTTGGCCAGGACAAGGTACAAGAACTCTCAAGCAGGGCAGGGCAAGGCAAGGCAGACCTTGCTTCTCATGGCTCATTCTGTACAGCTCTTTCTGCACAGCTGTCTGAACTGAGGTCACAGCTGCACCAAGATCTAGATTTAAGCCCAGGCAGCAAACCCCTGGGGGTTTAAAAGAAGAAGAAATTACACTCATGGCTTAAATACATTCAGCTTTCAAAAGTTGCCGGAGAATTTAATTTCAGTCATGTTGGTAGATATTGAAAACAGAACTAAAACAAATGTATCATATCCTTCAGTTTTTATATAACTATATAACCCCAACCAACCTGAAGGTGCCAGCAATTTTACATAGCTTGTAGTGCTTGTTACCAAGAGATGGCAATTGATGGCACGAGGGGGAGGATGTGCAACTCTATTGTGTAAATAATAATGGGAGAACTTTTTTGTAAAGTCAGTTCTGCAAGTTAAGCCTGAAAATTCTTACACAAATTTCTAAGTTACTAATTGTGGACCTTACCTGCTATGAGGATTTCTAACTTGTCAACTTGTACCATTAGGAGACAAAGATACATTCATTTTGCATGTTCTTCATGCTTCAAATTAATAGGTATAATGCAATCAAGAGACTTGTTAAAACTGCTGAAGACTTTGTGATCAGACTCAGGTCCAGACTGGGATATTTGGTGCAGTTTATAAGAAATACAAATTTAGATAGGATTCACTGGCTCAAGGAAATAGGATGATGTCTTCAGGGCTGTATACCATTTTAATGTGTGACACTATTTTTTTCAGCTCTGAGAAAGATGAGAGCTTGTATGTATTCTCTTTGCAACTCAAAAGATATATTAAAAAAAAAAAGTGTGTGTGGGGAATTTTGCCAGAGCTATTCTAAAAACTCTTGAAATCCAAGTAATCTGCATACCTGTATAAAAGGAACAGCTGATATCATTGAATGTGTTTTTCAACTCATCTGCTTCAATGCATGAAACTGATTCCAGCCAGCTTCAGCCATGGACTTAGCTATGCACTACATGCACATTCCCAAACAGAGGGAACACTTATACAATATGAACCTGTTTTTCACAGTCCAGTGCGTTTATTGCTGAACAACAGATGTTAAAAGGGAATTTAGGCACTGAGGGCCAGGGCTGGATTATCAGCTCCCAAAACTGGCCTATGCAGACATGTTCCTGCCAAGTCAGTGAATGTATGATGTGCAGTTGGCTTGTGTTCAAGTCTTACTGTGTGAAAGCTAACAATCTGTGTCAATCAAAAGACTGATGGATTGCAAAATGGTGTGCAATTTTAATTTGATGAGAAGTTGGAGATGAATGTTGATGTCTGAAGTATACACTTACTGTTTTAAGGCAATCTAATACTGAAGATGAGAGGATTAGAAAGAAAAATAGGAATGTGTTCAGATATACTAAGGTAATCGATGAGTTTGTTCTTCTATTAATTTCTTTATAAGCAATTATTAAGTGTGGTAAATGCAGTATTATATTAATAGTCAGACTGGAAGGGAAGACTGTGACAAAAACACAGCCACCACTATTATGCTTCCCATCATCAATATTTTAATAGCAGGCACAGAGTCTTGTTTAGAGATTGTTACATTTGAAAATTATTGCTAAAGTTTGTCATTTCTGGTGGTAAATTTTTTTACCTGTATTCAACGACCACTTTTGTTGTACCTTTGTTGTATAACAACAATAGAAAGAAATTTGCCTTTGCTGACACACTTTTCTCCTACCACTTCTCCTCTTGCTGTTCTTCAGATTCCTCCTCTAGGATTTATTGACCAGAGACCCTGGTTGGGAATATCCATTCCAGGCTACCTTAGCTACTTTCATGAGTGATCTGGGATCATAGTGTAGAACAATGAAAACAATAACCCAACATCTGCAACATCTGTGTTTATTGTCAATCTATACTGAGAAGAGTTGATTTTTTTTTTTAATTTTCAGACAAAAGCAGTTTTAAATAAAATATTTTCATTTCTGGTTAGGTATAAAGGCTTTGGATCTTTTCACTCAATTTTTTTAGCATAAAAACTCTAACAGGTGACCATGTATTGCAGCTAGTAGCTTTTTAGGAGGAAGGTGTGGATGGAGGCAGATGGTGTATGTTTTGGAAAGTGTAGAGAAAATAAGAAATCCATTAGGCAATTTTCTATCCCTGTTCTTTTGAAATTATTGTAATGAAAAAAAATACAAATTACTTTCTGGTATTGCAAATGTTTTCCCATAAAAAAAGTTCAGTGTTAACTATACAATCAGTAATCTCACTCAAAATATTTGATAAGATGTTTAACAGCAGTTTTGGAAAGACAGTAAGTATTCTTGGCTCGGCTTTTCCCTTCTGATTGTTCAGCAACAAATCAGACAAATAATCATAACTCTGTTAATTCACTGATCCAAATACTCAGGATAAGGGTATACAGGCAAAAAAAAAAATTTGCAATGGCTCCAGCATAACTTAACTACACTGACCTAAGCAGTACTCATATTTGCATTTTTCAAATGCATACTTTAGTACAGGCAACAAATAATTAAAGCCATTGATTACATTATGCTCTGTAGCAGTGATTTTTTTTAACAAGCCTCAGCTAAAATGTATTCATGCCCTAAAGAGGGTCTGCATTATTTTCGATGAAATGTTTGCTCTTAATATATTTTAGGAAAAAATCTGAAAGAGTAGTTTAAGTTATCTGCAGCCCTTGTTTAGGTTAAGCAAGTTTAGATATTTGCTTTGTTTTGAACTAGAACCCAGTTAGAGTTAGAACTCAGCCATGAGGGTGTGAATTACAGTTGAATTATGTAATCTCAGAAAAGACAATACTTGAGATACTTTAAACCCAATCTCCTGTATGTTAAGGCTAAAATCCAGTCAATTGTATAAGATTTGCTGGATTTCCCTAATAATGGAGCTTGAGTAGAGTATTTAGAATACAATACAGAATACAGAAAAAATTTCCTCTATGAAATTCATGAAAATACTCATAAGATCTCATTCAAGAAACCAAACTGAAGAGAGTCTTATGTTCTAAATGGTACTGTTCAGCCTCTTACACAGGAAAAAAATCCCAAAGAAAACCAATTGATTTAAAAATCTTTCCTTTATAACACCATTCCTCTTGACTTCATACTGTCATTTTCTATGTGCATGTATTCATGAAAAGAAAACCAAAATTTTTACCTTCTGTGTAGGTACTTTGTTACTAGTCTTGATATGCCAACCATGCAAGAGTTTTCATAATTTCAAACACTGTATGGATGAGTTTTGTAAAATCATTTCTCCAAACACTCATACAAAGGATTTAGATAAAAACCTGAGCGGTCTGTTTAAAGAAAGACTCTTTAATATAAACTCTCCATGAAACGATTAAAAGATGTCCATATGGGAGAGGAATCATATCCTACAATTCTAAGAGGATGATACTTTTGTAGCCAAGGCAAAGAATGTTTTAGTCAGGCCTTGAGTGTAATTTTTTGAAGAGATATAATGCTATTGGATGAAAATTCCACAGAACAGTCCTCCACTCAGCTAAATTCCAAAATAGAAAAAGAAAAGTTATACTGCACTCAGAAGGTCATGCCTTATTGATTTTTATCTGCTTGGGATAAAAATACTGTTATCAAAGTAGTAAAAAAATTAGCAAAACCTAAAACATACCACAAACAAATTTACACTATGTAGAAACTATAAACTTCCATATCCTATTTAAAAGTGAAGTGTAGTTTTATTTTATTGGAAGGAACCCATACTATTTATATGCACTTTGATATTAACATTATGTTATTATAGAAATTAATATTTAGTTGTAAACACATTATGAGCTATGGTGAGCACTTTTATTGAACTATGCCCAGTATGTACTGCGGTACATTGAAGATAGTCTTAAAAATAGAACAATAGGAGCTATTAAGTTTTGGTAGTGAGCATGTTCTTTTTTTGAAGGTTCCTCATGTGAAATTTTAAAAAGAAACAAAATTCCCTATTTGGTTAGTTCTTTAAATGACTCAGCATTAGAAGACTTTTTAAAAACATTATTTTATTGAGCCTTTCTAATTAGTTTTCATTACAGTGGGATTATTCAACTAATCTTCAGGTAATTAGTCTCTATTGACCTTTGTAAACTTCTGCATTGCAACTCATGACTAGAAACTGTCAGTTCTATCTCTCTACTCACAGTTTATCAGTGGATGAACTGTTGTATGACAAATGTTAAGGCGTGATGACAAATTTAGAACTATCTCATCAGAAACAATAATACAAAGACAACTTTTCAAAGAAGTGTGCCCAGAGTTATTAAAAGGAGATGACTTTTGAAAGAATTATTTATGCACAATCCTGAAATTACAAAGTAGCAAAGGCAGAAGTTTTCTGTTAGTTTGCATCATAGCAATGGGGCTATAGAAAGCCAAATCAGATGACAACATTTAGAAATAAAGAGCCAGATTCTCCAATCTAAATATGGTACCCTGTGTGCCACTCAGCTGATATTAAGTGGGTGAGATGCTGAAAAAAACTTTAAGCAAAGATCCCTGACATAAGGCAAACTAACTAGGTTGCCAGGACACTTGAAGAGGTGGGGTGCTGTAGGGTGTGTATGAGGGGGTGAGATGCTGCAGTGTTTCTTGACCCTTCTTTGCACTGGAAAATCTGGCAATCAGCTGATTAAGGGTCCATTAAGGATCCTGCAACGCCCTATGAATGAAGCTAATAAAGAGCAAAGTTACTAAATAAGACCTCCAAATGGTGCATAATCACAGTGGCTGGAGTTGCCTCTAGATTGCCTACTGAGCTCTGGACACAGGCAAATATCATGCTGCAATTCGGTAGTTACTATTCTTTGTGGTTTAACTTTACTGGACATTGCATTAGTCTCTCAGCATGAATTCCATCTGCCCAGCTGCTAATGTTTTTTTGTTTTTTTTTTTAACACTTCAGTAGAATAGAATGTGCCTGAAAACATCTTAGGCATAGTGTATTCATCTTTTCTTGAACGTGTATCACTACTTTTTACTTTTTTAAATTTGTTTTTATAAGTATCACTCAAACAACTGCATATGATCTGCTCTCTGCCCTTCCTGAAATGGACCCATAGGGATTTCTTGGTGATGTTTCTGAACAGCTAAAAAGCTTTTTAGAGCTTCCCATTATCTGAGGGAGTGTATTAGCTTCTTCTGTGCTTTTGAATGCTTTTCCCCCTCCTGTGTAGGAAGGAAGGAGGAATGGCCGAAGGTGGATTCTGGTACTTGAGTTCTATGAGAACTAGGGATGATGCTCTCCTTGCACAGGCTTCCTTACACCACCTTGTGAAAGCAGCAGACACTGGTGTCAAAGCTGATGTTGTTACAGCCTCAATTATTTCTCCCTTCCTTTTTGATTGCCTATGGCTGCAAATCTTGTTTATGATTTGATTTCATCTCACAGCTCTGAAGCTCTGTGAGAGGGTTACTGAGTTTCAAGCATCTTTACTTGCATTTGAAAGTCATGTAGGTTTGACAAGAAGACATTTTAAAATAATTTTGTTAAAAATCTCTAAAGCCCTGTGGATATGTAAGAAAGATTTACAGTATTGGTTTAAAATAAAATTAAATAATTCATATTGATGAGACATAGATATAGCTTGAATCACAATTTCCATGCAAGGTTTTGTTGTGATTTAACAATTCATTGCTAAGCTAATAAAATAATTAAGATTTGCTTAGATTTAATCATAGAAGAAACATGGTATAAGACCATATAAGCTCTGAATTTTGGGTTAGGTATCTTGATTATCTACTGTTTTATAGCTCACACTTTCCTGGGTCAATAAATCAGCATATTCTTTAAATAGTCTACTTTACAAATTAGCATTGAGTAAATACTTAACTAAGAGTTCTTAGAAATAATTACAGGTAAAGAGCTGATTTACAAAGGAAACCATAGTGTAAGAATTCTGGGGAATATGATTAGAATGTTAAGAAAGGTAATGGTTTTCCAGATAAATTATTACATAAAACTCTGTAGTTGGAAAATTAAATCCTTTTTGCAATTTTTCTATTACAGGGGATTATTTTAATTCTACAGAAAAATCATTAGCCAGCTGAAATTGCTTCTATTAGAGAAAAAATACCTTAATGATTTACAGTGTCTAACACTTAGTGGAGAATTAGCAGCACTATTTTTCTAACAGCACCTCTGTCATTTACAGTTGTAACAGCTGTAATATTAATTTTCTTTGTTTCTCATTTTTATCTCTAGCTTCCATTTAAAATCAGAAACTACATTTTATGTATTTTTATTTTGAACAGTTCTTGTTCTAAATTTGTTATCCATGAAGAGTGAAACAAATAGGTGAGCAAACAGCCCCCAAATGAACATATTTTTATGTTTATGTATTAACATAAACATTGTGAACATGATTCCCTAGGAGTGTTTTATAAAAACCAGTATAGGTTGGGTTCCTTAGACTGGACTCTTCACCAAGAGCTCCTATGTGAAGAAAGGAGCGCCAATGTTGCTGGTAGAGAGGATATAAAAATATATAATGTGAAACCAGTGAAGTGACTGCCTCAATTTGTTCCTACTATCTTCATGTAGCTTCCTGACTGAGGCTATTGGGGTCCATAACTCTTGGAAAGTCATGCACAGATTACAGCTGGTGCGTTTCCAACATGCCTGCACTGCCTTGGAGAAAACCCAGCGGAGCCTTGAAGGTCAAAACCAAAGCCTTGAGGTGAACTTTCTGCATCTGTAGGTTTCCTTATGCACACCTGGGTGCCAGGGCTGTAGTGCTTGGGCTTTTAAACCCTCCACTCTGTGGAAGGAAAGTCCTTCTTCTGGTAAGGCTGCCAAAGCTCTTTAGATGGTGATTACAAATCTAGAAGATGATGGCCTTTGGAGAAGTCCCTATATTAGGATGGCTCTAAGGGTGAAAATAGCTTGCCAGGAAGCTTGTTTTTGCTGCAGGAGACTTCAATCTTGTGTGCCTTTTGTGTGATACAAAACCTATTCTTTTGGGGTCTTATGTTACAAAACAAGTTTGTTATAACAAAGATTTTCCCTTTCAGCTTGTTTTCCCTTTCCTTAATTCCCTTCCTAACCTCAACAAACAATTTTAATGTAAAAAATTAATAGATTACATTGTTACCAGAAGATAGAAATATACTTGAGGCCTGAATCAGGAATAAAATCTTATAGGCAGGCTATAATCAGAAGAGAATAGCTGCATTCCTGTGATGCAGTGTTATTTAATCACTGGCTGTTAGATCACCATTTCCTTGGCTGAGTCAGTTCTTCCTTAGTTAAGGAACAGAGAAGGGCATGGGTATGTAAATGCAGAATCTTATTTAATCTTCCAAGACATAGTGAAGCTGTGGGGAGCATGGAGTGCTGTGGGGAATCTCACACCCCTTCAGTCAGAGCATGAAAGCAAGAAGAGCATTTTTACTGCATGAAGGCTGGGTGAGCAGGAAAAGATGATCTCACCAGTAAAATTACTGTTACTATTTCACTATGAGGAGGCAGCCACCTCCAGAAATGTATTATTGTCATAGTAGTCTATATTAAAGTAATACCTGATTCAGAGTGAATTGCTGTCATTAATGATGATTCTGAGAATCTATAAAGTAGTGAAGTCGTAAATCCTACACAGACACTGCAGAATGGACAGCTACTGTCAGTGCAATGACTGTTATCTAATCAAACACATAATTTGTTTGAATATATTAGGCCATTCTAAATCCATTAGGTTTATTATTGTTGCCTGTAATCTAGCTCACCTATAGCTTTACTCTCAATTTAACCTTGTTGTATGGTATAAATATACTCTGCTAAATAAGCATCTATTTGAAACAAAGTCTCCAAAACCAGAATAAGTGAAAATCAACATATTTCTGCTGTTGGATATTACTTAATCTTACTTATATATATTTAAAAATGTCTATCTCTCTTATTGTAGTTCCAAGATTTCATCATATTTGATGTTGATCCAACTAATTCACCAACATTTTAAACCAGGAAAAGATCTACCTAGATCTTTCCTATAGTCTCAGCTGCACACAGCATTAAATAGAAACTTCCTTTCAATATTAGTGGGTGATGATCTGTTCGTTTAAACTTCTGTTTTTGAGCTGTAACCATGTGCTAGTATGGGTAAATTAATTTTTCTCAAGACACTGCCTTTTAGCAGTAAAAGAAAATAACAGCAAGTAATCTCATCTTGGTAGTTAAGTGCCTCCCTGTATTTTTCCTGCTGAAGAACTGCTACACATATGAAAAAAACATCTTGAAAGGAAAGTTCTCTATCATTTTAATATTTTTGTCCAATTTTCTCCAGCATGCCCTATTTTTCAGGGATAACCAGGCAACAGTTAAAACTCATTTTCACAGGCTGATGCTAATTATAATTGCAACTAAGCATACTGGTTATCTAAAAGAACAAAAATCTCTAAAGCTAAGAAAAAAACATGCAACTGCAACTCTGAGAAGGTAAAGGTGCAGTAGGTTGGAAAGTGAAAATTATGAAATAAGTAAAAGGAGTTGATGGGTATCAAAGAAACTGCTGCTCTTAGTCAGTGTGAATTTATATAAAATAAAATGTCCTTGCACATTCGGATTGTGACTTACCACAGAGGAATCTACACTCTGCTAAATTCTGGGTATTCTGCATACAACATAACTTACTGATAGTCAAGTTTAGCTAAACTTGAGCTGCAATCAAAGCTATATGAGGCTCTCATGTTTTTTTCTGGTAGCAGCCGAAATAACCAACTTTTTTTGCAGTCACTCTTTTGATAAAACATTAGTGACATTTCACATTTTCTCTCCTTCCCTTTCTTAGCTCTAGTTGTTCAAGAGGGACTCCCCTAATAGCAGTCTTCTTTTCCTAATATGGCTCTATGAAACCAAACTCAGAAATGGCTCTGTGCTCTATACTGATGACAAATGAACTCATGTCTGAATGTCACCATCTGTACTTGTTTCTGCCTGGTCAGGATCATAGAAAAGCATTTAAATTGCAAATTTGCTCGTGATTTCTTATCCCAGATATCCTGTATGAGTTCAATAATGTCTTTGTGAAATACTGAGAAGTAAGCAAATCACCCTTAAATCCTTATAAAACATTGTCAAGGAGGTATAGCTGTACTATATGAAGACTTTCCCTGTGATTTCAGGGTGTTGGAATGGCACTTTTTTCTTCTTTTTCTTTTCAATAGATTTACCAGACATATTTGTGTCATATAGAAGTATATTCAATTTATGTTGTGTCTACATTTCTTTGCTATTTTTATTAAAGGATTTGTTAGATTATCAACATTATATCAACTGTCATCTTCTTATACTTTATTGACTTTCTCTTGCAGTCTAGAAGTTGTTCAATAAAACTTGTCACTCTTTAAAACTTATACTCTTCCAAGTATAGCATTTCATTGAACCAGACAAAGTGAAAGGACAGCTCTATTTTTGATAGCACAGTAAATACATTGCACAAGAAAGATTGTATGAAGTACCCAAGAAATGAAGTAATGCTCTCTTTTAGTAGTTTTTTTTAAACTACCCTTCAGTTTGTCAAAAGAAAATATCCCTATCTGCTCCTGTGCAAGCAGAGAGGTGCAGAAACAATTAAAACCCTCAACAGTGGTACTTTGTGTTACTTAATCAGCCTGAATGACACTGAGGAAAAGAAAAGAAATTGAAAGCTTCCATGAATGGTCTATGAATTCTCAATTAAAAAAAAGAGTTGATGGGATTTATTAGCCAAAAATTTAGAAAGAAAAATTCTTAATAATCCCATTTTATTTTCTGGGGCCATTGGTCACCTTTATGCCTGTCCCTTGGCATGATATCCTGCCAGCACTTCAGTGAGAATTCCTTGCTGGGCAGTGGTTTACACATAGCACATACAGTGCTCTGATAGAAATTACTGCTATGCAATTTAAGCTTAAATGTATATAAACAAGCAGAAGAGGGAAGAGGCCAATTTTTTGTACTTGGGTAATGAGAGACCCCTTCCTCCTTCAGCAGAAGTCTGGAACTTGAAGATGTCTTCAATAACTTTGAATCCCCCTTGCTTGGTACTGACTTAGCCATTGAAACTGAAAATTCTTCTTTCAGTACTTTACAACAAAGAAAAAGCCTTACCTGTATGTGAAAACCGAATGCACACACCTCTTTTCCTCCCACCTCCCCATCAAGAAATGTATTGGGTCAACAAGAGGTGACTCAGTGTACTTAAATCACTGCTTGAGCATATATCCTACATGCTAGGCTAAAAGAAATCCAGGCCTGAGAATGAAACTTATGAGCCTTCTGATCTTATTTTAAATACCCACAATAAAATGATTGTATAAACTGTCATTATACTCAGTGGAGCAAAATGAGCACCATAGGAGGGCTATTATTTCTGAAAGATTTTTAAAAGTACTCTTCATGATACCACCCTCTTCAAGTTTCTGTTAATTTCCCTGATGCGATCAATGTGCTTTTCATCAGAAAATACATCCTTTCTCCTCATGTTGGCTGTGCAGGACACACTGTCAGAAGGCTGTAAGAGGGTCACCCCAAAGCCTTTTCTCCTCCAGGCTGAACAAACCAAATCCTCTCAGCCTTTCTTTGTAGGAAAGGTGCTCCATCCCTCTGATTGTCATAGTGGCCTCCTCTGGACTCACTCCAGCAGATCAATGTCCTTTACATCCTTCCTGTGCTGGGGACCCCAGACCTGGATGCAGCACTCCTGAGGGTCTCACCAGAGTGGAACAGACTGGCACAATCCCCTCCCCTGACTTGGCCATGTTGCTCTGGATGCAGCCCAGGGTACAGTTGCCTTTCTGGACTGTGAGCACACATTGCCAGATCATGTCCAGCCTCTCATCCCACAGCACCCCCAAGACTTTCCCAGCAGGGCTGCTCTCAATCTGTTCCACCCAGCTGGTATTGATGTTGTTGTCCTAAACTATGTGCAGCACCTTGCTCTTGGCTTTGTTAAACCTTATGAGATTTCCATGGGCCCACTTCCCAAGCTTGTCCAGGTCCCTCTGGATGGCCTCCTGCCCCTCAGGTGTGTCAGTTGCACCACTCAGCTTCTTGCTGTCTGCAAATTTGCTGAGGGTGCATTTGATCCCTTCATCTATGTCATTAATAAAGATATTAAATAACACTGGTCTCAATACAGATCCCTGAAGGACACTACTTGTCACATTCTTAAAAATGAATCAGAATAAAAGTTATCTTCTTCCCTTTTTCTATAAATAGCAAAAAGATACTAGATTTTGAGGGAGACTGAAATTACCAAGTAATTTGAAGGTTTGATAGTGATGGTTTTAGACTTCTAAAAGTGTCATTATTTAAAAATTACAATTAATAACTTAAGGTGGAACTGTGAAGTCAAACATGGTCTTTTATCTCAGGTATCAGTGAAGTCAACTGCTTAGCAGTAAAAAAATTCTGCTATGCCTTTCTCTTGTTCTCTTCTCTGATAAGTATGTTGCCATGAATTAAATAACTTCGGCAAAATGATTGTTATAAAGAAGGATCCTATATCCTTGTTGCTGGTAAATGCAAGAGGGTAAAAATAGGTTATCACCTTTTCATACGGGACTATCTAATTATTTATACAAAATGTAACGAGGTGAAGAGGAGAATGAGTGCACCCACACCAGTTGCAGAGCATCCAGCATGACTATTGCACTCACGAGAAGGGTACACCAGTGTTGACATACTCATAAGAAAGGGAAAAATTAATAAAGATTTTCTGACTGCAGGTTTGATCCCCATACAGGACGTTCACCTAAGCACTGGACTCAATGATCCTCGTGGGTCCCTTCCAACACAGACTATCCCGTGCTTCCATATCAAAGGCTGAAAATCAACTCCAGGTTTGTAATACACATGTCAGCTTCTATACAGGTACTACCATAAGGGAACTATCAAATGGAAGAAAAGCATTCCAGTCTTGGGAAACATTTCTGATCCTGATAAAAGCATTTGGTAAAAAATTACAAAATTCACAATGTTGTGATTGCTAAAGCAATGACTTACAACAAACCTATGATTTGGCATCTCTGAAATTAACCTACTAATATTAATAAGACTTTTAAGGAATACTGTGCCACTCATAGAAAGCTCAATTGCTCTTAAGTTGATTGCAAACAGAAGTAGACTCTAAATATTACAATTTTCATTCAAAATACGTAGCACTATATCATAGAAAATATACAAAATAATGATGTGGTAGCTGTAATAAATATTTTTTTAAATTATTGGTTTGTATTTAAGCATTAAGATTTTAATAAGTTATTTAAGAAATTTTATTTTAGTGGCCTTCTAAATGCATATTCGAAAGTTATTACAGTAACAAAATATTATGTAAAAAATATTTGAGAGAGAAACAGGATTTCGTAAGGTGAGCACATGACAACATATATAAAGTTTCAGTTGCTTAGGTACATTTAGTATCAGCAAAGAATTAACATCTATGTTAGACCATTTAGTCTTTGATGATGATATTTGTTGTGTAAAATCTTGAAATTCTGAAGTTGCTTATAAGCACTATTACTTATGTGTAATAGTTTTATTTTAACTGATGCAAATGGGAATCCTTATAGGTTGCTTGCAATAAACTACGACTTTGTGAACAATTTATTTCAGAATTATGTTTCTGGAAACTTTAAAATCATTTATGTATGAATAAGCATAAATATTTTCTAAGTTCCTTCATGAAATAATACAGAATATGTATTTAAACAGTAGCATCTCGTACTTTTGTTATAAAATAGGCCATGGCATTTTTCTATGAAATCAAGATGTTTTTCTTTTTAAATGGGAAGTCGATTGGGATCACTGAATGTGTGTTTCTGAAAAAATAGGAAAGGCTGGCTATTTTCAAGCAAAGGTTGGTGGCATCCCTAGTATAATGCCAAGAAGGATCTGTCACAGAAATACTCAGAATAGTGGGGATTCTGCCTCTGAGAGAGGGAAAAACCAATAGAGATTTCTATAAATGTGCTGTTTTCAGTGGGGCATGTATCTGAGTTTCGATGAATGTTCCAGGCTTCTTTGCAAATTTTACTGGGTTTGCCTGCCGT
This sequence comes from Toxostoma redivivum, assembly GCA_013397375.1. Lineage (NCBI taxonomy): Eukaryota > Metazoa > Chordata > Aves > Passeriformes > Mimidae > Toxostoma > Toxostoma redivivum. The sequence goes on along the minus strand of VXBI01000861.1, from coordinate 29,393 downwards.
TTCTGTGTTGCACCATCCTTGGATGAGCTAGTGACTTTCAGGGAACTGTGTCCACTTAGTAAAAAAGCAAAGCAACATGTTCAACTGAACTTGTGCCAAGAATTTTCATTCAAGATTCCTGATAATTTTTATTCTTTACTAAATCTCTCCCTCTGCTTTCTATTTGTTGATATAAAATATCAACATTTTTTAAAATGAGCTGCAAAATTTGGTAAAATCCTATGGGGAGTGTAGTACCTTAGAGATTTATAAAGAACTATTGCAGTTAATTATTGGATCATTATTTAAAACAAAACAAAAACACCCCAAACAAACAAAAAAAGAAAACAACAACAACAAAAAAAAAACCACCAGAGATAATGAAAGGGACATAAAATAATCTCTATATAGCCTTTTCAATTGTCCATCCTGGAAAAGAATCATGAGTGAGCAGCAGTCCATTAAGTTATATTCATTATTAATTGTCAAAAAATATCCTGTGATCATTCACAAATCAGTATATCCAGATCTCCTGTTTGAAACTATGTGTGCAATTTCATTTGTAAAGTGAGGATGCAAGTAATGCAAGTACTGCCTTTTGCAGTTTTAGTGAAGCTTATGTAAGGATAATAACTATATCTGAAAGTGTTAACTGATTCACTGATTTATCATTAGGATATAAGGACATATACACGATGTGGTAGATATAAGGGATCATATTAGGTATAACAAACCATGTTATGCCTGAGAATTAATCCATTCAATGTTGTTGTTTTTTTATTAAAATGAAGAATTAAAACAAAGACACTTTCTGTATCCTACATCAGTAATTTTTAAAGGCTCCTCTTTAAAATTCTTTCCATCGTTCATAATTCTGACAATGCAACCAGCAGTTACAAGATAACAATTTTTTCTTTGTTTGAAAGACTAGTACTGAGCAGAGTACTCCTTTAAAGGTTAAAGATGGATAAGAGTATACAAATTGCATTTTTTCTATTCCTTTGACTTCATAATTCTAAAATGAAGATCATACCGAATATTTCCTTTTTTGTATCCCATAAATACATAGAATAAAAATTAAAATAAAATTTATAAGCAAATAACACTATGAATATAATAACGGGCAACTAAGTATATAAGATTTGAAGGTTGAACTGTTGCAGTTGTCTCCATACTTTCTCTTTGCTTGCTCATATGTTTGCTGCTATCATCCAAGATTTTTGTTTGTTTCTTGGTTTAAACAAAATTCATCACATTATGACAGCAGTGATAAATACATTTGATCATATATTATGATAGCATAAGGTAGTATAGTTGTCATTCTCCATAAGATAGTTTTTCATGTTTAAAAAGCAACGATTTATTTATATACATCTTGGCACCATTTGGCATTACCTAAAGGTATTTACATTTCTTTTAATCAGGAAAAAATTTTAAACTCTGACTCCCTTACTGTTTATGTGTGACTTCTTGTCCATCATTTTGTTGAGTAAAGAAAAACTTTGCTAGTTTTGTTAGTAATAATGTACTGTCACATCTGTGCCATACTAGATTATCAGTTGTTGATCTAGCAAATAAATAAAAATCTAGATATTTTTCCATGCAACTCTTTCATGCAAAACATTAACAACAGCCAAAATTTTATTGTGGAAGCTATTCAGTAGCTTGCCTGGGTGATCATAGGCCAGTTTTCTGTCACACCTTTAGTCACTCTATTGTACTTTTCCAAAATGAATTTAAGCTTTCATAGTCTTTTATTCAAAAGATTTTTTTATGGCAGGTAAAATAGTGTATTTTCCACAAAATCATTTTTAGTCTCTAATACCAAATCACTACTTCCCCTTTTAAAAAACAAGCTATTCTGGAAGAGAATTAAATGAGGTGACTCACTGCTAAATTTTATCTTCTCTAAGGTGGAGTGCTTTCAAAAAGAAGTAGCTTAGAAGGTGTAATTACACATACTTTATTTTTAACCCATTTTCTTCTAATTTCTTTGCCTACACTTCTCTGCTCTGAATAAGCACTGTTGCTTCTATACTATCTATAACTCTAATCTCTTTAATATCTAAATGTTAGAATATTTGACACAGGGACTTAGGAAAAATTTCTTAAATAAGAGCTCTGCAAACAGCTTTGGTGAATGCTATATTACATTGCCCAAATGCTAACTTTCTACCCACTTGTTTCATTCAAATATCACCCTTGGTCTTGAGCTTTATTTATATGTTTGTTCTAATATTTTTGAGACATCATTAAAAAGACAAATTAAGACTGTAATGGAAAATAATATATGGTCAGTCTTTATATTTAAATATAATTCCAGACTTTTGGGGATGTCAAAAATTTTTTTGCTGGTTGATAATTTCCTTCATATGCATCTTCTTTCCATCGATCTTTGCCTTTCCATTTTCACTTTAATTTGAAGAGCTCCAGTGGTTTACAAAGGCTGCTAAAGCCTACATCTGTGCACAGGTAGCTATACAAAAATGCAAATTTTTAACCTAAAATGAATGAATAAGGGAAGTGCTTATTGCTACTTTTTATGACTGATTTAAACTTAGCTGACATTGACAAATAAGAGGATTCTCCTGGACAAACTATGTTGTAAAATTTTACCAACTACTGTTATCCATCATTAATAATATGGGAAATATTTGCAGATCCTTGTGTAGAAAAATGCTTCTATTACTCCAAGGAGCTGGTAGGGAAATATGTACCTCTAAAGAAAAGAAAAATAGTGACATTTCAATAAGTCAGTCCCTGTCTTGATATTTAATCTTTTAAGATTGAGCCACCAGATAACAGCCGAAAGGTAATTTTGGAATTTTCTGGTTCTTTCTGCTTTTCATAATCTTTCAACTTCCTAAATCTGTACAATTAATGTTACTTGTATTAATAATGAAGTTGTGCTTCCAAAGGATTGCCCACTGACTTCAATTCAGCATTGTTCCCAATAGAGGTGTAATTCCTAACATGTGTGAATAAAGAGGACTCACCTTTCCATTATTTCAGTGTATCATTTAATTAAAAAAAAAAACAAAAACCAACAACAAAAAACCTATGAACCTCTTTAAAAATTTCTCAGATGAGACCCTAAGTCTTTCTAATGGTCTTCCAAAATGATGTGTGCTTTTAGCTGTTAACTATTTGATTACAGCTGCTGAAATAGTTAACTAAGCTGCAACTAAACCAACATCCCTCAGTAAAAGATGTCTTTGCTGTTACCTAAATTTCAACAGTTGTCACAAGTAAACCTTGGCATTTTGCTGGATTTATAGATAAAGGAATATACAATCTCCCTTTCTGATGCTAACTTTGTGCTTGAGAAGAGTTTCCTTGCAGGAAATGTAAATTCCACATAAATTTCCCTACTTTAGCTTGTGATCTTGAAGCCTTTGGCTGCAAGCACAAAAGAGCACCATGACTCAACATTATTTTAGTGTCTTCACATTATTTTAATGTTTTGGTTCTTCAAACGTGTGGATATCAGTCTTATAATGGAATCTTGGAATTTCAGAGTCAGAATGTATATGGAGCAAGAGGACAAGAGTTTTTGTCTGTTCTTTTGGTAAGACAGTCTTTTCATATTTAGTTTAGTGTCATGCTTGTTATCATCAATACAGACTACAGCAGTGGTATAATAGTGTTGTCTTTGGTGATGGTGTTTCCAAAATTTGTCCCCATTTGGAGTTCATCTTGTTCTCAGTAGTCCTGTGGTTTGATTTCTTTGTAGTCATTGATATTGTTGCTGTTTTTTTTGGTTTTTATTGTTTTGTTTTGTTTTTTTAATTTCAGTAATTTTTATGGTATGCTTGAATAGCAATGTGTGCATAGAAGATTTGGGGGCAATTGCTCCTCAACCCTCCCAATTTGAAGAGTGGTGCTTATATTAATACATCTGATGCCTTAGGCTCTAGGCGTCATCTCTAATTCACTCCTCACATCCTTCACAAATAATTAGAAATATTCCCTTGGAAAATATGCTGCTTTTCCCCTCTATACAACATTTCTTATTCTACTTTTCCTCCCTTCTGACCATAAGATTTAACTACTTTCTCACGTCCAGCTTGAATTCCTCCATTGTGCCCTTCATTTGGAATTTGAAATAGCTTTATTTTACCTGTAAACTACTATGCAGTGAGTGGCTATTCTATATAAACAACTCTATATACTGTAAATTATATAAAGAAAACATTTTGTCTTTTTTATTCCTTGCTGCTGACTCTAAACCCTACCAAGTATTACCTTAAATGTCTCCCAAGTGGTTATGATTTCAGAGTTGAAATTATGCATAATTCTGTGACTTACTGAACTCTACTTCCCCATCTTTCTATTTGCTTAAAGGTTCCTGACATGTTCCCATCAATACTTCTAGTCTCTCCTGGCCAGCCTTGTTGCTTGTCTCTTGCATTTCTTCTGCATCTGTCACATCTGTTTCCTTCCCTAATTTTCTGCATTGGTGAGCTGCCCATTTCTGCCTCACTAAAAAACAGCTCAAGTGACTGTCTCTTTCGTCTTATATACCTACATAGAGAAGAGAGTGATAAACTACTTCCTTCTAAGTAAATAGAATAGTGGGTTATTTGAACTGATTTTAATACACTGTAAAACTGACTAAATTATCTGTGTGTGTGAATGACTAATGTACCTGCCAAGTATCTTAATTCCTCTTGGGGGCATGGTTGTGTGTTTTTTTCTCAATGTTTTATGATTTGTGAAGGAAAGATGAACGAAATTTGAAAAACCTGCAGTTTCCATTTATTTTATCATAGATACTTGGAAAAAAACATGTATTATTCAGTAGAAAGGTTTTTTCATATCTTCTCTCACTTGTGGGGTTTATGCACTTGAAATTTTTTTACCTATTGGGACATAGTTCCTATATTGGTTTTATGCATATAAACCTTAAGGGCACAGAAAGACAATGGTACGTATAAGATATGAAGTAGATTTACATGGCATGCTTTCTCAGTTAAAGCTTCCCTTTCAGAGGAAAATATTATAGACTCGCCTTCCCAAGTATTCTCGGTTCTCTTTAGTTCGGAAAGTTAAGTGCAAAGATGTAAATTAATGAAAATGTAAGAATGTGCTTCTTTGGAGGGGTTATTTTTGTCATCTTTTTCAGTTGAGAGCAGTATGATTTAATGGTTTAAATCTGACTTAGGAAAATGGGAATTTCAGCTGATAGCTAATGACTTGTGAAACTGACTCGAACAAATCTTTTATGATGTCCCCATGACAACTCTTGGCTTTAACTATGAGTAACATTAACAAGCGCTTTGGAAAGATGTCATCAGACTACTGACTGGAGTGAATGGAGTTGGTAAACTTCACTTTGCAGGTCGTTCTCTACTTATTGACTCCTGGCCAAAGTCTGGCTCAGAATCTGAGATAAATAGAGCCATAAGGAGGTGCTCAAGAACATATAAAATAGTTCTACCTTTGAATAATTCCTGTGGACCTTGAAGTCACTGAAGCTGCTACAGAGACAAAATGCATCCCTGGTCTGAACAGTGGAGCTTGCAGTCATGCCTTCATATTACTTACAGAGTACTGCAACTATGGGATGTGACCTACAGCCCTTTGTGATTGCCTCAACTTTTCACTGAAAAATCAGTATATAAAGATGTGTGTCTTCTATTCGAGCTCTTAATTTGTGGGGAGAAATGTCACTGAATAGAACTCTGATGTAAGACCAATTATATACATTGTCCTTTTCAACTGGTATTGATTTTTTACTTAACAATGTTCATATAAAAGGCAGTGCAAACCCTCCTTAATTTTATTTTTTTGTCTTGCCCTGCAAGTGTACTGAAAAATCACTATTCTGTAATTAAATCAATTTTCCTTGGTGGCACACTTCAAGAGTCTGGTTCTTTTGTTGGCAAGAGTTTCTTGTATATGAACATGTTATTCTAGGTGAGTCATTATTCAGTTGAATGAAGCTTACAATTATGTAGAATATCCAGTGACATAACTCTTTGAGAATAATATTTCTGGAAATGCATTTAGTATTTAGCTCACAGCCAACATGACATAAGACTTCAGTGGTTTGCAGTTTAGAGCTTGGGTCTTATTTTCAGCTATGGTATAACTGAGGTTATTAAGAGCTACTAAGAACACTCTAAATATTACTATATTGGAGGGAAGGAATCTTATTATGACAAAATGTGATTAATACAAAACATAATCTCTCATTTTCCAAAATTAAAATGTGAATATTTAAAAAATAAAAATTAACAATTTGGACTCAGAGGGCATTAGGTTGCACCTATTGGGGCTGGTGATTCATGCACTACACGTAAAAAATCATGTGCTACTTCTGAGTAGCACATCAAACTGCTGCAAGAGTTCAGGTGTCTCTACAGCTGCTGGGCAGGAATAGTGCTCTTGAATGCCCAAGTGGCACTGGGGAATGCTTGAATGGAAGAAGGGTTTGTGCTTTCTCTTTTGTTTGTCCAGTAATTTGCTAAGGAGGACTTAAGTCAGCATTTATATTTCACCCTGGCCAAATACGCAATAGAACACTTTGAGAGCCAAAGTGGTTAACTTTATTCAGCTTCATAGTGTTAAGACTTTCAGTGAAATCTATAGCAATCAAAACTAAGCCAGGGCTGGTTTGCCTTGGAGTGATGGAGAGGCATGTGTTGAGTCTAGGTGTAGCTTAGACTTTCTGATGAAAAGGTCTGTCCTTTAGACGAGAAGAAATGCCAAGGCTATAAATGGAGCTTCTGTGACAGTCTGCCACTTTCAAAGACTGTATTTAAAAGCATATTTAAGGATTCCACAGTAGGTAAAAAAAGGCAGAAGGAAATTAATTCTTTTAAAAGTGTGTAACTTATGCTGACATTGAAGTTCGTTATAATTTGCCACTTTAATAACTTTTATTATATTTTTCTCAACTATTACATGCAAAGAGAGGAAATTCCTTCTGGATTACAAGAAGAAACAATTGAAATAATTCAGATATATTTTTAGCTGAAATTTCAAATGTAGAAGATTTTTCACTGCAGGTAATTGTCAAGTTAGCTTAAAACAGTCACCATTTTTAAAACTGGGGTTTATAACTGATAACATGGAATGAATTATGGAAGAAAATTTGAAAACTGAGTAAGAAATCATGCAAAGTGCAACGTCCTTTTTATCCAAATCCTTACTGATATGCAACATTCATGTTCAGTGTTTTCATGCTCTGGCTTTTGGAAATCACTGGTCTGGAAATGTGATAATGACCTTTTTCCCTAAGACTGTTAGATATTCCATGCATTTCTGATATTTTTGTAGAATCTCTTTCTAGAGAAATAGATATATAAGTATTCTAGCTATCTCCTGACATAGTTCCTGGGCATAAATTAATGAAGAAAAGAACAACACCTGTTCAGTTTCTTCCAACAGTGATGAATTTATGTGGCAGGACAGGATGTCTGGTGTAGTCCTCTGGTTCAGTACCACTTTTGTAGTTGACTTCTGCTCTTTCTGCCCCTGTTAATTTCATATGAAAACTACCTCCAACCTATGAAAAATTATTTTTATATGCTAAATTCTGTTTAGACACACTATTTTGTAGCTGTTGGCATTCTAGACTTTCCTAAAATTGTGTTTTGCAAATTCTCTTATACTTAATGTTTCATATGTTCTTTTTTATTTGCTAAAAATTAGAATGTGTCAATCTTAGTATTTTGCATGCACAGTAAGGGTAAAGCTGAAGGAACCAACATATAATCTTTAATTGAAAACAGATAGAAACATATGTATAAAAGACTGGAAGTAGAATTTTACAACAAATAGTTTTCAATAACCTTCAAGTCTTTCTGAGGAGCTTTACTGTCAGTGCTGTTGAAAATCGATAATACTGTTGAACTAGGCTCTTCAGTGTGCTTAGGACATAGCCTAAAATTGGTGAATAGGATGCTCTATTTCTGTCTATATCTCATTTCAGTAAGGCATTTTGAGAAAGTGATACAGGTATACTTGGAAGGATTTTTGTTTGTTTATACTCTGTGGATAGTGAAAATAAAGCGACTGAGGATGATCTTCCTGTCTTTACCAGGACATGCAGGAAATATTAGCTAATAACCTCTGTGTCTCTCTAGTGAAGAGGCTGGGAAAAAAATTAGGAATCCTGGAAATCTAAGTTCTAAAAGCAAAGTAAGAAAATGGATGCTACCTGGAAAAGGAGATAGAAAAATACAAAGATACGGATATTTATAGGAAAAGATCTTCTAAAGAATCTGACTGTAAAATTGAGCCTGCAAAGTGTGAAGTGTAAAAGTTTAGGAATGGGTAGTCTCCTTTTCCCATTCTCCAGGGAAAAAACCCAACTGAAATAATAGAAATTACTTAATCTTTCACCTCATCTTAACCATCCCAGGTTAGACCAAGGGCATATATTCTTTCTCTATCTCAACCCAACAAAACATTTTTTTTAAAAAGTACAAAGGTCTGGAATCCATGTAATCCATGTATTGGATTCATATAGGGGTTTAGGAACAACATAGATGAACTGTCAGGAAAAAAATGTATGCCCTTTGTTATGAAAGAGGATTTGTTGAAAAGGAGTTATCACTGAAAAGTTTTGGATCTGAAAAATCACTATCTTTTCACCTTCCAAGTTTCTAATGTGACATAGGACATGTTTTTCAGCACGACTGGGCAAAAGCCTATGCCACTGAATGATGCTTTTTCCTTGTGTTAAGTGCAATCAATAATAAACTTAAAAATGCCTGTTGACAGAAGTGTGAAGGGAACATATCCATCAGTTTCTGAATATAATGGCCCTATGTTATGAGAAATTACGTACAGTAAATCTCAAAATCATTTAAATTAACATGATTCTTATTGCTTCTTAATACTAAGTTAAACCATCAGTACAATACAAACAGCATGCAAACTACAATTAAAGAAAAAAGGTTTATTTAATACTTTTTTTTCCTCTAGAATTTCCACTGACACCCCTTAAAAAAAAGTTACTTTTCAAACAAGGTATAAGTGGTCTGGAAATATCAAGATAACATCCACAGATGCCTGCAGGAATTATACTCAAATTTTTTGTATGTAGTTGGCTGCTAAGAAGCCTTTCAGAATGGTGGAGTTTTGAGCTAATACTATGGAGAAAGAAAAGTGTGTCTAATTTTACATTTTAGATACTGAGAACCCCAAATAATGCACAATTGAATGGATTAACTAGCAGGGCACAGCACACCATGCACACCCCATCCATTAAAAGCATTATACAATTTTGATAATTTGACCTATTATTGTATTTACTTACAAGAAAATAACTCAACTTGTACTGTCAAGCAGAAAGTGTGTTCGCATAAGAACTTCTTGCTGCACTTTTAGATTAAAGCAAGGATACCAAGGTGGAGTAGGCATCTCTACCATGTGGGAGAAACCTGCAGGCTCCTTTTGTAAAGACTGGCCAAGCTCATCCTGAAAACAGGGGCTGTGTAGTGCCCAACACAGCCTGAGGGCCATGGGCAATGCAGCCAGAGGTTCCCCCAGTAACTACTGGGTGGGTCATCACCTCCTTGATGTACAGGGGCCACCCAGTCAGGAGCACTGCAACAATTTAGAGGGAATCATCCCAAGAACCAAACAAAAGATGTCGCAGGAATGGAAGAGGGAGTTTTGTGTTCATGACAAAAAAATCTAGCTGTGGTTAAGAATTACAGGAACTAGATAATTTTTGTGGTAAGTCAATGAATTGTCTAGTGGTTAGAATATAATTTATTGGGGAGGAATTAAAATTAAAAAGAAATTAAAGTTATGTTTCATTCTAATATCTGAATGTGAAATCCTCTGAAAATACAAGTCTTCCTAGCATTTCTCTGTCCTAAAATCTCAGTGATTCCGTTGCTCTGTATTATGAAAATATCCATTGTATTAATAATAGAGTGTGGACTAAGATGTGAGTGAGAGTATCAGTGCATTGAGAATGCCAAAACTTGCAAGGAATCACTCTAACTTAATCTTAGAATATCTCTGTAGTCAAAAGGGGATCAATGAGGACATAAACATTGGGATGGTTGGCTTCACAGTCTTCTGTATCTGAGAGGTATTGTCTGATAATAAAGCTCTGAAGAATAAATATGCTTTCCTAAAATGTTGCTAAGATTATGTGACTTCAGAAGGTCTATGTTTTTATTCTGAGTTCCTTTTCACAGCCTGATTGGGAGCCAGGTTGTTAGCTTTCTCCAGCAAAGTTTCCTCCTACTGAAGTCTCTTTAAAAGTCAAGTCTTTGACCACTTTAAAATGTCAAAACTTCTTGTAAGCAGTTTCTCAATCACTTGTACAAATCCTGATTAAGGTGTGAAATATACTTTGAAATTAAAATTGCAATAAATGTGCAGTAAATGGACTTATTGCATGAACAAATTTCTAAATAATTATTTAAATATAAATATTTTTAAACTTACCCCCCCTCAAACTGCCCCCTCCCCCAGTTTCATTCTATTTCCTGTTAGATTTAATTAAAATGTGATCATTTCCTTCTGAGCAGCTTAACCCCGAGGAAGAACTGCAAAAACAGCTGCAAGCAGTAATTTGTAAACTCAACAGCCTTGCAATCAACTAAGAAACTATCAAATTACTTCTGGAATTAAAATCTCATCTATGGAATTTCAAGTAAACTGAATAAGATTTAATGTTTATCATCTGTCAGACATTACTTTTAAAATAGTGACAGGTAATTTGTGAGGGAATTTTTGACAGAAATTATAAAGCAATTAATATTTCATTGCCCAACTAACTGCTGAGGGTAACAGATGACAATAGAGATGAGTTTAAATAAACAGTAAGCATCTTCAATTCATCTTTTCTGCTATAACCATGTACAGTTCTAGAAGAGAGATCTCTGTTGCTACACTGGGTCTGAGCAAATAAATTTTAAACTACAAAAGCAGCCCAATGGATAGAAAAAAAATAAATTTAAGAGAGATGTCAAAAAAGGAAATTATTGTGAACCCTTATGTACTGGTTTGAAAAGCAAAACCAGTGAGACTTCAAGTCAGTAATACAATTTTAATAGGAAAAAATAGAATATATGCAATAATAATAATACAGTCAGAATACAACCTGACTCCCTGGCAATCAGGGTGTTGCTGCAGTCCTGATTAAATGGTGGCTGCAGTCCTGGATGACAGATGTGGTTCTGTTGAAGCACTGATCCTGTAGAAGGTGCAGTTTTCCTCTGAAGGTCCAGCAATGATGTGGAAAAGCCTGGTTTTCTCCTCTGGAATCCAGGGGAAAAGGCCACTTTGGTGTTCTAAATCTCGGGTTTTATTTAGGTAGGAAAGGCATGGCTCCTCCCCGTGGCTGGAGGATCTCCCAATGGGATGATGTAATCTTAACAGTCAGGGAGTGGGGCTTAATGGCCCATTAACAGAAGATATCTCCCATAGAGATAAGGATCAGCCCTTCTCTCGTTTCAACAGATGGTGATAGAATACATTTTGAATTGTAAGCCAGGACAACTTAGCTTACACATATCTCAGTAAGTGCATGCAAATCAAAATGATATTTCTGTCCATGTTAGACTTCCTAGAGAGTATTGGTGCAGAGGAAACTTCTTCAGCTTCATCAGGAACTTTCATGTGATGCTTTTTATGAATGCTAAAGAAAGGATCAGATGTCAATTGCTGTAAAATAAATCCTGAATAATAAAAATTTATCTCAGTTTTATTTATGGGAAACTGCATTTTATATGGTTTTTTTTTCTGCTATTTCTAAAAACACCTACACTGCTTGAGTAACAATACATGGGAGAGCAAAAAAGCCTATAAGAAAGTACAGCAAAAATTATGCTAAAGCTATAACTGAGATATGATGGAATGAGAGAGTACATCTATATTTAATAATATAATAATACCTAGATGATTTTCTCTCTTCAACTGTATCATAATAGATAGAAAAAAATGATAGAAAAAATGTATTCAGTCATAGTTTCTTTAAATATGGTATCTAATCCATAATTTATAATCTGCATTTCTAAATTTTCAGACTTTTCGGACAGAGAGGAATATAAACATTGGAGCAAAGAATATAACATGGATTTAGTGCAGTTGTTGGAGTGAGCAAGGATGCAAACAACGCACAATGGAAGAACAAGCAAAAGGTCTGTCTCAGAAGTAAAGTGTTTTTCCTACTGCAGAAGCAATCTGAGGAATCCACTTACCACCAGGAAAGTGCTCTTTTTGTAATTTGTATGTGCAATGGAAAGGTGTCATATTCAAGGGATGGAGCAACTGGAGCATAACAATGGTTTTTTTCTATCATAGCTTGGGAGAAGACAAGAATTAGAAATGCTGGGAATCAATTAGTACTAATACCATTAATCCAGTTGAAATGAGAGAGGACAGAGGATGGCCAAACTTACGTTCAGAATATTATCCATGCTTTGTCCTGGGTTGTAGAATAAAGACCCTCAAGATATTTCAAGAAATATATAAGAGTCTTCAAACATTCACATTTAAAACTTGTTACTTCAATATTTAATTACTATATGGATGAGGGTATTGAGTCTTTCATTAGTAAACTTGCTGATGACACTAAGCTGAGAGCATGTGTTGATCTGCTGGAAGGGAGGAGGGCTCTGCAGAGAGACCTGGAAAGGCTGGATGGATGGGCAGAGTCCAATGGGATGAAGTTTTAACAAGTCCAAGTGCTGAGTCCTGCACTTTGGCCACAATAACCCCCTGAAAGGTTATAGGCTGGGGACAGAGTGGCTGGACAGTTCCCAGGCAGAAAGGGACCTGGGGTACTGTTCAGCCAGCTGAACAAGAGCCAGCAGTGTGCCCTGGTGGCCAAGAAGGCCAGTGGCATCCTGGCCTGTATCAGGAATAGTGTGGCCAGCAGGAGCAGGGAGGTCATTCTCCCCCTGTACTCAGCACTGGTGACGTCACACCTTGAGTGCAGTGTCCAGTTCTGGGCCCCTCAGTTTAGGAAGGACCTTGAGACCCTTGAGCACGTCCAGAGGAGGCAATGAGGCTGGTGAGGGGCTTGGAACACAAACCCTGCGAGGAACGGCTGAGGGAGCTGGGGGTGTTCAGCCTGGAGAAAAGGAGACTCAGAGGTGACCTTGTCAGTCTCTGCAACTCCCTGAAAGGTGGCTGTAGCCAGGTGGGGGTTGGTCTCTTTATCCAGGCAGCAACTGACAGAACCAGAGGACACAGTCTTAAGCTGTGCCAAGAGTTGGATATTCAGATAAAGTTTTTATGGAAAGAGTGATGAAGCACTGGAATGGTCTGCCTGAGGAGGTGGTGGAATCACCATCCCTGGATGTGTTTAAAAAAAGACTGGATGTGGCACATGGTGTAGTTGAGGTGTTAGGGCATGGGTTGGACTCAACAATCTTGAAGGTCTCTTCCAACCTAGTGATTCTGTGATAAAAATGAAATAAATACAGATTTTCAAATTTTTGACTGCAGTTGTGCTTGTAGCACAAATTTTAATACAGTAGTATATCTTATTTTCCTAAATTGTTTACAAGTTCTTAACATTGTCTGGGTTGGCTATGCATTTAGATAACAACTAGGTCTACCAAAACTTGGTTACAACTTTCTACTACCTAGCTTAATAACTAAAGTATCTGGGGCTGGAAGAAGTCTCTGATATAAACTTTTAGAATAATATGGCTCATAATTTTTACAAAACACTTTTCCCTAGTTCAGTGAAACTGAACTCTTTTTTCTCTTTTCTTATCTTTATTTTATTTTATGTCACCTATTTATGTCCAATTTTGCATATCATATTCCACAGTAGTATTTCACTCTGTTCTTTGTATATCTAGCAAAACAGCCTTTTGTCATAACCTTGCACTACAAATTTAGGGTTCAATTTCTTTGATCCTATAGCTTGTTTTGATTTTGTAATACATAGTTCCCACTGGCAGGTTTGTTTGAGCAGTGATTTTTTATCTTAAGAATGTTCTTTTTTTAATTGCCTGGCTGTAGGCTAAATTATCATTAAAATAATTTTTAAACAAATCTTGGTTATTTGAATTTTGGTCATCTACCACAAAGTTTTGTACAAAGACCACAGTCTTTGGTTTTCTGACATGATTTCTGCAGATGTAGTTTCCCGTTGACAGAAAATCAAGCAACATTGTACATTCTTGAGGGACCTGATATACTCAACCATTTATTGTTTAATGATATATCCAGAAGCACATAGGTCAGAATTGCAAGTGTATTACCTATATATAGGAAATGGGATTTTTTTTCCCTTTTTCCTATTTTTCTCATGATTAATATTTGTATGCAGGTTTATTGTGACCATTCAATCCTCTCCAACAGTTTCTCTTTACAGATTCACTTCTGTTTGTAACAACTTCATTGTTCCCTATAGTTTCCTGAGGAGGAGAACTTGAGAGGGAGATGATGATTTCTTATCCCTGGTATCCAGTGAGGGAACATGTGGGGACAGTACAAAGCTTCATTAAGGGAAGTTCAGACTTTACGTTTAGGAAGCATTTCTTTACAGAGAGGATGGTAACTTACTGGACCAGGATCCCTGGAGAGGTGGTCAACGCCCTGAGCCTGTCAGGGTTATAAAGGCTTTTGGATAATGCTCTTAACAACTTTCTTTAACTTTTGGTTGTCCCTGAAAGGTCAGACAGTTGGACCAGTTTGTTGGCTTAGGTCCCTTCAACCTGAAATATTCTAACCAAGTCTAGTCTACTCTATTCATGTATTCTTCTGCATCTCTGTTTATTAGTGTAGACACAAATGTTTTTCAGTGACCCTAAAGCCAGCTGACAGAATAGCCTGATTCCTGGTCTATGATGCCATCCTGTTTTGCTATCCAAACACAGTGACTGCTTCTAAACTTATTCTTGATAAATACCAAACATGTTCAGGAATTGCTTGAAGAGTGCTAGCTCATCTCAATTAAAACTGCGTATGGGACAATCCTAATAAATTAACAGTATAGATGATCAAGTCTCAGTGACAGGGAACGTTCTCTGCAATTCTAATTTACTGATCTAAGCAAAGCTTTAGAGCATTTGACTGCAGGTGTACTGGACAGAACAATTCCATAAGATAGGTCTCTCTCTTACACACTAAATTGAGACTGACTACTGATTTCCCAGTGTTGGCAGTGGAGATGTAGTTAGATGGAGATGAGAAGGGAAGGTACTGTGCCAGGAAGTCACATGAAAACATATGGGTATGAGAAGCACAATGTGCCAAAGGGCAGAGTATTGGTCTCCATCATACTGCTCATCTTCCAGCTCTGCTAGAATCAGGACAAGGAAGATGTTAAGGATTTCCTATGAGGCATTTAGCTTTATGAAAGATCTGATATGTAAATCAAAAACTACTTTTATCCTAGCACATTTATTTGATTTAAATATGTTTTTTTGATTTAAATGAAAAGTTCAGATAACTTCAGATAACAAAAGACTGACCTGGTTTTTATGTCTTTCTCTCTTTTCTGTTTTGCCTTATTTCCATGATGTTTCTTCATTTCCTGCTTTGTTTTGACATGAAATATGCTTTTGGGGGCAGATTCCTTTACACATGAGGTGTGTATTATTTTAAGATCCTGATTCTGAGAGTGATTTTAAGACACCTAGGTGGTTGCTAAATAATGCAGTGTGGATGATGACCCAAAGAATGGAATTTTGTGTCATAAAAATGCCTATTTGTCAAAAAAAAAAGAATGTCAAATGATGTTCAGAATCATAGTTATTCAGTGATGGCACTTGCCCTACCCTGAAGTCTTCAGGCTGTTGATTCAAGTTATGCTACAGTGTGACTGTTGGTGTTAGGGGGAAGAATTCTGGTACAACTGAATAAGAAATGTGGAAGCATATGTAGTTACGTACATCTATACATATATGCATGTGTACCTATGCATATATCCCTATAGGTATGTATCCTACAGCATTCAAGCCTTTCTTTTGTGCAATGATCGTTTACAGAAAAGAATAAAACTACAGTAAATAAATTAATGTATCATATAGTATAGCAATTCTTAAATTTTGTTCCTTTCCCCTTCCATTGAACAGTGCAATCTACAGGAAAATAAAATGTCTCCAGTTCCACCCATGCATAACTTTCCCTTGCAGGAACTGGATATTTTTAATGGTTCTGCTTCCATAAGTGATTCCAAATACTCATGGGCAGCCATTTCTTTGCTCTGTAATAGCCACTGGCTGATTCATTTCCTTGGTTGTGTAACTACTGATTGGCATTTTTAGTAAAACCCTTTTAGCTTAGCCTTTTCCCTCTGATTTGTGATTTGGCCCAAAGAAAAAGTGTCCTAGTTTAGCTCTGACCTACTTATAGTTAAATTGACAGTTTGCTCTTTGCATAGGTTTCTTTATTAAAATCAAAGAGTGCCCTCAAGCCACCAAGTTTTGAGGCAAACCCTAAAGCTGTCTTAATATCATTGATGGAATTACAGGGTAATTTCAGATGTGTAGCATTTCTAAAATATTTTACAGGAGAGCAAATTGCAGCCAATTCCAGAAGCCAATATGCATATCATAAATATTAATATAGGAGCTATTATCAATGGAAGGATATTCTTTGTAAGAACATCATTATAATATGTGTTGTAATCTTTCTTTCAAATGCAAAGTTATCAAATATCCTTAATTAATCTGAGTGATTTTTTTTTTCCTTGTGACCATGACTTGGAGAGTTTTTATAGTAGTTTTCCACAATCCAAGTTGCTCTTTTTTTTAATCTAATTTTTGTTTTCTCCTTTCTTCAAAAAATATCAAATATGATGGTTTTCATGTTTTAATTGTTTTCTTCTAGGATTTTTATTTTCTATTGAGAGAAAAAATAAAAAAAATATTCCTCCCACCTAGTTCTTATTTTTCTTGCATGGCAGAAATGCTTTATTTTTTGTTTGCTTTATTTCTAATTTATTTTTTCTCCTCAGCATCCTCTCTACATGAAGTTTTATCACAAAAGAAACAAAGCAGTGTATAATGACCAGGTGGTTCCATGTAAGCATATTCTTCTTGTACGCGAGGATCTTCCACTGCATAATTCAGAGGATTTTTGAATGCAGAGTGATTGGTGAGATATTTCCTTTAGTGAGCTCAGCCCTATTTTTTATTTTTGTCCTATCATTCACTGCTAACAGCTGCATATTCTTTCTCCTTTCAAAGAGCAAGGAAAAAAGAATTTTCTGTGTGGGTTTTTTTTTAAAACTCACTGTCTCAGCTGAATTTGAATATTGAGGTGTCTCAGTTACTAGGTGGAGAGAAACCATCACCTTTCTTGAATCACATATCGTGCTCAACATCTCCTGTTTTCCATTCCCCTTTCAGAAATACTTCAAGCTGTGTAAAAGTATATTACCTACATGTTTGTAGGGTTTTATGCTCTTCTGTAAAAAAGGTAAATGCAAGTACTGTGTCTACTTCTAGAAGCAAGGGTTTTCTTTTCTGATATTTCAGCAAATTAAACTGGAAAAAGGAAAGAGGAAAGGGAGATGTTATGCCCTGGAAGTGATGAGATTTTATGGTCCTTAATTTCTAGGTAGGTTAATTAATTAGTCTTGCACTCAGAAAGTAAATAAATTCTTCTCTTGACTAGTGACAGAGTATTGTTATGAGGAGTCTAGTAGTTCTAGGGAAACACAGGTTAAATCAGTTCTTTTTAGAGCATTCAGGAGTCTTCTAGGCAGTCTGGATTTAGGCTTTGCTAAGTTGTGGGTCCAGCTCTGGCCATGTCTTAAAAGAGTAAGTGAGGAGCAAGATGTACACCAGCACCATGTGTGACCCTGACAGAGGAGGGGTCCTTCCTAATGTGCAGGGGATGACCTAATGTATGTTTTTAGTCACTGAGAATGCAAACCAGTGGGTGTCCTGTGTGGGGTGACTACTTTTTGCTGTGTTGAGCAGAACAGCAGGAATTAGAAAGCAGAGACACTGCTGGGCTCTGCTTCATGGAGGTTCCAAAGGGAGTAAAAGTAAAGTCAACTTAAAGCACACCCTACAAGGAATGAATTTTAACTTTAAAAAACTTCAACTTACAGCGGCAACAGGAGCTGCAATGATATTGGTTGGAGTGCCTTACACACCAGAGTGTACTACCCATGTATTTTTCAACAGTTCTTTTGCCCACTGTGTCATGATGCAAATGCCATCTGAACTTTTCAGGACTCCCTGCCAGTTAAGAAAAAGAATTTTTAGCATTTGAGATGACACAAAAAGGGTAAAAGTGTTTTATTTCTAATATTTTGAGTTCTTTTAAATTTAGATCACTTATTGATGACATTAGTATGGGCTGCATGCCAGGCACCCAGCAAAGCTGCTCTATCACTCCCCTCTGCAAATGGACAGGGGAGAAAAAATATAATGAAAGGCTCATGAGTTGATAGAAGAATAGGGAGAGATCACTTGCCAGTTACTATCATGGGCAAAAGAGACTTGACTTGAGGATATTAATTGAATTTGTTACCAACCAAGATTAGAGCACATTAATAAGAAGTAAACCAAATCCTAAAAACACCCTCCCCGCAGTGTCCTCTTCTTGCCAGGTTCTACCTCCTCCCTTCCAGTGATGCAGGGAGACAGAGAATAATCAGTTCATTTCAGGTCGTTTCTGCTGCTGCTCTGGGAGAGGAGTTGTGGTTCCCCTCCTCCAGTATGGGGTCTCTCCCACAGGACACAGTCCTCTACAAACTTCTGCAGTGTGAGTCCATCCTATGGACAACAGTTCTTCACAAACAGCTCCAAAGTGGGTCACTCTTCCATGGGGTGCAGTCCTTCAAGAGTAGTCTTCTCCAGTGCTGGTCCCCTGGAGGGTCACAAGTCCTGCTAGGAAACCTGTTCCAGGATGGGCTCCTCTCTCCATAGTTCTGCAGGTCCCCGCCAGAACCCTGCTCCAGCACTGGCTTCCCACCCATCATAACCTTCTCTCAGGCATCCACCTGCTCTGGTATGGGTATCCTCTCTCCACAGGCTGCAAGTGGATCTCTGCATCCCCCTGGATATCCATGGGCTGCAGGGGCACAGCTGCCTTGCCATGGTCTGCACTGTGGGCTGTAGGGGAATCTCATCTCCAGTGCCTGGAGCACCTCCTGTCCTTCCTTCTCTAGTAACCTTGGTGTCTCTTCAGTTGTTGCTCTCACATATCCTCATCCCACTATTCTCTAAGAGTAATTACTTCTGTGCAAAAACTTTTCTTCCTTTATCTCATCACAGGAGTGCTACTACCTCACCAATGGGCTTGGCCTTGGCCAGCAGTGGGTCCATCCTGGAGCTGGCTGGCACTGGCTCTGACAGACACAGGAGAAACTTCTGGCAGCTGCTCACAGAGGCCACCCCTGCAGCACCCCTGCTAACAAAACCGGGCCACACAAACTCAGTATATAATGCCAGAAGCCAGGAAACATATTGCTTCTACTGTACTAGTCATGTACTAAAATAAAAACAGCTTCAGAAATATTTATAGCATCACTTTTGGTTTTCCTAATGAATTCCACTTCCTCCAAGTTTTGAGAGTAAGAAAATGGCTCTATCTTTATTGTGCCATCTGTTCATGACAAGGGATGGAAAGCACTTGAGAATGCTGAGCTTTTGTTGTAAGTGTCAACCTAATGCTACCTTAGGGAAAAATATTTTGAAACTACCCTTGAAGTTACCTTGATGGATTAGAATTGTAACAAGAAGAAAGTTACATGAGAGAGCTGTCAGGCTTCTGACCTGATTTGCTGAAATAACAATGATCAGAAAAGCTATTTTCAGTGGTTAATTTAATTTTCTGACAAGTATGAATAAGTATAGATGTTGAAGGTCAAATTCTGCTAAGAAGTTCTGATATATTGCTTGTGTCCGAAGGTCCACCAGCAATTAGAGATCAAACTCATGTCTTTCTCTCTGACAACAGTCTCATACTAAAAACTTCCACCTATTTTCTAAACTTTGCAGATATGGATTTCAAACTTATAAAACCAGTCATCTCTTGAAGCAGATGCAGAAGTTTGTTGCATTATACTGTTACAATATCTCTAAAGTGTTGTTGTCTCCCTGAAAAAGAAATAATTCTTATATCTATATTGCTTAACAGCTGCACTAATCAAAAACTGTTTAAAATCTCTCTCCTTTTTTACTTGTTTCCTTCAGAAATTCACTTTGATAACCACTTTTTTCCTTTGAAGGGGGTTAGAAGACTTCCCATTTACACTTGTGAGGGTTGGAGAGTTTTATTTCTTTTTTTCTACCATGTTGCAGTGTGTTATTTTATTGTTGTTTTCCCTTTTTAAATGGTTCATTCCAATGTTGACCACCCCCCCCGCCATTGTGGTATCAGTTGTCCAAGTTCCCGCCTTCTCCCAATCAATCTGCCCTTGACCCATCCCATTTTTCCAGACGGTTCCCTATCAGTCTCCCTAATCCCCTCCCCTGGCAATGTCAATCCTCCCCAACCCCTCCCAACCTTCTAGAAGTTTCTATGTAGTTACCTTTCCTTTGAGTCATGATTTGTTGTTACATGTTGCTCCCCGCCTGTGTTCTCCCTCATTGTTGGTTGTGTATTCATCCCCGCCTTGTGTTCCTCCCGCAGAGTGCCTTGACTGGTGGATGTGTTGTACCTGCCCTCAGGACCTCCCCTGTATTTAAGTTGTTGCACAGCTTTGATTTTGCCTTTTGTTGGATCCTCTCCTTGCTGTCTGGTCCTCCCGGACCCTGTAATAAACCTTTCCCTTGGACCAACATAAGGACTCCCTCTCGTCCTTTGCCTCTCCAGATGTGAATACTACCAGAAGGACCCCGCAGCCCTAGCTGTATCTCTGGGACAGCCGTGTCCTGGGAACAGCCCGCTCCTGGCACCGCTCCTGGCACCGGTACCTGCCTGTGGGAGCTGGCCGGGCGGGCCGGAGGGACAGGTGGTGGGCGCAGGTGGGCTGCGTCACTACCACACTTTCCACCTTGGCATGTCATTCTGCTGATCAAGGTCAGATGCAGAACCTTGCCATCAGATTGGCTTTGTAAACACTCAAAAACCTAGTCCTTTCTCTATTCTTTCATCTTTCCTGTCTTCTGTTCTTCTGTCCAGTTGTAGCTTTGACTATGTAGCCTCTCTTATCTCAAAATTTCTTTGTTTATGAAAATAAAATTTTAATTTGTGATCTTTAATGTTAAATTTAGTGTCAATGGCATCACCCTACATTTAAAAAACATTTTCTTTGTTGAAGATAAGAAATATATCTGAGAAAATCAAAATCTTTGTCATCCATCAGCACACCTATAAGTACTGTGAATTCAATTTTCTCTACATTTTTACTTGGGTTTAATTTCTAAGAAAACATTGTCATCTAAACCTTATAAAACTTTTGTACTGTATTTCTATTGTAAATTCTTTGTGAAGTTACGCTAGTTTTCACTTTCATTGCAGTATGAACTAAATCAGGTGTTATTTAAGAGCGATCATATTTCATGTAATAATTGGACACAACAATGTAGCTGAACGTAGGCAAATATGTATTTAATTTTTCTGTTTGCCATTTTTTTAGCTTGTTTGTTGCAAGACCTTGACCAGTTTTGTAAAAGTGCTTGAAGGACCAGCAAATGACATCTAATTTTATTCAGCTTACAACCTAAGCATCAAGAGATACTGCTCAGGCTTCCAAAATAATTCTCATAATTAAAAAAATGTAATTAAAGTTTGTGTGGGAAATAGGTTGTTTTTTGAATAGTGCAAAGTCATAGAAGTAGACATTATTCTTCTGTATTGCTTCATGCCCAGGGATTTTAATATACTTAGATATTTACATTTATTTATAGCAATTTTTCACAGTATATGTTTAGTTTTTCTTCTTTCTTTCAATATTTCTTTGGCCTCTCACATGCACCTACTCACAGGTAAAAGAGAGTTAGAATTCATGCTTAGGAGGTAGAAAAAGAAATCTACTGAGCATCCTGTTTCTGATAGGTATTTTGTTTGTGAAATATGGGCTTTAGGGATTGATGCCAAAGAAGCTAAAGCTTTTTGTCCTCTTCCCTTTTTTCCTGGATTTGGAGTCAAACTTCAATTTTAATCTTGAGGCTACAAAGGTACTTACAAATGAATGCCCAGAGATATGTTATTAATACTCCAGTCTTCATCTTATGTGTTATATGAGAATTACTGAGTGTATATTGAATCAGTATTGAACATTCAGAGAAAGCTGCAATGGTAAGTTGCTCCAAGCCTGCACAAAGGTGAAAATAAATTTGGTTTCAAATACAATTATTTGTTCTAGGCAACAAACAACTACCTATAAGGCTTTGCTTCTGAGGATGGTTTTACCTTTTTATACTGGTTTGTCTCTGTCAAGCAAAGTAAGCTTCTTTCTCTTGGAAGGAAGACTGTGCTGCAGGGTTCAATTACAGAACATATTTGAGTCTCTAATTAAATTGTCTCCATTGTAATTATATGGCTTTTAAAAATAAATCTTGCAAATGTCTTTGAATATCTGTTAGAAATTCAACATTTTATTAAGAGTTTAGCTGCAAATTATTAGAGATTCTTAACAGCAGGAATTACACGTGGCTTATAAGAGAGTAGGTTCAATGAGTAGTGCTATGCTATACTTGATACAGACTTGGTAAGATTACTGCAGGATGTACTTTTCTTTCCAATTATTTCTATTCCCAAGATAGTTCTTTTCAGGGATGACTGTGTTGCAGTTTGTCACGTAGACAGAAGGTAACTCTTACTTGGGATGCTATAATGGAATAGAAGCAGGCATACTTCATCTGCAGTAATTCTCTGTGACTAATATTTTTAAGCTAGAAAAAAATCCTGAAATAGCAGGAAGAAATAAATGTAAAACAAAGCCCACATGTGTAGGGTTCAAACTAGTCTACAGTCCTGCTTCTGCCCCAGTCTGTACCCAATGTATTCTGAAAAACTGCATGAGCAGAACTTTTGCACTCTCTGGTAATTTGGGCTGAAGAGCTTCATCAACACAGAATCCTATGTGTCCGGTTTTCAAATTTAATCTGGTCAAACGTTTTAGCATGTATGCATTAGATTTCAACACATTTGGTGATGGGCAGTGCCCCATTATCCACTTTGCAGTCTTTTTGTTCCAAAGCATTTGAACTATTACCACAAAAAATATTTCATTTTCTGAGCTGGTCAAAAACTCTTTGCTGAATATGGAGAAATGGAGAGCAAGAAGAAGAGGAAAGAGGTTCAGACACACCCAATTCCCTCCATCTTGTCCCCTAAAACCTTTTTATCTAAAAACCTAAAATCTACGTTTACTCTCTCCATACCAACACTACTTAAACCTTAGTAATTTTCTGATTCTCAAACAAAGGTGGTAACTTGTTCCACGGTTCATAATCAAATCCACAGTTGTTCTGGACATCATGCCAGGATTTCTGAGCCTCCTGACTGGAGTTTAAACTGCNTTGTCAATTTCTAAAGTTGTTGTTGTTTTTATGCTGTTTGCCTGGTTAGATATATTAGTAAAGAACTGTTACTCCTATCCCCATATCTTCTGCCTGAAAGCGTCTGATTTCAAATTATAGTGATTAAAAAGGAGCGGGTAACAGGAAAAGGGAGTCTTGCCTCTCCTTGGCAGATATCTGTCTCTTAAACCATGACACACTGGTTTCCCACATTCTAGGCTAGGTGATTTGCTGCTGATCATTTTGTAAGTTTGCTTTAAAGACTTTTCTACTTATATTTCAGTCTGATAAAGATCTGCTCAGCATCCTGACTTGAAAGAAAAGCTTCTGGTATGGGAATATCTCCAAATAACAGAAGAAAAAACAAGGAAAGCACATTTCACTTAATATTCCAGTGTATTTTACCTCTTCTGATTATTTTATTTATACTTTTCACTCTCTAGATTCTCCTCTGCTAGACATTTTTCCAATGCATTTTGAAAAGGATTTATCATTATTTCCTTGACTTTCTTAGAGGTTGTTCCCCTCAGTCCTCTTTTGTATGTTTTCCTTTTTTCTTTTTTAATGTTAGGCTAAGTTGCTTAGCCTAACATTATCTTAGCCATTATCCGATTCTCTTTTTCTTGTTTCAGTGTGGGGGGTGGGGTGGAAATTTGTCTATTTTCTAGATGCAAGTGTGTGTATTCTATATATATGTATATGTGTGTTTAACTACATATGTGAGAGTGCTGAGGCATTGGAACAGGTTGCCCAGAGCAGCTGTGGGTGCAGGCCAGGTTGGATGGGGCTCTGGGCATCCTGGTCTAGCAGAAAGAGTCCCTGCCATGGCAGGGAGTTGGAACTAGATGCTCTTTAAGGTGCCTTCCAACACAAATCATTCTATGAAAGAATTTTACCCAAGATTTTGTCATTATTTCTAACAAGCTTCCTTATCTCGCTCATTAGCAATAGTGAGATAGTGACAGTTTTTATACAAAGCCTTTTTCTGAGGTGTGCAGTGATTCAAATATCTGGGCATTGATTCGTAAATATCTTTGGGGAATCCTGTGAAAAAGAAACTTCATTGAGCAATTAATCATAAAACCTGCAAAGTAGTCACAATTCTTTGGCTGATTTTTCAAAGAATACAATGTATTCAAAATTCCTGACACTGAAAAGATGGATTTTTTTTTGTATTTATTTCAGTTATAGTTTATTATACAGGCACAGCTTAAAAGCTTGAGTAAAATATAATAGATTTAAAGCTTTATGTCAAAACAGAAAAATAGTTTATTCTTCTTTACTGGTATTTAATAGGTTGTATTTAATCAGAATGTGGAAGAATTACTTGAATAATATGCATAGCAGATACTATTCAATGCATAACAATGCTACATACTTTATAAATAATACCATAAACTTAGCCAGTGAGTGGTACTCAATTACATTCTAATATGGGCTCTCTGATATAATTGCCTTTCTGCTATTAATGGTCTCTAAATTAATTACTATGCCACACTGACACTCTACTGAGTGGTTCTTTTCCTGTTATCTAGTGCCCCTTAGATTGCAGTTTTGCCTAAAGACTCAATTGCAATATATCACATAAAAAATTCTGTTGTTGCTAAAATTCACTTTTATCAATATAGTATAAATATAGTTCAAATCTTTAAAATTTTTTTTACTGCATCTGACATTTTTAACTATAAAACTATTTTTTTAAATACAGGGTTTTGCTGATTTTTTCTGCATGCATTTTATTTTTGTCATAGAGCAGAATTTAGAAAGAATGTGTTATTTATGAGAAGTCAGTATTTGTTGCCAAAGGTGTGAAAGAAACATTGGCAGGAACTAGATTACTTTTTTATTTCTCTATTTTGCCTTCAATTTCAGTCATTGCCATTTGGTAAAAGTTTATCTTTGCAAAGAAAAAGATATTACTAAATAATCAGAATGTATGTAATGCTTATAATTTGCTAAGTAGAAAGTATAAGTTTAAAAAGTAGAACATTTCTGGCTGAATTTTCCATAGTGGAAAGTGTAATATTGTGTTTTGCAGTGATGTATTCCTGGCCTAATGTAGTTTTTTCACAAAGATAATGAATTTACTCAAATTTAATTAATGCAGAAGACCAGTCAGGAAGTGTACTGTTAAATGCTCTATTAAATGTAACTGTGCTGATTCTTTTTGTATAATTTTGCTAAGGTACTAAATCTAAGCTGAGGCAATGAGTTCATCAGCCTAGAGAATTCTGGTTTGTCCCTGTTTAGATTGGTCATTTATTTGCATTTTTGAATATTATCTGGTTTTCCCTGGAGTTTATGAAGAAAAGAATCATGTTCACTCACAATGACTGGACAGGACTTTTTCTCAAGTTATATCTTAGGTGGTTTCATAATGAACTGGACAAGTGGAAGAAAAAATTCACCAAAACCTGTTTAGGTCAAAGTCATTACATGATTTATGTGCTGATTGAGACACGTCATTGGATGCAGAAAGGGAGTATTGCTCTGTAGCTGTATTTTAGCCTTTTTCTAATTATCTGCTATTTGTGACTAGAGACAGAAGAGTTTATTTGCTGAACCTTCTCTCTTCTATAAGAATTTCTATATTCACTTGTGGATAGCAATTATTTATAGATACTTTGTGAAAGTGTTTTTGAATTCCTATTGTCTGGTGGAGGTTTATCTTTAAATGAACATCTGCTTCTTCTCTTGAGTCTTAATTGGTTTAGCTTTCTGAAAATTTGAAAATGGGCATAGAAACCAAACACAGCTCAAAGTAGCTAACTCTGGCTTCTCTCATCTCAGATTCCTCTGCTGATGTAACACAGGAATATTTTATTTTTAAGAGGAATAAATTTTGAGGAGTTAAAAAATCAGAAATATTTATATTTTTGAAAGTGTATTCATCCTATTTTTTTCCCCTCTTTAGCATGGTAAGACACTTCCCTTTCTTGTATATCCATTGACTTTATATTTTCTTTAATTTCACTGCTGGCTCTAATATTTATTAGATTCTGACTGGAACTGAAGAAGTAAATTCATTTGTGTTACTGAGCTATTTGCATAGAGATCTCATGCCTAGTTCCAGATTTCTAATGCAAGTTCAGTGCTGATGTAAAATATTTGAAAAGTCTTGTCCATTATCTCTTCCTCTGTTGATTCACGTGTACCAAGTCCTAGACATATAGGAACATACTTAGAGCGCTTTATCTCTATAGGAAATTTTCAAGAACTGCCCTTTTGAAAAAAAGTTCTATTGGGCAGTTTGAGAACAATCTTGGGGGGGAGGGGGAAGGTTAGGGGTTTTCTTTTTTTTTTTTAGTATATGTACTTATTTTCTACTATAGGTTATAGTTAAAATAAGGCCTCTTTCCTAAAAAGAGTAGTTGAAATTTTGGAAGCATAAAAAATACCAATATGAGGAACAGGACAGGGAGAATTTAGGGCCTGAATTGCTGTGTTTCTTTCCTGTTTATCACCAAAGAAAATAATAATTATTTTCTTTTTTAATTTATAAAGATTCACTTTTTTTTTGTTATCTTTACTCTTATTTGGTCTTCCTTAATTACTTTGAAATTGACACTATTTTTGAAAAAGAAAGGAACAATTATCTCACTTTAAAATAAGTGCTCCAAAAGAAAACCTCCTCTGAACTAATTTTTATTCTTGCTTTGTACTTTTTTTCAATGGATTACAAAATTGCATCAAATAGCCTATCCAATTTCTTAGTTCAGTCACAAATAATTTTTGAAAGCTCAGGACTGCTTCATGTTCAAAGACATGTCTAATTGCATTCTTACTCATATCTGCATGAATGTCTATGAGAGATATCTGCACATTTGCTATTATCTGTCTGGGGAAAATGATGTAATGGTTCAATTCTTAATTTTAATTGACTTGGTTTAGCATCCTACTAACTGTTGTAACTTCAAGCACCTACTGCTCTAATCTTCCCCTGAAACTCAACTGCCTCAGTAGTGTAATTTTATCAATTACATGCCCTGCTCTAATGATCCACTCCTGATGCAGATGGATTATATAAACTCTCTCCAGAATATATCAAGAACTCACGTCAACATCTGGCTTGGAACTGTGGCAGGATTTTCAGCTCTGGAAAAGAATGTCAGGAACCCTCGAAGTACTGAAATACTTCACAAATGTATCTTTATTAATATTTTGATGTCTTAATCGGCAGTGAGGCATCTGAATATGGTACAACTAAAAGCAGCAAAAATGAAGTTTTGAAAAACTTAGCTCCAGCTGAGACTTCATAATCTAAACTGAATGACTCTTTGCAGTGGCTCAAAATCAAATAGTCCTCTGAAATATAAAAATATTGTCCTGTTTATATAGGATGTAAAACACCTAATGGGCTTGATACCATTTGTTAGGTTTTCCTGCATAATACTTTATTGATTTTTTGGAGTCTGCATCTCTGAAGTAATGTATATAAAACCATATTTCTTACACCAGTTGGTATCATACAAGAAACTCTGTTAAGTGCTTATACTGTATTTTGAACAAAACCATGATAGGTACTCCACAGCATTCTGGTCCAGTGTTCTTTGCCATACACTTAACCAAAATATATATACACACACACACAGACACACACACATATATATATATAT
>VXBI01000859.1:193735-209832 GCA_013397375.1 Toxostoma redivivum | reverse complement strand
GGGGGGGGGAAGGCACGAATATGTCAGTGGAGCTGTTGCAGTAAAATGTAAGCACATCATCTTGGAGGGGGTACAGCGTGGTGGGCGTATTGTTGGCTCAGGAGGGAGAGAAAGATGTATAATTTAATGGTATATACAATCCACTGATCCTATTACTATCCTCCCTGGAGCTCTTGTTAGTTTCAATGGGAGTGAGTGAAATTGACATGGACTTGCATTCCTGGTCATGTGCTTTTTTTCCCCCCTTTCTTTCTTCTCTTGTGATCTGAGATCCCCTTTTTGTTGATGTTGCTTTCCCACTTAATTATATGCATGTAGGTTAAATGAATACCTGACGAAAGGGCCCACGTTTCAAGGCAGTGACATTTGATAGCTGAGAGGAAAAGTGGCTTTAATGAAAAGCAACCTTTGGAATTCCTGCTTGTGAAAAATCCAATTCAGCTTTTTGTGCTGCCAGCAAGAAATGATCAGTAGCACCAGTGTTTATGGTATGTCCGTTTTGGGATCTACTTCCTTTGCATCTAAATAGCAAAGACAAATTTAAATAGCATGATAACGCACTGAGGACTCTGCATGCAAATATTTTGTAATAAATACCTAATGTTTAATAGTATATTTTCTTGTGTATATATAAGCAATTTTTTTCTCTTGCTATCATTTGTTTATCGTTTCTGCTTTGATTATGGCATTAGTTTTGTCCATTGTATTGATCTCAGTTGTAAAACCTGAAGTTGCATGTTACTAGCAGTGCACTATACACACCACTGAACTCCAATGGTATGTAAATTAGTAAAACTCGGGGAGTGGAGAGGGCAAAAACGTGTAGCAATGAATATATACACCTACACATCTATGTTCATACATACATGCCTAAAATGCATCTTTTCCTTTTGCAAACTAGTATTTTTTTAGTAGTTATTTAAACTCAAGCTGCTTTTCCCTCTCTTACTTCCAGCGTAATCATCTACTAGAGATTCTAACTGATGTGAGGTGAGGGAATGTTTTGCATGTAAACAAACAAAATTACTGTTGTGGCCGAATTTGTAATACGATTTAATAAGAAGTGTTTTATGCTCAGTTTACAAGTGTCTAATTCACACTGCTCTGCTCTCAATGCTTAACAGAATGAAAAAATCAGGTGCTGAAACTGGCTTCATTTTAATGGTCACTCTCCAGCCCCCCATGCTGCCCCCTCCTCCAAAAAAGTCAGATAAAATGGAGCATGGGGAATTTCAATAGAGCTCCGTGTGGTGCAGTAGAAGCACCTCTAGGTATGCAGTTAAGGCTAAGGAAGTAGCAACAAAAGTGACTATTAGTCTGTTTTGTGCAGCCAAAAAAGGGGGTATGTTCACTTTTAATTGTGTGTGTTAGTAACAAATAAGGATGGAGAGAGACCCTAGGAGAGAAAGAGAGAGAGTGCATGTGTGTGTGTGCGTGTTTGGGATAAAGGGGAGGTCTGGCGTGTGTGGCTGATGATCTCGTAATAACATATCTGAATGCAAGAAAGAAATTGAGAGAGCAGTTGTACAATGTACATTCCTATTTTGGTGTTGTAGGTGACTGTATTGCTAAACGTATCCCAGGTGCTATATGATGGGAATGATCTGATTGCATTTTGCATTTAGAACTTGTTGACTTTGGAACGATCAATAAGGCAACTGTTTATTTTAGATGCACATAATTTGCTCTGAGAAATGTTTTAAGGAGAAGAGCAAGCAAGCGAGAGTGGAACATTTTTTTTTTTCTTTCTTTTTTTTTTTTTCCTAGAGCTGTTGGAGCAAATGTGATTGCCAGATGGGAGATTTCCCTCTGTGATGTTAAAGCTGTAATATATATTCAGAGCAGATTGGACTGCTGCTTGTGATGAGGAGGATATTACATTTATAAATTTTAAATCGGGAATCGGACAGTATGCTGAGAGCTGAAATTGGATGATGTGGATGGTTTGGACTGTTAAATGCAATTCCCAGATAATAATAATAATTATAGTAGCAGTAATATATGTATGTATAATAAACATGATACTATTAGGCAGCTATATATATTCTATGGTGCTTAAGTATATATTTCCAATATGACTTCTCTCTTTCCTTGCTTCCCTTAAACGTTAAGGATTGAGGGTGATGGGGAGGGGGGATTTAAGAGCCC
The DNA here is from genome assembly GCA_013397375.1 of Toxostoma redivivum. Taxonomy (NCBI): domain Eukaryota; kingdom Metazoa; phylum Chordata; class Aves; order Passeriformes; family Mimidae; genus Toxostoma; species Toxostoma redivivum. The sequence goes on along the minus strand of VXBI01000859.1, from coordinate 207,684 downwards.
ACTGTTAGGAGAAATCAAAAATAATCGGGTTCCTGTTTGAGGAAAAGTTTTTCTAAAATTCTGTCTGCAAATTCATCTCTTTCTGAGTTTTTGTTTTGCCCGTGCATGTGGCCTGACAGTGCCACAGTCCTGAAAGACTGCAAAGTGGGAACTAGTCACACTCGAGCAGCTCTGCTGTTGCAAATTAAAAGTGTGTTGTGGTCAGGAAATGAAAGCTACAATGTCTCTTTTGAACAAGTCGTTTATCAAGAGAAACATCTATCAAGCAGTGACTTGTCACATTGATCCTCTAAAAGTTAGGTCCGAAGTGGAAGCTGCTTTGATGTTTTTGATCCCAAATTTATAAAATTGAGAAAGCTGGAGAGAGTAGAACTGATTTGCACTTAAAAATTGCTCTGCTCTGGGCGTGACAAAATCAAGTATCTCTGATATAAGAGCTGGTAAAGTAAGGAGGTATCGGATCTTCTACCTAATTTTTATTTTCACGTGGAAACTAGCTTTGCCACACAGGCAATTTCTTTTCATGCTTCTAAAGATCCTGTTTGTATGACTCTCTCTGCATTATTTCGTCGGGGATATTTTCTTGCTTGGGAATACATCTGTTGCTTCCAAATGGAACCTTTTTTTGTTGTCTTTCTGATGGTATTTATAGAGTTCTACTTGAGAAGGCAATTTTTTTCCTCTCCTCTCAGTCTTGTTTCTTCTATTTGTAATCTCAGTTTCCACCTCATCCCTGTGAAGCAAAGTTTCTTTTACTGCCAAAGTACTGTTTATTGCAAGTAAGGTACATTTGAGGGTATCTGTTTGCATAGCTTAAAACATCTTAAGATTACTGCTAAGTGTGTCTTCCCCTTCTGATTCTCTTTTTCTATCCATTTTAAGCACATGAACCATGTTTTCATTCTCAACAGGAGCAGTGTATTTAAAATTGAATGTAAAGTTGAGGTTTCAAGTAAAAAAATAAACAGACCAAAACAAAGTCTAAAACTGATCTTTTATCTTTCTTTATTTTCAACCATCTGAATTGTTTAGCAACTTCACTAAAAATGTTTTTCTTTCTGCATAAAGTTTGTGTTTGGGTTATAAAGGGATCCCTTTGAAGGAACAGGGGTTTGGTGTTTGTTGTTGGGTTTCTGTTTTCTTTTCTGTGCTTTTTTTTTTTGGCTAGGGTATGAGTGAAATCTTCCTTAAAGCAGGATGCTTTGACTTCTTTTCTTCAGTGTCGTAAATGAGACTAACGCTGCTTATGAATACTTGATAGAGACCCATTTGAAAACAGGAGAGTGGTGGGAGTTTTGGTGAGTGTTATAGTTGCTAATTAATCATGTTTGAAATGAAGGAATCATAGCATGGTAATAAAGGCTCATTGTTGTTTGATGTTTGTAACAGGATGTGACTCCTACATGAATCTGGTGGGTTTGGGGGTTTTGTTTTTATTTCCTCCCATCATAATAAGATACCTTAACTATGAGATCAAATTGTTTTTATTTATTACAACATTGTGAAAGTACAGGGATGTTTGCTTATCGTAGTGGCATTTTAGAAATACGAGGAGTGTCTTATTATTGATATTTTCATCATACAGTTCATGGGGAAAAAATGGCTAGTCTTATGTCATTAGCTGTTCTTTAAGCGTTTTTATAGTTAAGCAGAGCCAAACATTTTTTGTGGTTTATTTTCTTGATATAAAAAAACTCTACTACTTATTTTTCTTATAATTGAAAAATGGCACTTGATGAACTTTTGTGCCCTACTTGCTTATGTGTATGTAGTAAGGGATAGCAACTAAAAATATATTCCAGAATAGTTTGTATACTAACCCTTTAAAATTTGAACTGTAAAACACTTGGATGGTGTTTTTGTTTTCTTGGGTGTTTTTTTATTATGGCTCTTATTAGGTGTGTCATCTTTGGGCTTTATTTTTCACCTCTCTATTAGTAACTGCTATATATGATGGAGAGAAGCTCTTTCAAACTACAAAGCTTTAGTTTCAAAATTTAATAAGGCTATTTTATGCTGCATGAACAAGGTTTGGAATCTGCTGTTGTTTAGCTACTCTGTTTCTTTTTAAAATATAATTCCTAGAGGAGAATTATTCTGTATGGTTCCTGTCAATAAGTTTATTCAATGAATGCATACAAGAAGCATTGAATATAATGACTGATCTTTCTGTAGTCTTAATCATCAATTAATAGGCTTATCTGCTTGTTAGGAGTGGGTTTAATGGTACAGAATCAGCATGAGATCTGTCTATATAAAACACTTGTATGTTGTTTATGACAGACTGAGTTTTGATCTTGCATCCCCAGATCTAAAAATAGAAATATTTGGCTCTTTGCCCTCAATCAATATATCTGTTAACAGAAAAAACTTCACACAATACTTTCATAAAGTGCTGGATGTATTGATACCGAGTTGATAATTTTAATTACTGGGGTTTTACATTGATTCATTGATCTTATGATTGGAGAAAATTGTTCTGAAGACATTTCTGAACTATTGAGGAATATTGTATGTCCATAAAGCTTGATTAATTGATAAATCAGCACTTTTTTTTCCCTTCTCAGTTATTGATAAGACATAAAAATAACTGTAAAAAGAATTTGGAATTAGCTAATTAGAAATTATCATGTATTACTAACAGAGCAGATGAGAAGCAGTGCTATGGAGGTGAAAAAAATAAAGTTTGAAGTGGCATTATGCCTATGGGGCCCAATCCTTAATTGGTGTAAAAAACATTTAGCTTTAAAAAGATACAATAATTTACAGTTCCCAGAATCTGGACCACTGTGGCCTTTTCGTTTGATTGTTGTTTGTTTTGGTTATGGTGGCTTGTCTTTTTTTTTTTTTTTCCTAAGTACTGTTCCTTGAGTCATTGGAAGCTATTTTAAATTAGATACTATGGATGTATGGAATTTTAGATAAGGATCTGATCCAAAATGAATAGTATAGCTATAAAAGCAATTTGAAGAGCCGTAAATTCAGTATTGCGTATCCCTGATATTGTTGCAGAGTATTAAAATCTTGCTGCTAGAGATGCTATCCTCTAAGTGAAAACTTATCTTCCTTCTGGGAAAGATGACTTCAGGGAACTCTTGGCTGGGAAAAGGCCCATAGAGTTTTTTTTGTTTTGTTTTGGTGTTTTTTGGTTTGGTTTTTTTTTTTTTGTTGCTAAAATAATAATTTAAGAAATCCAACAGAGAGAATTAGTTGAAGGGATATTTTCCAGGTGAAAACCCTTACGGGAGTACTTGGCTCCATTTCGGTGAGGTATGTGACCTTTTCACCCTATGTCAATGATATTTTTATAGAGTGTGTGAGAAATGCGGGTATAAAGAAAATTCCTTAAGATCATTCAATTTTTATTTTTTCTTAAAAAAAAAGGAAAAAATAAATCTCTCAATCAAAACAACATATACATCTCCCTTAATGAAGCTGATGAAACTGTATTCCTTTAAAGGATGGTAGCTAATAGAGAAAAAGAGAGACAACCACTTGCCAGATGTTACTGTAGGTTCGACACATACAATCTTATCCTTCAAGGAGCAGGGATTCTTATGCTGGAGGTGTAATGGAGGTCAAAGGAACCCTAAATCTTTCAGTCCTTTAATAATTGTACCTGCCATCCCCTCGATTGACATGTTAAAGAGAATGCATATATATATATATATAAATGTTTCTTAGAAGATAATTTGTATTTGCAGCAATCTACTAAACACAAGTGGACTTCACTACTATTGCTTCTAAATACGTGTTGAGGTTGCCTTCACTGTGTGACAAGTGAGGGAAAAGGGAGAGAGAAATAGTTGATCAGTCTTGGTTACCAAAATCTTCAGAAACTTAGGGAGAGATCAGGCTTTGACAGGTCAGTTTGGGAATGGGAAGAATACAAAAGTGTTATCTGCAGAAAGCACCACTGATTAAGGATGTCTGCAGTGATGAAAATGTGGAGTCTCTGCTTTCGTTTTGCCGAGCTCTGTTGCTATGAGGTATCGGCACACACAGAATGATAATAACAGTATTGTGTGTCTGTTCCGATAGTGCTGGGAACGGTACCTGTCAAACATATCATAACACTCAACTATCTCTTTAATCATATAAGCAACACTCCTTACTACAAAAGCTATTGTATTTGTACAATAGAAAGAACAGCCATACATTATTTGAATAATGGACTAAAACTTTGTTCTTTAAACCATTTTTCTGCAGAGGGGAAAAAGTTTCATGTGTCTTGGCTATAATTAAAAATAATGCAGCTACAGATGACTGTCATGCCACTGGTTAATTTTTTTTTTCATAATAGTCTATTAAATGTGTAGTCTGATATGCCATGCAATACTGAAATAGCAATTACCAATCATATTATTTAACTGTAACTGAGAAACTCTTTTCTCACTTCTTTTATAGTGTAGCTACTGCTAGCATGTTAGTTAAATTTCAAATACCCTGAAAGGTATGTGGACAAAATGCTGAGATTATTTTGATATGATAACAAACTTCGGTGATGCAAGTATGATTTTGTTCCAGATTCCTTGAAATCATGTGTTGCCTGGACTTTTTGTTGTCTGTTTTTAACCCTTCTGTATTCTGTTTTTAATCTGTCCTGTACTCTTTGTTAAAAGCATGTGGCTCACCTTCTGTAGATGAATTGCTCAATGTATAAAGATGTATGCCACAGTTTATTTTGCGTGATATTTTAGAATGTGTGCATATGTCAAGCTGGTTATAGATTGGTGATGATAAATTGATTTGAGTAATATATATCTTATTTGCATTATTACTTTAGCAGTAAGAGCATACTGTGGTCAAACTTCATGAACTAAGACAGTGGTCTCACATCTAATTAAGCAGGATCTGAATGAATGATTTTCTGATACAGGTCACAATTGAACTTTTTGTTTCTCTTCTTCAGTATGATAAAATGCTTAAGGGACACATTAAGGCATGTTTGCGTAACTCCTGCTAATCTGAAGAGAATTTGAAAATGAACATTGAGAGGAGATGGGAGAGAGGGCTGAACCTGTTGGGTCTCAGGGGTTTGTGGCAGGAACATATCTTCATGTTTTCATTCAGGTTGATTTGTTTTTTTTGGGGGGATTTTTTTGCCTGATTTAGAATAACAGCTGTTTGTCTTTTAATATGTTGGAAATAGCATCCCTATTTTAATCTGAGATGTTTTTTCCTTTATGTCTCCTCCACTCTAGCATACAAGCAAGTCATTAATAAAGCATTTATACAGTGAGCTTGAATTATTGGTTAATAAAACTGAAAACTGTAGTGTTGCAAAAATATTCCTAGACAGTACAACTGATTTTGTGTGCTTGTGTTCTGGAGACATGGTGAGGGGAAGAGCCAACAATTACTTTATATTACTGAACAACAGCAGCGGGTGGATGGAAATGATAAAATTATAGGCAGAGATTATTAAACCATGACAATAGTATCAATATTGACATTTAAAATATTATGAACTGATAGCCCTACTGTACAAACTGCTGTGATAGCTGTGCTTTTAGGTGGAAGTAGCTATTTATATGCCTTATGGCTCAGTGTGGTCATGTTCAAAGTATGAACCTACTCATCACAGATTCTGAGAAAGCGCAGGTTAACATCCTCTGTGTTCTTTAGACCTATCTGATTACTCCAGCCTCCTGTGTTGACACAGAGAAAGAAACAGCTAGATTCTATGCTGGAAGAATAAGGTTTGCAAGCACTGACTGATATTAGGTATCCCATTGTGATACCTAAACCAAATTTTAAAAAAATCAAGCATCCTTTTCAAGTTAAACTTGAGAAACAGAGAAAGGAACAGCAAAGATGTTTCTGAACACATTTGAAGGAGCACCATTTACTTTCAAAAGAGATCTTTCCCATCACTTGTGGATAGCTCCACCATGAAGAGCAATATCAAAAGATCTCAGAAAAGTAACTATTCTTTTATGTCTTTGGGAACTCAGATGCTTACAAGATTGTTTCTGAGAAAGAAAAGAATTGATCCTATTTTCAGTCCCTTGTTGTTGGCATTTGTGGACCACATGACTATATAAAGTATTGTAGAAATACACTCTTAGTATGTGGATACAATTCTGTTTCCACTTGCAGCACTAAAAAATAACAGTGCAATGTGGCAGGCTGCGTGAAAACTCAGTTTGGACAATGCTTTTATTAATTTGTTTTGCACTATATGAAATTGTTTTATTTGATATACATATGGAGTTTGCTGAAGATCTTTAAGCTCAATTGATAGGTCACCTGCATTATTAAAGCAAAGAAATTGAAATTAAAATAGTCTGTTGTTTTTTATAAAAGTATAGACTTAAAGTCATGTGTGATAATTTTTGAACTGGATATCTCCATTCAATCAGAAAACTGTTGGGTTTAAAAGTCATCAAATTTAAACCATTAATATTCAGTTATTTTTAATATGGAAGAAGACTATAAAATTATCAGCTCTTCAACTAAATGAACACTTGATATACAAAATTAAGTGGTTTTCTGTTTACTGATGTTAGATCTTTATACCATAAGGCTTCATATTCACTTCATAACTATAGTGATACTGTATTGAGCATACTATAAATAAGCAGATCATTCATTTTAAAGACAATAATTTTTCATGTGTTCAAAGAATTTCTGATAATTTTTTTATTTCTTGCTCTTTGCCTTTAATAAAAGCTATAATAAGTGTATTTTGGAAACTGTTCTTGCTGCAATTAACCTTTCTTAATCATTGATTTTCATTTTGTTCTTTGACTTTCATTCATCGTATTTCATACTCCTGTCCTGTGTAGGCATTCTTTATACTACAACAGTGATTTATTTTTCCACTTTCAGTTTAAAAAATTTTAGTGGTAACATGAACCATGATGGGTAACCGTGGTCATCCCATCAAGCAATGTTATTCAGATTAATGTCAGTAAACTCTACATAACGAGGGGTACGAGGCACTTGTCATTATTCGGTTCCTAGCATTTGTCAGTGTGGCAGCCATATCGAAGGCACACCTTAACATGCAGGGAATATATTTGTTGAAACACATGGTTCAGTAAATATCAGAAGCCTTTGTGTTTTAAAGTTAGATGTAGGTAAAATATATCTCACTATGAGCTGTAGATAAAATATATCTCATCATGTACTTATAGAGACTGTGAATAAACAGTGCCTTAATGCATGACATTTTTGAAGTTTTCACTAGTTTGAAATATTCAGTTATAATGTGATATGTTATCCATACGGTACACAATAACAAACTGACACTAGTATTTATTTGGAGTAATTTTCAGCACTAATTAAGGAAAGATGTTTTGTTATTGAGTAATTAGCAAACACCACCCCACCCCCGCTTCCCCAGGATGTCATCTGCTTAGAAATGGTAGAATTCACTACTTTCATTCATGACAGGCAAGTCCTTTTTGGCTAAAGTGACTGTTCCTCTCTGTTTCAAAGCGGTACAACAGCTGCAGTTTGAGCTTGAAGGGTCTGAGTGCCTGAGATAACATCACAAATAATATTACATCTCAGAAAGTGTAATTCAGCTTTCCAGTTTTGGGTGCTTGATTATCAGAGACACACTCCCTGCAATTTCTATTGACTTTGGATATGCAGGTATGCAACAAATTTTAGAAGCTAGGTGTTACAAGGAATTGCCCCAGAAAATGGTAGGCATTAGCTTTATTTGTACTTCTTAAATGTCTGATCTCCCTCTTGAGGTATTAATGCTGTATGATAGAGGAAACAGAGCTTTTGATTTTTCCTAGTGGTTGTAAAAACACATGTAAATCTCACCAGGACAAAAATACATGCGTTAATAAAGGTATAAGGAATGATTCATTTGTGATTTTGCTCAGAGGAAACTTTTAACTGTTTGTTACTATATAGGTATTCCAAGGAGCAAAATGCAGAGTAGATTATAATGTTCTAATTGCAAAATCTTCCTTAGTTATCGTCTCCCTCTTCATGATCCTTCTCCCTTCCCCCTCCCCCTCATGGCTTTTTTAAACAATTATGGGCATTGTGCTCCTTAATGGTGCATAGTTACTGTAAAGATAGATGTCCTCAAATAATGAGTTTCTAATAATAATCAGAGGCAGTTAGATTAAACTGGTTTTGTATAGAAACCTTACAGTGTGAAAAAGTACACCTAAAATCCTGAGATATATTTACAGGAGCTAAGCCTATTTACAGAAAACTAACCCAATTTTGTATCTGTGCGTGTGTGGGGTGGGTACAGTAGAGGTGTATTGTCTGTGTGTGCCTATGTTTTTGTCCACCTGCTTTAAAGATTTCAGAAGATTTTTTTTTTAGTGCAGATTTCTATTTTGCTTTCTGATAACGAGTATGTTTTAAAATCACAACATACTAATTAGCTTCTGTGTTTACACTGGAAAGCTTGCATCCCTTCAAATGACTTCTACCCGCACTCTTCTTTCAATCTGTTGCTTCTCCTGCCTCCAATCCTCCTCCCCCACACCCTGTGAGGTTTATTACATTAGATTTGTTGCTTTCTTCCTTGTTCAGAAGTTCTGAAGGCTAGTAAATGAAAGTGATAAGTACAGTAACAGATAATTGTTACTTGAAAGAGTTGTTGCTGTATTGGTTGGGAATAGTATCTTTCCTAACAGGTACTGAATCAGCAAGGCTGTACAATAAAAAGAGCAAAAAAGTTTAACTTATTGTGTAGAAATACATATGCCATTTAAATGGAAACAAATCTCCAAATCTCCCATATACCTTTTGGGGTTTGGAGAACAAAAGCTTACTTGTATGCTCCCAATTCCCTTGGGCCTTAATTTGCAATACCATTATTTAAGCGTGGCTGATACAAACCTATTGCAGAGAAATGGAATCTCTCCTTCCTGTCTTTTCAAAGCCATTCTATGCCCCGTTCTCTCTGCCTACCTGCATCCCCCAGTACCCCCCTCTTCATTCCCAGCCTCTTGGTCTTACCCTGCTGCCGTGAAACTCTTTTGTATTTGAAATGTAGTAAAATAGTGAGCTTCTAAAACACAAACTGCAATTCTGCATGGTTTCACTGACATCTCTACCAACACTTATGTAATTCTATCTTCTGACTAACATCAAGGCTATAATCACTTTAATATCTGTTGTGTCCTCTACCCGGTGACCTGTAGTCATTTATTGTAAAGATAAAAGTCCCTGATATAATAAGTTATTTCTTCTCTAAGTCAGATCTTATGGAAAATACTAACCATAAAGTGAGGAAAATCTTGTGCCCACATAACATGCTTCTGGGGTGCCAGGCTCTCTGAATCTCATCTTTGGGGTACAGTACTGGCATTGTCAGATGGAAGCTGTTCTGGAACAGAACTGGGTTTGGGTGTAATCCCTAACAGCTGAGAGTAAATACAGGCATCATTTAGCTTGATACAGCATTGAGCACTACAGCTGTATTTATTTTGCTGCTAATAAAATGGCAGCCTACTTTGTCATTAAGTGTCTTGTCGTTTTGAAAAAGCAATTGAGGTGCAGTAGTGAGTGTTTGAGTTAGTGGAAAGAGCTAAGAAATAGATGAGCTGCATTCCTGACTGTGGGTGGAAGGATGGTGAGTAATACATGTCTTGGCATGGCATCTGCCAAAAGCATTTTTTTCTCTTCCCCCTGCCACTACACTGTTCTCGTTTTGAAAGGTGTAAGGTATTCTGATAAGCAAAAGGGAAAAAAAAAAGTAAAAAGGGGAAAATACTCCAAGCAAGTCATTATAGCACATCTCAATGACCGTGCCTCACACTTAATTTAATTAGAAGACAACTGCACTGGAAAACTGGTCATTTTAGTCATAGTTAACGACTGGTTCTCTCCTACCCCCACTCAGAACTGATTATATGCCACGTTGTATAATGTAATTTCTACAAGAAAATGAAGTATGAATAGGTATTGTATAGTTGTAATAATGAAGTTTTCATGAAAGATACTAACTTATCATTTAACTATGCTTTTAGAGGAGAAAATAACTATTTTTCTTCTGGTGTTTCTTTTTTACTATATCAAACAGAAAAAAAAACCCGGTATCAAATTGGGATATTTTCTAAATTCTTAAAACAAAAAACTGAGTGCATAGCTATTAATATGTTATTTATGTTGTAAGAAGGCACTGAAGGAAGCGAAACCTTATATATGCATGTTTCTTATAGGATAAAAATTTTCAGGAGGGATTGCTGTTATGTTGTAATATAATTTACTAGTGTATGGTTTCTGAAATGGTATGGGTAGTTCAATGCTGGATTTCAGGCAAGAAATTTCCTAGTTAGCTGTAATAAAACTTACTTGCTGGTAGTAAGATAATAAGGAAAAAATCATGTATGGTTTAAGGAAAAAAAAATCTATCCATTTGCATCTCTCCACCAAATTCCATTTGGTGGTATGTTTGTTGGGCTGAGATACTAAGTGTTCTCTGGGCTGTGTTTCAACTAGTGTATGATTGACTAAGTATTTTAGAGTTTTTACTTCCTGCTAGTGCAAAATTTGACCCTAATTTTACCCTGAGATGTTTTTGCCTTTAAAAATATCCAGAATTCATGAGTACTCTGGTGGGTGATAACAAAATTCGTTGTTGTTATTTGTGGGGTGTGTCTCTATGTTAGAGTAAGAATAACTTACTGAACTGTTGTTGAATAGGTTTTACTTTCTTATGTTGATTCCAAAGTTCAACTATGGGAATTGATGTATCGTCTTAAAATTTTAAATCTACATTTTATGCACTGTGCCAAAGCACCCATGAGCTCATTAAGCAAAGCCTTTTTCAATTATATCTCGTGTTTATGCATGTATTTATACTTGACAGGAATCCTTTAGAGGTTTGGTTTGCTGTATTAATGCTTACAATGTATTAGAGTACATAAGATATGGTAGAGATGTCAGTAAAACCATACAGTATAGCAGTTTTCTGTGTTTTAGATGTTCACTATTTTTCTGTTTAACTGCATTTCAAATACAGAAGAGTTTCATAGAGGCAGGGTTAAGACTAAGAGGCTGTACTTACACATCTAGTGCTGGTCACTTCCACTGTGTTTTGGTAGCTGCTGAGCAGTTCCTTGGCCAGACGTCCAGCCTCTAGAGGGCACAGCAGTAATCTCCTCTGCCAGACCCTCACCCACTCAATAATCTGCACAAAGTTTTAATGTTGGCACCTAGAGTGAGAATTCCCCTTGTGCTGTGTTAAAAAGTCTGTATTCCTCATTATTCCTGGAGTTTTGCTACAGTGATTTCCTTTTCTTTCCTTTTCCTTCTTTAATCTGGGGAATGTTTCTGTATTTGCCTTTTTTTCCCCCCTAGTGGTGATCTTTATGAAAGTAGACTCAAATCCATTATACTGCTGATTTGTAGATATGTCTTCACCTGGTAGAAACATTTCTTTAGGTATATCACTGCTCTTTACTTTAGTAAAGACTACAGAACCCAGTGCAGAACATTTGAGACTTCCACAATTAAGTACTAAGATTTCTTATGTACTAAAATCTGGATAATAAATAATCTAGGTGGGATTAAACCCAGATAATGCTATTGCAGTCACGTAGATTCAATTGCTCAACCCTTTTTTTTTTTTGTGAGATGCCTTCTTACAGTTTTTTATTCTCCTATAGATTAATATTACTAATGTTGATATTTATGTGAAGCCATACTTGTTGTCCAATTCACTGTGATTCTCTACTTTAGTATATCACTATTAGCAATCAGGTTTTCAGTAATTGAAATTAATTTGATGGTCTGCTTTGAATTTTCCTTAGATCTCCTTATGTAGAAAAAAGAAAGCAAGTATTCCTGGATTTGTCAGTAGGGATAAAAACATGCCCAATCCGTAGTTTTGTTTTATTCTAAGACTTTTTGTTTAGGGAGAAATGCCTATTGAAGAAAAATTAATTGCATAGTGTCATTAACCACATAGACAACTATTCTTAGTAGTGGTATAAGTTGGGCAATTTCTGCTTGAGAAATTGCATGAATACAGCATTTTAGCTACATGTTTAATGATGAGCGGTAAAGCTTTATGTCATTGTTGGGTTTCTGTGTTTCTCTGCAACAGACAAATGGAGGAGGTTTGTGGTCTTTATTTTGTAGGTTACCTTGCTATGGTCAGTTCCCATTCCCTAACCTTTTCTTCAAAAATAATTAAAATAATTTTTTGGTTTATGAAGTGTATGGTATCTGCTTTATGGGTGGTACTAGACCAAATTTTGTTGGGGAAGTTTGACAACAACGTGTGAACAGTTTGGAATATTTAGGTAGTATCTTCCCATATTGAAGCAATCCCATTTGCAAAGTTTTTCATTCCTTCAAAACGTCAAAGAGTTTTTGTTAGTCCAAGAATAATGACAGTTTATGGAGATGCAGGGGAAAAATTCCCAAGACAGTGTACAGTCTGTGGAAGTGCTGCATCAAACTTTTATGTCTTCATCACCTGTGACCAACAGACAGTTAACTTACTGGAGAAATAACTGTGACATTGTTCTGTGATTCATCTAATCCACTTTTTCCCAGGGGGCTGAGACAGTCACTAGTGTGTCACTTCAACCTTGGCACACACCCAGGTTTGCAAACTTGGTTGATCATTTCATGCTGTGGGGTGGAGCTCTGCAGTAAAACTGCCCAACGTACTGAAACCTCAGTGAAAAAAAGAGGTGTAACACTTGGACGGTGACATGGTCAACTCCTTTACAAACCTGATCTCTGCAGGGTTAGGTGTATTCTTAGAATAAGCTTCTACAGTCATGGAAATAGGTTGGAAATATAGATAAGGTATCTGCTCAGTCTTAAACAAGTTTTTTTGATGATATAGTTGTTTACAGTCAGACACTGGTCCTGCTGTTCTGCCTGAGAGGGAGCATTCTTTTTTCCTAACTTCTAGTAGAGGACTGGTATCCTTGCATTTGTCCTCCAAACCCAAATATCCTTGGTCTTTCTCTTCCACCCTGTCAAATTCATGGCTTTTACAGCTTGTTCTAAAAGCCAATACGAAATCAGTCTGTATTGAAGTTAGTGGGGGAGAGCAAGCAAGTGCTAGAGGCAGAAATGTTTGCATAAGGGACACAGTGCCTGGGTGCTGGTGAGGTGCCTGATGAGGAGCCTCTGCCCACATCACATGTGGCATCGTGGTGGCAGACAGAGCTAACTGACTCTTGGATGGTTCAAAATAGCAGAAACAAACAAGTATTATGTGAATGTACTGATACAGTTTAGAGGATTTAAAAAGAAAAAAGAAAGTTATGTTGGGAAAATAATTCAAAGTCAATTTTCATGGGGAATATTAAAGCACCAAGCAAGTCCAATGTAAGCTGAATGACAGGTCACTGACTTTGATTGCTGGAAGTGTGTGTGTCATGTCTTTTGTCTGAATTTAGAAAAATGTGAATTTTGTCCTTGTGGTGGAACGTTTTACCCCTTAAACATAGGACAGGGGAGAAGAACAGCAAAGAATTTTTTTTCACTCTTGAACAAATGAAAGCATGAGCAAAGCCACCTTGATTTTAAAATTCAGGCTCCAAGTCTCTCTTTAAATCATTTTTAATAGACACTAAGTTATAAATCATCTAAGCAATTACATGAACACAGAAGGAGTGGGGCCTAGCTTCAGCTTCAGCCCCAGATGTTTCTTGACTACAATAATAGCCCAGCCCAGATATTTACAGCTTAATTTCTGGTCATGTGCACTTGTCCATAAATGGTTCCTTTTCCATTTCCAGTTCAACAACTGAATGACTTATAGTCAAGCATGATTCAAATGTGAATGATGGCAAAATGTGAATAAGGACAATTTACCTTTGGAAACTTTCAAGTCCATTTCCAATGTTTAGAATACAAGGTAACTCTTGAACAGGAAATGATGATTGACCCCCTTTCAAATGCTGTGTTCTTCATATTTTGTCAATACTTGTATATAAAATCTATTTTTATCTATGCCTGCTTTTTTTTTTTTTTTTTTTTTTATATTTTCT
>VXBI01000859.1:111943-193708 GCA_013397375.1 Toxostoma redivivum | reverse complement strand
TTTTTTTTGCCTTTTTTTTTTTTTTTTTTTTTTGTTTAGCTCTGCTGCAGTTCTGAGCAGACTTTTTTTTCTCCTCCTTTTAATGCTATGCCATCTAGCATGACTTGCATTGCAAGCCAGTGCATCTAACCTTGCTGCTCTCTCCATTCCTTTCCTGCTTACTGCTCTTCCCAAACAGCCCCATTGCTTGAAACTAAACAAATTGAAAATAATGATTGGTAACCATCTGCTGTGCTGAAATTCCATGTACAGCAGTTAACTCCATTTTACAAAACAACTTCAATCTAGTGAATTACAGTGCAGTTCTTGGTGGCAGCAGATAGCAACAAGCAGTTTCGAGTTCCTCTGGACAAAGGAGTTAACGTAGGGAGCATTATGCAGAGTGCAGCATTTGGTGGTGTTGGGATCGTGGGGGGATACTTGTGCCATCAGGCAGCTCAGTGCTATGCATTTGAAACTAGACGGGGTCTGACCACGGCCTAATTCTTTCATCTGATTAAAAAAGAAGCTAGTCCATAAAATTGTGCTTGTGATCTTGCAAATCTGTACCCTTTAGTTTGGTTTTCTGTTTCTGTAGCTGAGCGTAATATGATGAGGAACTTGTTTGGCTTTCAGTCATTTCCACGTGACTTTTGGAATGCCCAGTGAAAACCCCAACCAAAAATTAGGTTATGTAGCTGGTCAATATATATTGAAGAAAAATTATTAATCGTAGGTTTTCTATTGGAGAAACTTTAATTGATACAGAACTGTAACAAGAAGCACTCTGAAAAGCAATGGACTGCCAATCAGCAGACATTCAAATAATGAGAGACTATGAGGTAATATTAAAATAGGCACCATTATTATCTGTGTTTTAACTCAATTTCAATTATTTGAGTTTAGGTTTTGATTGTGTGCAAAGAAAGTTGCTTAAAATGGGCAGTATATTGAGTTCAAAGGACCCATACAGTTCATAAATTCTCTGGTGTCTACTGGATTTTTCATCAGGGAGACTTCCAATAAAAATGATCTATTTTAGAAATAATATTGTTTAGTAGGTTGAAATGTGGTGTAATAAAATTAGACCTTCAGTCTTCTAAAGTTACTACTTAGATGGCACCCTTGGGATGGTAAAATGGCTGTATAAGCAGATGAATCAGACAGTTTCACTGATGGATACATTTGTCAGTCTCCGTTACAGATATAATATATTCTTATATCTGTAATCCTGACACTGTTACATCCAAATGAAATCAACATGAGGTTGTCATCTTTAAGCAAATATGTTAAGTGTTGTCTTTTGTGCTTTGGATTTGAAAGAAAGGGGCCCAAGGGAGCCAGCATCATGCAAATGGAACAAATCCCATTTCTTCTGAGCTGTGCTGTTTCCCCCTTCATGGCAGCTGGCTGTGTTATCTTTGTGTGTTTCTCTGAGTGCTGACAATTCTTTCAGTGATCTAAGTTAGGGCACATTAGAAAGTGGAAGCAGCTGTCTGTCGTTATACTGAGAGACGTGTTTGCTCTACTGCAAAGATGAAGGACCATGAATCCTTGACACACTCTCTCCCCCCTCCCCCTTTACTTTCCAACATGATCAACATTCAGACGCACAGATTGTCTGCTTGGACAGTTTTTTGTTCTGACTGACAGCATCTGGCATAGACAAATTTAAAAATACATAGCATGCCATGCTTGGAATTGGAACATCCCTTCTTTATTAATCTTCTCATTTAAACCATTCATTTACATTTCAAGAAAGGTTACAGCTTGATGTGGTTGAAACATTTATTTTAAATGAATAACCTCCTAATGAAATACCTCGAATGAGCACCAAACAGTCAGTGTTTATTAAAAATTACACCTGATTAGTGTGGCCTTGGAACTGTAGTGAAGACATAAGATTTCCCCATTGTCTCAATCCATAATAAAAAAATAATGTATAAGTGTAATCTTTAATTTTTTTCTTTTAAACCACAGAGCTAAATGAGAGTAGTGTTTTCACTTGCAACCCCCCATCATTTTCACTAGTACTGTGTTATAAAGCAGTAGTCTTTAAAATGCTGTTTCTCTAATTAAATCTGGTTTTGCTGGAACAATACATTTAAAGGAAATGCCTAAATAGAGCATTGTTTTGTTTTATTCTGCTAAGGCATTTATGATTTGGAGACAAGATGCTTTATAATTTGATGTAATCTGAAATCCTATATGTATTTTTTCCTACTGGGAAATATTCACATATTTGTATACAGTACTTTACTAGTAAAATAGAGCTGAAATGGTGGACCACCCACTAAAATGTTTATGCACATGCACATATGCACATGTACATTTTGTGCACTCTCATCTTCATGATCCAGGTTAGCAATGCAGACATGCTTGTCTAGCATTTATGTAAAAATAATATGAAAATTGGCTATACCACTCAGAATATGGACTTGAGTCCATGAAGGGAGGGGGGAGAAACCTCTTCTTGTACTAGACATTTTAGATGCTTTATTGGATTGCAGCTTTAACTATTTGCTGTACATTAAAAAAAAAAAAACCTTGCAGAAAGAGTTGTGAGGTGTGGGGGGGATCAGTATTATAATAAAATAGGGGACTGTTCAAGTGCTTGGCAGTAAATATGTAAAACAAGTATCCTGGCTTATTTGGAAAGGAAAGAGAAGCGGTAGCAGACAGGCTCAATTAACAATTGTAAGCAGGAGAGGACTTGTATTCCTTCGGTAAATGTAGGAGAGGTCATTTGCTTTAGGATAAAATCTGACAAATTTCAGATATAGACATAAAGGCTGGAATAAATATGACAAAAGATTTTCAGTTGCACATCAAGCACTTTGTATTTGCAATGGCCATTTACATTTTTACTCAGTGAATAGATTTCTTTTTTATTAATGTTTTCCTGAATAATATGTTCTTAAATTAATTGACTGTGAAACAAGCATTTTGGGACAATAGGAATTTTAATACCAGCTCGAAATATAATTTCGCGTCTTTTAAAAATTCTTTTAGTAATGCCTGATCTTTTTTTTTTTTCTGAAAGAAGCACTAAGATGATAAGTTTTCAGTACAGCTTTTACTATGCTAGTTATGTGTAGTCTGAGAAGTGAAATTAAATTTTATTTTAAATGAAATCACAATTTTCTCCCCACAAACTGTTCCATTTATGTGATAAACTTCTATTTTTATTTATTTATTTTTTAAATGACTAGTTATAAAGGCTTGTACAGATATGCATCTGTAAGCAAACTGGGAATAGGTTAGAGAACACAATTCCCTGGTGTAAAAAGCAAGGTTTAGCAGTAATGCTTTTAATCTGGACTTGTAGAGGATTCGGGAGCATCCATAGATCTGCTCCAGTAATTACCATACCCCAAGTGGCACTGGAAGAGACATTTGCCTAAAAACTTGATGTCTTCATTACACTGTTTACATTTTAATTAGAAACATGAAAATTAGTGATTCATATGGACAACTATAGTTTAAGTGGGTTTGCTCACCATCCAATAAATCAGAGGGGGGAAAAAAAGAAGGGGGGGGTGGGAGAAAAAAGGCAACCCCACAACCTGCATCTGCAAGCAGAAAACCCTCTCAAACCTTATAGTTGTAACAAACAGTTTACTAGGAATCATTCATGGGAATAATGTGTTGGTATTAGAAGCTGGTTAAAATGTGGTTTGTGTTTTATCACAGAGGAAATTTCTATGTAAATTAGAGACTATTATTTTAAAGGTAATACTAGTTGCTCTCGGTGTTACATGTCTGTGATTGGGGTGTGTGTAGGATACACATATGTAGCTTCTGTGTAGCTACTTAAAGGAGAGGAATTGGTGTAGGAATATTTTGGCAGTGCTGAGCACTATGTATGGCTACAGAGAAGCCAGTTTAGCCTGTTTCAGTATGTCTCCATAAATGCATGTAAACATTAGTACAGCTGCACACAGAGATGCATATATACAAATACACACGTGTGCATGCACAGGGGCAGGTAAGGAGATGTGGATGATTTCCCCCTGAATTTTGCATGTACCTGTCAGCAGCAGTGGCCTAAAACCATTGGGTGCAGGAGTGATGGGGAGAAGCAGCGGTGCCTGTCAGTGTCCGTGCCTGAGTCAGCAGCATGTCCGCTGCCGCTGCCGGCCGCAGTCACTCACGCAGCGCTGCCCTCCCCGGGGGCCGCCGCCTCCCCGCCGACGAGAGTGACCCCTCTGTCTGGCGCGCTCCCATCCCGAGCCGCACCGCATCGGTGTGCGAGTTCAAATCCCTACTCCTGCAGGCAGAGCTGGGATTCCAGCTAATGACTCAGAGATACAGAGGGTCAATGCACTGGTGATCTGGAGTACTGAGCCATTGCACCAGCTTAGTTGTACTTTTTTTTTTTTTTCCCCCCTCCTTCCATAACTTACTGTCTTACTCGCCACATTTCCACCCCCATTTCCTTACGATAAAAGTGATGATATGCAAAATTGTGTTTCTTCTTTTAAGAATACTTAATAGTTTGTATTTCTTCAGATTTCAGTGTGATCCACTCGATTAAAA
Organism: Toxostoma redivivum; assembly: GCA_013397375.1. Lineage (NCBI taxonomy): Eukaryota > Metazoa > Chordata > Aves > Passeriformes > Mimidae > Toxostoma > Toxostoma redivivum. The sequence continues at coordinate 189,190 of VXBI01000859.1, read as the reverse complement.
AAAAATGTTTTGATTGGAGGGTCATGGGAGACTTGTTTTCTACGCTATTAATTTTGTGTTACGTTAGTTCCATATAGGCTGTTTTGGACATTATGCAAATAATACGTGGATAGTCAATTTTTTTTTTGAATGGAAGAGCAAGCCTCAGTAGCAATAAGTAAAAACCTTGATGGTTTAATATTAATGTTCTTTTTCTTTAACTAAAAATAAGGAAGTTTCCTTCTCTGTTGCTTTTTTATTTGATTTCTTTTTGTTGGAATCCTTAAGATTTGTAAGATAATATTTTCCTCTAATTGTCACTCAACATTGTTATTTTCTTTATACATATATTAAAATTTACATGTATATGTTTATATTTTTTCTTGTGTACCCCAGATTTTTAGACATGACATGATATACCTCAGAGTAAGCATTTTATAAAGATGCTTTGCATTTACCTGTATGAATCACGTTTTTTTTCCTTCTTCGTTCAAGTGGTGTTTTTGAGCCACAGAATTAAGTAAACCCAGATATGCCTTGTGGCTATTTTAATGCTTTATATAAGCATTTCCCATGCCAAAAATACACAATGGTGTCTTTTTTTTGCATTTGTTTTACTGTTAAAATAATGTTTCAGTTTACATCAAGGATCTTTACATCATTTGATGTAAAGATTTGTTTTCCTTTTTCTTCATTTTTTATCAAATATTTTTAGCATTGTCTCTAATTCCTGGTAATTTGGAAGCACTGCAATGAAGTAACTTGGGTGCACACTTTGTAGTGCGATTGACTTAGTGACAGTGCTATGTCTTCATTTGTTCTGGTTTTTCTTTTTTTTTCCTTTTCTTTTTAAACGCATCTCTTTGGGTCTAGGCATGTTATAAATGTGACTGAACAGAACTGTTAACATCTTCAGAGACAGAAACATGCTGCCTGCTTGTACGTACTGCAAAATTCTAATAGTTTTGTGCTATCTGTTAAATTCAGCGTGCTTCTTGCATTGTGGCACGGAACAGTTGTGCTGTGAGGGAAGCTGGCTGCCTGCCAGCCATCGACTATGAAATCCTGGCTACCTGAGAGCTTATCAGTTCTTTTGATTTGTAAAAGAAAAAGTGATGAAAATGTTGGTAAACTGCCATGAAGGTTTAAGGCTGCTGGAATAAGGAGCCGTGTAATCAGATTGGAAAATGGAGCTTGAGATTCTCTGCATGTGCAGCAGTCGCCTGTGGAACTACGGAGATGCTGTGCAAGTGCCTGTGCTGACCACTTTGTTAGCAAATCAGCTTGTTTGCTGCAGCAGCAGGGTAGAATAGGCTAGTCCTTGTGATGGTATGTAACACAGGTAATATCTCTTGCTTTGCACAATGTAATCAGCTGGCAATTAGCTCACTCTACATTAACCTTCTTGATATTTTTCCCTTTCGTAAGACTGTGCACTTTAAACAATTAACTATAGAAAGTAATCCTTCAAGCAAATCAAAGCAATCCTTAATTTTATCACCCTGCTGAAAAAGTATCAGGTGGTCAACTGGTCTTCATCAGCTGCTGGAAATTCTCAGGCTCACTGTAGCGTGGAGAGGTTCTTTAACCCATTCACATTTAGAAAAATGTCAAGATTTTATATTTCTCACATAATATAATGCTGCATCGTGAAACTGCAATTGGAATTGTTTTAATGAAAAGCCTTGGGAGAGCCCTTTCGTATACAGACAGCTTTTACACTTCTGTTTGTTTAGGCATTTCCATACACTACCTCTCAGAAAGCTTTGATGACACAGCCACTTGTACTGATAATTCCACTGCTTCACCTCCAGTGAACTTGATTCACTAAGGTTGAAGAGAACAAGGCTATCGTTGCTGATCTTCTGCGTTGCTTTTTAATCCTCTGAAATAAAAGCCAGATAATGGTAAAATTTGTGTGGTAGGCAAACTTCCTTTTTGGTAGGAGAATGAAAGTTTTGATGCCATTTGTGGGAAACTGAAGTTTCTAGCTAAGAAAAATAAAATTTAAATTAAGAGGGCAGAACATTACATGCCTTGTTGCTATTTGAATGGCTTACCCAGCCAGAAGTTCCTTTGTTTCTTTGGCAGTTTTGGATTTTATTACAGGCTAGAATTTTCCAGTCATCCTGTAAAATATGTGATCACTGATACCCTCGTAATATTGTATAATAGCTACATGCCTGGTATTTCATGTAAAAGTTTTCTTCTATTTAAATAATTGTTTGACATGCCTTGCTTATTTCTAAACTTAAATCACTCAACAGTTATGCTCATATGAATAAGAGCAGTGAAATTTCTAACAAACTTGTTAGAAATAATAGTGCTGTGAATGAGCCTTATTCATACTACATTCATTATATGAAAATAAATATTGTCGGTAATTTAAGGCTGTAATAAATAATGATCTAAAACTTCTGCCCAGATATTTTGCTTAGAAGATGTTGTAAATGGTCAGCAGCTGCTTTGCCACCCTCTACAAAAAGTAATTTAATTGAATTCCAGTAGATCAGAGCAATAAACTGAATTTATAATATGTGATCTGCTTTTACCAATGGTATCTGTGAAAGCAGTATTGACTGGCTGTGTTAGTCATCTTTTATCTCTCTTTGTAGAATGTGAGCATGTTTTGAAAATACAAAGCTAGATCCTACTAATCATATTGCGTTTATCATATTTAATGTTGGCTTTGGCTCAGTTCTAATATGTATAAAAAACCTGGAATTTATGTGCACATCTGTTTTTTGTGTGTCCCATTTAAAAAAAAATAACCTGCATACATCATATGCTGCAAAGATCTACTTTATATTCTTTTAGAGGACAAACTCCATTAGATATGCACTTACTGTACATTGGATTGTAAATCTTACAATTTAATGGTAATTCAGTGAGCAGTTATTGCTTCTGTGGCCTTTTTTCTTTCTTTTTTGTCCCATCTCACTTGTGAAATAGGGTTACCCTTTACAAGTGTCACATCCATAGATTCATCTTTTGTACTCTATAGTTGTTCCTAGTGCATCATTCTAAGTGAAAAGAAAAATAGGAAGCCAAAGCTACAGGAGGGGCATTGGGGGAGGGAGGTCTATACATAGAAATACAGCATATAGCAGCAGAAAGACCAAGGCAGTTTAGCATCAATCTAACAGATTAAAATTTTGCTGTAAAGGTACATTTTCTTTAACCTCATTCTCATTCGTTTTCCCCTACCACTGTAGTTGGCGTTTGAATTCCCAGGAAGCAGAAATGGTGTCTTAATGATACGAGCCTTTTTGCCTCGCTTACACTGCTAATACTCTTATCCCTTTTCTGATATGAAATACTTTTTGCAGAAACAATATACACATTTGTAAAGAAATTATAAAAGGATTCTCCTTTTGAAGATAATGAGTTCTCTTCAGGAACTGCAGGTTACGTGAAACACAAATGAGCTCTAAGTGGAGGGATTTAAAGTCCTGCTACAGCATTTAATTTCTTGAGGAAAGGAGTTCAGTTCAAGGTTAGCCTGTTATTGTGGCACTGGCAACTACTTCTCTCATTCCTGTTCTTCTGCCAGCAGTGCTGCACAAAAGGCGGTCATTTTTATTTAATATGTAGGGAGGTATTAATCACTGCAGTGTTTTGTCGCAAAAATTTGTCTGATCAAATTCATTGTTTCACTACTCATGACAATAATAGGTGTTTAATTACTCAATAAGAGCAGTTTATAGATTCCATTTTTCCTGTTTGCTGGACAAATGGTATTGATTTTGTACTTTGATGCAACATGAAACTGTATTAAACACAATTAGAATTCTAAAGCTGGTAATGTGTATCAGTTATGGTAACTGAGCTCCTTGCTAAAGAAACTGCATCTTCCAAATTTTCACTACGTTTAAATTCCCAAGAGGAGAAAGATCTTTAAGGACATTCCTTTTGTTGCATGAGCTCTTGATGTCTTTTCTCTTGTTTTTCACTAGCATTTATGTTTGCTACAAACTTTACATATTCAAGGCAAATGGTTTATGTAATATTTTTTCAGTTAATAGTCCTTTTATAATGGTAATAAGTTGTACAGATTCCAACCTACTCAACAATTTTACCATTGTCTCATCCTACCTTCATGACATACTTATGAACAAGATACCTTTTGTGAAAAATAAAAATTATGTACCCCAAGCTTGAGTTTGGACAGTAAAATTTATGAGGCTGGGAAGACAGAAGACTTTTACTATTTTTCCTAGAGCTTTCAGTTTTCTTGAAAAGGTGGCTATTAAGCCACATATAGGTTTTTCTTTTACTTTCTTTATTTTATTTTTAGTGATGGTTACTATTATACTGTCATTCATGACATGTTTTTGATATGTCAATACTACATAGGCTTGAGTTTTTTCTTTGGGTACAAAAGTTGCATTGCCAAAATGATTGTTTATTGCTTCCCTTGTGGTCAGTACATTTTTAATTACAATTCTTTTCTACTGCTGGTGCTTGTGTAACAATTTTCATTTGGGAGTGAAGAATGTTTTCATATTTTGTTTTCTTTTGTTTCCAAATAATCAGAATTAAACAGCATGAATTGAAGGTGAGCAAACTCAAGTATCTGTATCTGAATCAAGAAAAGAATGATTTCTGTCAATATGCATTCCATTTTAGAAGCTAGCTTAAGTAACCAAATCTTATGATATTTGTTGTTTGTTGACTTCAAGCTTCTAGGTAAATAAATTAGATAACATCCTTAGTGTATAATTCCTAGTTTTTCTTCTTTCATTTTATTTCTAGGTTCTGCTTATAGCCTATATTTTACCTCATTTAGCTCAGGTTGAATATTTCTTAAAAATACAGACAAAATATGTGAAAAATGTACCATGATTGAAAAATATTTTTGAAGAAAGCATATTATGGATACTAATATCTGTGCTAAATTTTTTCTGCATCTAAATGCTTTCAAAGTAGAGAAAGAAAATGCATTTATTTGAAGTACTCATTGAGTTGCATATGAAGGTGTAGTGTGTGCTTGTTGGGGAGCATGAAGCATCCACAGTATCAAGAAACATCCATTGTTTAATTAACAGTTTTAAAAGGAAGGCATACTTTTGTTCCCTTCTTTGGGTGTTCTGTTCATATTGCAGTTTCACAAAATGTTTATTAACGTACCTATATTCATGATTGTTTCACATCTTTTACAGAATATTCCTTGAACTCTGAAAAACTCCAATTCCTTATTTAAGCTTACCTTAAGAGCTTCAGTGGGACTACTCACACTTAAACTTAAGGACATGCTTAAGTGCTTTGCTGAGTCAAACTTTCTACTGGGTGGATCTTCTTGTTTCTCCTTTCAGACAAATTATTTCTTTCCTATGTGTTCTGAATAACTTGGATACCAATGGCTCATTCAACTGTTTGTGATTTAGGCAGTGAGTTAGGTGTTCTTTCCTTTATGAAAATCAATATAAATTTCAATTACACAAACAGCAGGTGAGACATTAAAATTAAAAGGATGTAGGTTGCACATTTTAATCTGTGGTGATGTCTTAGCTATCCAGATGTTCTAGGAAAATTGAATAAATCTAAGTGGGTTTCTGAATAATTGAATATATTGTTCTTATTTATTTGGATTACTGTAGCACTTAGAGGTCTCAACCAAGATGGTGACCTTGTTGTGCTGGTATTGTAAAAACATGTAGTGAGAGACTGTTCTGCGTCAGAGGGGTTACATTCTAAATAGCTGAGACGCACAAAGGTTAATAGGGACACAAAGAGGCGCTGAAATGTGAAGAGACTTGCCCAAGGTCATATAGCAGGTCAGTAGCAGAGCCGTGAGTTAAGCCTACATCTCTGGACTCCTATGCACTAGATTGCTTCTCCAATGATTAAACTATCTGTCTTTAATAGCTATTGAGGGAAGTAATTGTCTTTGATTTAGCAGGGAATTTTGGACAGTGATATTTGTCTGCATTTCTGCTTGGTTTTAGCATGTCATAGAAAGTCTAGAGATACAGTTCAACAATACAGGAAAAAAACATTAAAAGCATGATTCTTATTTTGCCTTGCTTATTGCAAATTTTGCAGATACTTCTGGATGCTGTTTCACAGAGTGCTAGCTACAACTGCTGGTGTTTGTTGTTGACTTACACACCTATTTCTACTTTATGTAAAATCAAATGTAGGGCTAGCCACTTTGATTGGCTCTCAGGGAATAAAGTTTTAATTACTTTGACCAAGCTGTCCTGAAGCCTGTATCCTCCTTATGACAGTTCGGTTCAGAAGCTACACTGCTTCATTTCAGTAACTTTATTACCATTTGGCTCAGAGATTGCTATTTCGCCTTGGCCACAGATTTCATCAGTTGCCCGGTTCACCTTTGTCCACACTATACTTGTGAAATGACCTGCTCCTTTAGTGCTTGTCAATAGTAAATTGCTGCATCCTTAGTGTCCAGGCTGAAGCACAGTAAAGAACACAACTCTTCATTAAATTACTGGATTTTACAGTAAATTTTTTTGGATTAAACCTGAATGTGAAAAGTCTTAATTACCATTTAATACCAAGTAATTAAAGCACTGGCCAGGGTCAACTATATAAAGCGCATCAGTTTGAACTGCCACCTGATTAATAGGCTTGGTGATATAAAAAGTTCAGCACAAAAGCATACTCTGCCAGGGTCACTGCTTTAACAGCTGTAGAAAGTGCAGTTTTTGCTGTAATTCGGGTCTAATAATTGGATCAAAATAATAACTTGTGAGGTGTTCATGGTTGGCTTCCCCAGTGTGACGTCAGGTGAATTATTTGAATTTGACATCAGTTAAATTGGTTTTTTAGGATATATTGATGAGCAAACTGGTTTGGCTCAGATCTTTCCTTAATTTCATTTACATTCTTCAAAACGAACAATCAAGTAGAGTTTTTTTCCAGACTTGTCTTCCAGATCAGAGTTAAGTTCAGGGAAGGTAGCAATGTGCATCAGTTCTGTGTCTATATTTTCACCTCTTTGCATACAATCATTGATTTATTGTAGCTCAGGTGCTGTCTGCACTTTGGCTTGTGTTTGACTGGGAGTGTGTCCACAGGCTAATACCGAATAGCTGGCTTAATAGCTGTATTTTTATATCCATGTACATATATCTATATATATACACTTATATATACATCTCCCAGGATTGTGTTCTGTTATAAAAGCTTTTCCTGTGCCATGCCTAGCCCCAGAGGCTCTGGTCCACAGGATCATTTGAAAATTGTGCTGTGTTCACATTTAGTATGGTAGTGTTTTGTTTTGTTTTTTAAACTCTTAACAGTTTATTGATGGGGCCTGAACAAACTGCTGCACCTTCAGAGGACTCAATTAGCTTTTGCCAGACTCAGTGTGTGTGCAGCAGGCAGCCCATGCATTAGCAATTGCAGGATGGGAGCTATAATGATTTTCACCTACTGACGGCTCTGTGAGCATTAATTTTGACAACATTCTACAAAGAAGGTAAGCGTGGTTATCCCCACTTTATTACTGAGCCCACCAGAGGAAGGATTAAAGCCTCGATCAGACTGATAAGCATGCATGTACTTAGCTCTGAAACAGTAGGCAGACCTATGTATTTAACTGGAAGAGCCTTTTTCAGCAAAGTTAAGGAAATATGTTTTGAGCTAATTTTCTAAGTGAGAGGAAGATTTCCATGTCAAAGCTATGTTTTGGGTCTGGGATACTTGATTCTAGCTTAGTTGTTCACACTTCAGCCCACTACTTTCAAATAAACTTCCAGTTCTTGTTTTTATAAAGTACTACAATGATTCCTTAAGATACAATAGCAAAATTCTTAGCTCTCATATTTCCAGTGAAGGTTGCTGACAGTCATGTAGGTTTTTGCTGTGAATTCACTTCAGTTTTGATATTAGTATGGATCAGATGTTTTACTTTGCTTTTTTTTTTAACTGTTTTTGAATGCAAATTTTGTATTGAACTATGCTCTGTATAGTTATAACAAGCAAGGTCCTTAGCTGAGATTCAGCAGAGATTCAGGTCTCTGTATTGGGTGCCCCACTTCTCTCTAAGAGCACATGGGAATAGGCTGCAGTTAAATCCAACAGAGGGGAAGTCAGGAGAAACAGTTCTCTTGCCTTTTTTGGAAACCATGGCTGTGGCAGCTCACCCAGCCATGAAAGAGGCCAATGTGCTCTTCTTCCTCCTGCCTGGCTGGAGGTGAATCCCTCACTGTTCTAGGCAAGCCAAGATTCCCTTGAGGGCAGCTCATGGGCTCCAGTACTCTCTTGGGGACAGACTGCTGGCTCTGGGAGCTACATTCAGGTTTTGCAGGGAGCTGGGATTGATTTCATTCCATCCTCTGTCCCGAGCTGCAGGAATTGGTTTGCGTCCAGCTCTACAAATGGAGCACTGCATGGGCATCTCAGGACCATATTGCACTTGGTGCCGTATGGGGCTGGCACAGTTGCTGCTGAGCTCCTGTTTCTTTCTCTCCGGATGCTCATAAAGCTCTCCTTTAATTTGTCAGTTGTGGAGATCACATTTTAAATAACAAACGGGAAATCAAACTTCCTTTCTGTTTTTTGGTTTGTTTTTTTTCCAGAGTTTGCTCATGATCTGTTGCTGTTAAGGATAAATGCCCCTGCTAGATGGGAATAAAAACACTGATGTATGTTCATGGGCTCTGAAATAGCGTTCAAAGCAGTTACAGGTTATTTTGTTAACCATATGCCTTTCAGTTGTACTCTTGAAACGGGACTGGTACAGCAATAAATTGAAACATCAACATTCACAGTATTTCAGGTTCTGATAAATAGACACAGCAAGCTTAGCTATTTTTTAATATTCCTACTATGATGAAATAAGTTTAGCTGAATGATTCTGGAGAGATGAACAATTTTGGCATACTGAGCAATGAAAAGGGAACTGTGTGATGCTAAGTGATTCACTGATTAAACTATAGAAATTATGCCTCAGGCTGTGCTGTAGTTGGACTTTCCTATAAAACTATGTTCTTTTCATAACATAGCTGATACACATGAAGCAATATAAAAATGTCAGTCATTCAAATTCAGGCATTTGTACACACATTTCCAAAAGCCTTGTCCTATTTTTCAAGTGCTAGAATAGAGGCTGAGAAAGTTGCTTGAGTAGTACTGTGATCTAGTAGACAGTGACTCTTGTGGTAGTCAGATGAGATTACAAGGTGATCTTGTAAAAGGGTTAAATTTTGAAAAGGTAGTGGGTAAAAACAGAAAGGATTTATTAGTGTATTTGAAATTGTTTTCTGTTCAGACAATAGAAGATTGATGACACAGCAGCAGCTTGCTTTCTTACACTGACTCTATACTTCTCAAGTGTGTTCATATTCTCTGCTAGAATCTGTTGGAAATCTGTCCACAGAACTCCAGATTATTACAGCTGAAAAATTTAGACTGGAAAAATGAGTGTCATAAGAAGAACCCATTGTTTTCCATGTCTCTTGTTCCAAGATTTAGTTTGACAAGTTCAAAACAGCCCTCCTATGTATATATGACAAGAATATGAAAAATTTGGGCTCAGGTTCTCTGTCTTTAACTATGCTGGTTCTTTATTCTCAGATATTTAAATAGTAGCCGCTGGTTTGAAAGTGTTCATAGTGAGCACTTTGGTAAGAATCTATGTGTGAAAATGCTCTGTAGAGTCTCCCAGATGCATGCAAGCAGAACTAAATAACTAGCAGCAGTGTGGGGTTTGGTTTTTTTATGTTCTGGAGAACTCTCCCACAGACAGACCAACTACATGATATTTCAGCCTGCTCTGAGAACGTAAAGACTAGTAACTGGGAGGGGAAAAAAAAGATATCTATGATGAAGGTTGACACCCAATCTAAATAAAGATTTGAAAGCTCTCTAAGAATTTCATGCTGTTGAATTTTTCAATGTAGAAAACTATTCCATGCAAAGTAAGGAGCTGAAGGCTGACATATTTTCCATGAGTGACATGAGCCCATCTCAATTCTAGTACCTGTCTGACACAGATTAATAAAAGAAGAAGAAAGAGTTGGCTGAACAAAACATAGAATTGTTTGGTTCTATTAAGAAATGTCACCATTTATCTAAGTAAAACTATTAAGCCATAACCTGCATCTTTTCTTTCACCTTGATGTATGTCAAGGGTAAAAGTTCAAACCAATCCTTTTCATGTATATAATCATGGAATGCAATTAATTACAATCTAGTTCTTTTAAAGAGTCCATTAAGAAATCAGATCAGATGAACAACCGCTAAAGTAGAATATCCACTGCATTAAGAATCACAGGCTTGCTGTATAAACTTTATATAGCATTTACCAACACTTAGAAGAGCATTAAGAGTAATCTATGTGTTGTGGCAGTATTCACAGAAATGGAAATTAGAGGAAAAAAGTACCAAGCTGGTGTCCTCATTAACAGAGAGCACTGACTGTCACTGTGGAGCAAGGAAGACCTTTGCAAGATCTTATGATGAAATGGCTGATGTTAAATAATGGTTTACAAATTAGTAAGTGACCACACACTACTGCAGCATAGTCGTTTGTGTGGAAAAATACTTTGCCTTCCATTAAAAGAATACAAAATAACAGTAGAACCCCAAACTAATTTATTGTCCTAGGGGGCGATAAACTAAATAAAGTCTAAATAAGTTATCTGAGTTTTTGCATAGCACTGCAGCTGCCACAAAGCAGCCCTGGTAGGCTGCTCACTAAAGCATTGGGCAGTTGAGGCCCATTGGCCAGTGCAGGTACCTAACAGTGGGTGCATTAAGCATGGATCTGGAGGAGCTCAGTGAGGTAGGAAGATACGTCTGAAATAAAAACATACAATTACAACCATGACTGTAACAAGAGCCATGCGAGCTTAGATTGAAGACCTGCCTGTTTCTTGGAACAGGTCAGTAGTGGATGGCAGAGTGTGAAATGCCCCAAGTGTGGAGCTCTGCAGGAGCTGCAGACTTTGAGGCAGGAACAGGGTGCACTCGCACCGCCACAGGCTCTGCAGGACAGACTGCAATGCTCAGCTGGGTGTTTAGTTTGCAAAGAGATGAAAATGTTTGCAGTGTGTAAAGCCATTGGATGAGAAATAGAAAAGTTTTAACTGATTGCCATAATATCTAGCCATTGAAGCAGGTTTAGGGGGAGCCTTTTTTTAATTCAGGGGACAAATGTTAGCTATTAGCTGGAAATATGCTAATGGTTCTAATAGGAATAAAATAAGAAAGGATTCCATAGAAATGGTTCAAACTATCACATTTAATAGGCAGTGATAATCCTTCTGTAGTTATTTTTAATCACTGTCAACTTCTAGAAAAGTAATATTTTTCCACTGTCAAATTTCATAGATTGGAAATGTCTTAAATTTGTAATTTCCAATAAATTTATGTAGACTTTTTCATAGGAATGCATATACTGCTATGAGTACTCAATTAGAAAGTTTTTAAAAGGAAAAATATTATTAAAGTAGAGCCTTCCAAGACACAGTCTTCATGGAATTACACAGTGGAAAGAATCTTACTTAAGGTACCTCAAAAAATGTTCTCCCAGAAGAAAATACTGTATTTAAGACAGAGATAAGAGAATTGTAGACTTTAAGGGGAGAGAAAAAAGTGTGGTGATTTTTTAAATTTGTTTAGAGTGTTTACTCAAAAGTACAACTGGTATGATGGAAAGAGAGAGATCTGCTGTATCCTGGTAATATTTTGTGGCCACTGGGAAGGGCTGAGGGATGCAGGCAAGAGTTTTGCTATGGTTGTTCTTTATCTGAAAGATCTCGTGGTCCTGCTCATGGGGTGCTTAACAGGGAGATTGTTTGTGGTGCACTGTGGTTGTCTGCATCTTTTGAGGGTCACCTTTGCACTGTCCTCGCGCTCTCACCTGCTCTGGAGCTTTTCCTGTCTCATGGTGGCTGTGGCTGATGTTGAGAGCCAGAGGCAGCAAGCGCAGTTGTGTTTGTAAGAGTGGCACCTCTGCTAAGTCAGTCGCTTTTGGAGAGACAACTAGAGCAAATGTTTGACTGGAACAATACATCACATTGCTGTTGTATCATTTCAGTTGCTTTTCATCATTTTCAAGATGGCTTTTTAGGAGCAATCTTTGTGTTCCTTATACAATGAAAGCCTCGTGGAGGAAAACCATGTTTCAATGGGGTTTAAATACGTAGATAAAGAAGCTTCAACCTTTTGAAAGTGAGATTCCCCCCTAGATGGAGTGCAGTCATGTTAATAATTCCCTTTCAACATCTCTGGTGTAGAGTACTTGGGGAGGTAGGTTGGTTGGTTGGAGGGGGGAGGGTTTGGTGTTTTGTTTTGGGTTTGATTTTTGGGGTTTTTTAGGTTTTTTTTACTTGTTAGGCCAGGTCATTAAATTAGGAAAAAGTAGTGAAGTTTTCAGCACTGCAAATCTTCCTTTTGGTCAAGTTACTTGAAATCTCTCTTCTTAAAACGATAGTTTTTGTGTCAGCTGAAGTCTGGCACTTTGACAGTCATTAGAATGTGAAGTAATGAATTTATTAGTTACTAATGACAAAACTTTTCAGTAACACTTGAATGCATTGTGAAAACATTGAAAAATATTCCCTAATATGCTACTGTACTTACATTTCCAGGTATCATTGCATATTAAGAATTTACTCCAAGTACATCAAAATTAGGAATCACTTTGCACAACTTTTATATTTCACTCTTCTTGCATGTTGGTAATTCGAGTATTTAACCTTCCTTTCCTTCACTTTATTAGAAAATGCTATTTTTTTAACAATTAAAAAAATACTAAAGCAGATCAAGCAGTTATTTTGACAAAGAGCTTGAAACATTCTTGCCTAAATTCCACAAATAAAAAGTCAGCTAAATTATCACCCTGAGCAGATTTGCACAGGGACCTCAGTCAACCTTCATAAAGGATAATTACACTGGCGTTTTAACGTGGGGCAAAGGCAATGATAAAATTAGGCCATAAGACACTGTTCCTATTTTGAAAACACAGTAGAATAATTGGTAAGAGACTTTTATTACTGTTTTGTTATACAGAAGGATTTCTTTACTTTCACATGTTTGAATATTTTTTTCAGGCTCTTAAGCCCTGTGTTTAGTGGCATGAATCTGGGAAGAGATCTCCCAATGTGTTAATAGTACATTTTTGAAGTTGTGGATGTTCGTGGGTGTTTTAACTCTGCAGTCACATCTCCCGTCACTAGCTGTTATCTTCTGTCTTATCTTCTTTGCAAAAGGATATTTAAAATTAATTTTTAAAATTAATCTAAAAATTAAAATAAATTAAAAATAGAAATTTTTATATAATCATACATGTTTATATTTTTTAAGGTTTCCTGTGATTAATTTAAAACTCTTCAAAGTTATTTTGCCAGGAGTTGTTCCCTGCAAAATACAGGCATGAATTCATAGTTTTGTTTTGGTTTATTTTTCAGGATTTGACAGAATTTCACCTAACACTCTATCCAAACCTGCAAGCTTCACTTAATTTCAGCCCCAAATTACATCATTCGACCCTAGGAGAAGTTTCCTCCATTTCAACAAATCGAGCCCAAGTTTGTGTGACAGTGGATAGATGAGGTGAGCTGATGAAGGTCTGGGAGGCATTGCAATCTGAGTGGCAGGTGAGGCAGTTCTTAGTGAATGGATTTGAAGGACTAAATGTGAGGGTTTAGGAAAGGAGGAATTGCCATAGTGGATTACAGCTGAAGTCCATCATGAAAATATCTCAAATTTGTCAGTAGCTATCAGAAAACACATTAGAGAAAGGTATATGGAAATCATGGTAGCAATCAAAAACAAACTATGTGAGAAGAATTCTATCAATTAAGTCTAGATCTGTTTCACAAAATCTGTGCTTCCTACAGTTTTCTATTGGTAAACTTAACCCACAGCAGTTTATTGTGATATAATTGAATTGTACATGCATCATCAGACTGGTATGAATTTTCTTTTCCCATTTTTTCCCCCCAGCTCTGGACTAATGCAGTTAGACAATACATTCCCTGTGAACTATGAGTTATCTGTCAGCAGATACTGAGAATAAGATGAAGAGCAAGGACTATTTTTAGTGTAATCAAACAGCTTAATTGAGTTTGGGATATTTCCTTTGAGTTAGATATAGTGGCAGGTAAAAATTGTAGGGAAAGCTGAACCTGCCTGTACTAAAATTTGCCCTCAGTACGGATGCTCTTACAAGGACTGGATAGCTGCAGAGGACTCAGTTACATTGTAAAAATATACATGATTCATTTCAATTGGTCTTTAAAGTTTTTAAAATCACATTTGTCCTCTTGCTGCACTGTTTTTGCCAGTGTAAAGATCATAGTTTTATTTGATTATATTTTGGTAATCTGTTAAATGAGACTGGGTCACCTTGCACCATGCAACATTTCACTTCACTGCTAAAACTTAATGCCATCTTTTTATCTTTCACTGAGTGGATGTCAGAGGACACAACATTAATATAAGACAGGCATCTCCAATATTTCATGAATGGCCTTTAAAAAAAAGCCCCTCAAAAAACAAACCTAGGAAGTAAAAATTGACACTAGGCTAGTGAATTTAGTCACCTTTCTCAAATGTTGAATGGTTTTCCATTTCGATTTTCCATTTCATCTTTTACAAGACCTGTTCTTTGTCAGGCCAGGCCATTAAAAAGCGCAGGTGGTTTCCTTAGATTGAATATATTGTTCTCCTCATGGGATTGGGGGATTGAGAGATTTCCATGAAAAAGTGGTCTAAAGCTGAAGATAATACCCCAAAATAAGACCTGGAGCTTTTTAGTAGATTAGAGTTTGCTATTAAAAACTGGAAGACCTGGGCTTTGGTGCCTTTTTGTAATTTTTTTTGTTTACTTCACTTTCAGTGCCTGAAAAATTAGTCTATACTTTCCAGCTCTATAGGGATGTCAGGTAGGTTAAATCAGGACCTGATAAAGTATTCTAAGAAAGTGCTACTAGTAAATTATGGAGTATTTGCCTCCTTTTTAATTTTGTGTTATTTTATTTTGTGCTATTCCAGAATCATGTGACAATATATACAGATGTGAATAGCTATGTGTATATTTATATTTTTTATATTATACATCTACAAATTTATTTAGATGTACCAAAATGTTGGGTTAAATACAGCTTTTTGTAGCAGTTTCTCTGCATGCTAATTTTTATATGTGGTAGAAAATACTTAATGCTTACCTGCTAAGACGTGCGAAGGTGATGTATTTTTTGCATTCTCTGATACTTAGGGGTAGGAGAACTCTTGTAAAATTCTGGATATAATGTCTAATCCTTAACTGGACTAATTGTGCCATTAGATTAAAGCATTAGAGAGAGGAATAGCTATGGTAGTGTGCAGGACTTGAGCAGAAATAATCATCTTATAGTCTGGATCATGTACTGAGAGGATGCATTCATGTTTCAACTCTAAATACACATGTCCATAATTTTTAAGCTACGAGTGAAAATTGATATCAAATTTATATGTAGTAGTTTGGGAAAACAAGAATGGAACAGACCTCTAGGATCATCAATCAGTCCAGTCATTTGTTGCTGCGATAGCATGCCATATGATTTCTTCCCTAAATTTGTTGGGTTCCATAAATTTATGGAGCTCCATGCTTAGCATTGATTATCTCCACAAAATTTATATTTTATTTGGCAAAAATCAGTGTTAATGATTTCACTTACATTGGCATAGTAGAAATTTAGCTAGATATACTGGTTAGGTAAACAGTTTGATGGAGTTAATTCATTCCCAGTTTCAAAAATAAGTGTGTAAAAACTGGCACCATTTTTTTATCTTCTCACAGTTCTGCTGTCTTTTAAATTCAGAACAAATGCAGATCTACCCTCAGTATTGGCCCCCCACCCCAGGAATCAGATGGTTTTAACACGGCCCTTGGTTACTCTATGAAACATTGGCTAAGATAGGTGACTCTCCAGGCAGATTTTTGTGAGCTAATAGGTGACCTTTGCTGCAACCAAATGTCGCTGTTAAATTTCCTCAGCCCTTTAGACTCAATAACTGTGGGGGTTTTGTTTTGGTTATTAATGTGGATTCTTTTTAATTCGCACAAGCAAATGTAAAAACCTCTCATGTATGACAATATGTAGATTTGTGGCAATCTTGAGAGGACCTTGGGTCCATAAACCAGTGGCTTTATTATGTAATGCTGCATAAATGCTATATTTTCATCTGTGACAGATATAGTCTTGAACCTGTATTTTTCATGTTACTTAACTGTTTCAGGACATCATGTGTGAGAGAACACATCAAAATGGAAATTGCTTCTAGAGAGGCAGTAATAAATATTGGTTGTGTGTATTGCATTGTTGGGCTCCATGTGTTTCAGGATGTTCTCAATTCTCTTGCCTTAATCAACACTGTAAATACATGCTGCATTTTTTTGGTCATCCATTTGTTGGATTAACAATTTGGACCTTGCAGTTTCTACCATATGTTTTGATTCTTTACTGTATATAGTCATGGTTATATAAGAGCATCCTCTAACAAAATTACTCTGAAACCTTCTGTCTTTTCCAGCTGTTCAAAGAAGGGCAAATCATGTAAATTCTGTGCATTATATATATAGTTCACTTGTAGGTAGTTAAACTGAGAAATATCTTTACATTCACTTGAAAGTCTGAATCCCTGAGATGGAAATTTGCTATCTTCTCATTTAAATATTGGGTGGATTGTGTTTTGTTTTTGAAAAGGTACTTAATGTTTAATCTCCAGCAGAGATTAAATAGTTCATAGTGTATAATTGAAATATATCAATATTTGTGGTGATATATTATATAAAAAGAAACAACAAAACAGGGCAAATATATCTGATTCTGACAATTTTGTGCAGGAAGTTTTAGACAAAGTTGTTGGCATATTGCTTTTATTGAACATTCCATTAAAGGATTTTGCTTAAGTCACTTCTCCCCTAAAGTCTTTATAAACAAGTAGTACATGTCCCATTTTTTATCTACTTTCTGCTTTATGCCATTGAGTAAGAATAGAATCATAGTTCCCCACCTTGTCTTTCAAGTTACCGTAGTATTGTCATGGCCACGAAATTTATTTCGTTTTTGGGCCCTTTATTGTGTCCGTGATACCACTGAGTTTTGCGTGGAGCCTGAGTACTCTTATGAGTGACTTTCCAGCACTAAACATAGTATATCCCAATTTCCTATGGTACACTTTCCTCTGTGGATCAATATGAATTTTAATTAACATCCTAACAAAACTATAGTTATGCTCAAATGTCACTCTCTCTGTTTATCCTGCTGGAAATTTGGTCTTCAGCAAGTTCCCATCACACCAGACACTGTCATAGAACCATAGACCAACCATAACTGAAATAGCTTTTCTTTTATCCCGAACCAAAGAAGCTTTTTTTGCTTTCTTTCTTCTTCTGTAGATATGCACAGAAGTTGGTTAACTGGGGGAATGGAGCTGCAAATCTACTATAAATATCAAAGGTGACTTAATAGAGATTCTTGGAAGAAATTTCCACCATACTTGGAATGCAGTGACACTGTTTCATTCAACTGCTTTTCCACATTGCATTACATTAATAATCGCCTTGCAGGTTTCTTGGCAGATGAAGAGAAAGGGAAAGTTGGATGATGATTTTGAATGAATGAGGATGAAGATGAACTGTTAGCCTTAAAGCTTGTATGAGGTAGTCGGAACACGAAGAGCTGTGAAGTAGGTCAGTACTTTTGTCTTCTTCTTGTATCAGTTGTTCTGCTGAACTGCTTTTACAAATATTTAGCTTATATTCACACAAAGCACTGGTATATCTGTGTCTCCTCCTTGACTGTACACTATATGAGATTATTTTCAGCTGTTTTATCCCTTCTGTCATGTAGCTTTTGAAATCTCCTGCGCTAATAAGCATCTGATAGATCTCACCAGGAGTCTTGGCTTTATCTTTAGTCTTCCTTCATTCTTACAATTCTGCCTACAGTACATACTGTTCACAGGGTAGGGCCGCATATTGCTGTTCAGCTGCCAGGCTCTTGAGTAATAAACCCTGCATTTCAATTCTGAATGAGTGTAAATTATAATTTTAGGAGTGTTGTTCCTCTAACAGAAGACAGAGTCCAATGCCATATCCTTACTATGGATGAAGAGTGCACAGCAGTCTGGAAAATTAGTTTATCACTGATCAGTTGCTTTCAAAAATTGCACCTTATCTGACAGTTTGTTCTTCAAGTAGAAAAACTTTTATAGTGCTGGTTCTTTAGTTTAGAAACTTGGACATTTCGTCCAGAATGTAATTTCTTTCCAAGATTCTATAACCGTTCTGCTAAATAAACAAGTTTGCATTCAACACAATTTCAAGTTATAAACAACCAACCTAATAGTGAATTCTATTACTTAATCCAGTTAAGAGTTTGAGATGTTTTGTGCTGTTACTTAGACTTGAGAAATTGTATCCAGTATTAAGCAAAGCCAGAAAGCCCATTTTCTCTTACTGCACTGTGTTTTGATGTTCAGTTGTCTAAATACTGCATTGTTATTTGTCCTAGGTCTCATTAATCGAAGAGTAAATTTGATGCCTCTTATCCCTTTCCTTTCTGAAACTAAAATGAGGTGCACTATTCATCCCATGTTACAGTACCCAGTAATTCCAGGATTTTCACTTGCATTCTTTGAGGCTTGCAACTAATGTTTCCCACTATGAACACACAGACAGCATTATATATAGTGGCAATGGGAAGGAACTTCCCATTAAATAAATTATAATATTAATAATGTTGTTAATTATTGTTATTTATTAATTTTGTTCTATATGTGTTTTCTGTTAGCACTTTTAAAATTGCTACCAGTTACCTGCATTGATTAAAGTAGTGATACGGCTGTGTTATAACATGGATTGGAATCTAACTACGTGCCCTTTTCAGTATCTGCATTATTGTTGTCATTAAATCCATTAGTCTTGAGAATAAAACTTTTTAAATGCTTGATTACTTAGAACTTATAGTTTTGCTTAATAAGTTGTCCTTTATTGGATATTACTGTCAGCAGTGCTGTATCTAATAAAAATACTGCATATAACCATCACAAACTTAGATGTCATTTTATTAGGAGATGCTGCCTCAGCAGAATGGGAATATTAATCTAAAAGAAGCGTGTTTTTTTTTTCCACCCAACATAAACAAATCTATCCTGCTTAGAGCTGCAGTGTCAATATTTTATACTGCCTGTGTTGACTTATTCATTGTAGTTTTTGGCATATGGGATAACTCTGAAAATTCCTTTTGTTTTAGGCCAGTTCATGGTGTTTCTAACCCTTATCTGAGATATTTTTTCAGCTCCTGAATAGTTTTCACATATAATAAATGTATATCCTGAAATACCCAATGCTGTACTGAACATTGACTCCTTGGTGATGTGGGGAGTAGGCACTCCTGAGTTTGTTTCATTCTGAACAAAAGCTTTAGCAATTAAATTTTGTCCGGTATTCTAGAGAGTGTCTACAACTGCTGAAGCTTTTTGAACTTTGACCTTAGCTTGCAGATCTTTCACTGCTGGAAGGAAAAAAAAAAGAAAATATCTACCTGGGAAGGAAGGAAAGTTTGCTGAGCATTTTTAGCAAAAGACAGAGACAGCTTAAGACCCATTTGAGTCAATTCTGGATTCCTTTCAATACTAAAAAGTTGTAAAGACTTATTCAGTAGGTAATTTTCAGCTCTATTACTTCTATGTTTAGATAATACCATTGTAAGGTAATCAGGCCAGCAATACTATCACTTATACCCCCATAGAAAATATAAAGTTTCTGATGCAAATACTAGTAAAGAGATATAACACTGATTGCATTGTCAAAGATTTTCGTTGGAAACAGTTTGCTTGGCTGTGAATCACCAGTTCTTTACGTGTGTTCTTCGTTACAGAGCTCATTCCGTAGCATCAAAATACCCGTTGTGTGTCTGGTAGAGCTGGTCAGTCACAGCCTCACCATGAAACGAGCTCCTCCAGTTAACTTCTTGCCTAGATTTGTTGTTTCTGCTCTCTAGAATGTAAAATTTTGCTTAGCTTTAGCCTTTGAAAGTACAGGTTCTTGCTCAGAATTTTCTGGCCATTCTCTCTTGCTTTTCTCTCCACTTCTGTTCAAAATATTATCATCCAAATAAAAATCTTTGTATCTTTTATATCATCAATGTTGTCTGTTGAAGATAGTGCCAAAAATAAAAGAATATGAAGGGGTTTACTACTTCTTTGAATAATTTTTCTTTGCTAGTGGTACTAGTATCGTTTATTTCTTTGTTTCTACCATACATGCTCTGTAGGTTTTTGCTGATTGTCTGCAAAATCATGCCTTTTCTCCCTGCATGCTAACCTGTGTATTTCCACATGACAGTTGTCAAAGCAGGTATATTTTTGTTAAATTTCAGCTTGCAATTTCTATACTGGTCTATGCTGCTTGTAACATTTCTAGTAATATTTTGGATTCTTTCTAATGTTAGAAGTCTATTGACTTCTGTAGATGACCATCCTTTCCATCAGACTATTTTTGCCTTCAATAATATCCACTGAACTGCCCTGGTTGTCTTTTTCAATCCAAGAAAATTCTAAATCCACTTCTCCCTGGTTTCAGTTGAAACAGCTGCCACATGTTTTGCAGTATCACAGATGTAGAGAATAGCATTCTTCAAATGCTGGAATAATTTCATACCCACCTTCCACTGAATTTGTTAAAAGCTGATCTATGTATCCTGTGCTCAGAGACAGTTGATATCTAAAGCACCTGACTACCTTTCTGTTTTACTGGCACCTTTGTCCTGCAGATGTAGAATTTCACTTGCTTTTTTGTTACTTTGGGAAGTCAGAGTTGGCTGGGCACCATGTTTGCTCTTATTTTTGGAGGGGTGTTTTACTTATGTTCCACTCACTGTATGGCAGTGTATGCAGTGAGGCTTAATCACCTGTCATGCACATGAGATGTCCAGTTTATTCTGTATCTTTCTCCAAAATGAGACCCCCTCGTCACTTCTGCAGATAACCTGTTTGGAGGCACAAAGAGAAGAAACAAGGGCGGACAGCACAAAGGTGAATGCTATGATATTACCATTTGTCTGTAGTCTTATCACCTCTTGTAAGCCAGTTATCATTTTGTCAGTGACAATCCTGGCATGTATGGGGACGTTTTCATTAGTTTCTCTTTCCTAAATGGTAGCCCACTGCAGCAGCAGCAAAAGTAATTTTGCTGGCTTAGCTTTACCCAAATGTATTTGCTTTAGTTAGATGATCCACCTGTCATGGACTCTAGAGACCTCAAGCCAGATTTATCTGGTAAAATGTGGGCATGAAGAATGCCCAGGTATAGATTGAAGCTAGATTTAATAGTTATATTAAAATTACTTCAGGGATATTCTTTGCAGGAGAATTACTCTGTCTTTTTTTGTTAATACCTTAATGAATAGGACAACAAATGTGGGTGTTTTCCAAAGAAGATACTAGTACTTTGGAAAGTAAATGTTGCAATGGAGGGACATATTAGTTGTGGGGAACAGCATCTTAATCTGTCAATGCAGTAGCTACAGCAGTTGATTCTTGTAACCTCTGAAAATTAAGAAAGGGGAAATTGTTGAAAAGAGTGTCTAAGCACCTCTACTATAGTTCTAAGATATTCTAGAATTTTAGAATAGTAATTTTAGAAAGAACACTTCTATTTCTCAGGTTAATAGAAAAGCAGAGAGAAAACCTAAAATATCACACAAATCTGTGATGACCTTGATAATTAGCATTTATATATCCAAGTGCAAAGGCATACAGTTCTAAAATGAGTGCCACTAAGGTGGACTCTTCACAGGATTTATTTTAGTTCTCTGTTTTTTTCTCTTTTGCATTGATTGCTTCAAATGATGAGAGAAATTGGAAACATCTTTGCTTTTCAGTGGCCAGGTTTTTTTTCCTGTCTAGAAGAAATAGGAATGATGACAGAATTTATGTTACCATAAGTAACATAAATATAGTGGTACCTTACTCTGGCTCTTTACAGACTTACCCCTTCTGTAATGCTGTGATTTATCAGAACAATAAGCAAACTGAAATTATTAATATAGTTGTCTTTGGAATAATGGAGATTAGAGTAAAGGGACAAACATGAAATAAATTAAACTTAAGACTGTGTCATATGTATTGTTTATGAAAATACGTATTCATATATTTCTGTAGTTCATACAACCAAAGCATCTTATAAATGGTAGTGAAATAACAAATACTCTGTATCTGTTATTTTCACTCACCAAAATACTACTAATGGAAGAGACTGAAGCAAATTTAAATGTACCTACCTTCCTCTCTCAAATCTGATGTCCATCATGCTCTTCTCTTGGTGTCATTCTTTAGGTGGCTTGTTCTAGTGCCTTTTTCTAGGGATTCTGAAGCTGACCTTGCTCTTTAACTCAAGTATTTAATAAAAAAAATAGTCCCTGTTTAAAGAAAACAATATTGTATGGACTGTGATGAGGATGTATTTACTATTAAATGTTAAGGCCAGAGAGAGTTTAAGCATTCTTTGTCTATGCTAGAATCAAAACATTAATTGAAAAAGACTTGTTTCTTGCAAAAGTCCAGTTATATCTTATGGAAGCTGCAGTCCTCAACTGTTAGATTTTTCTCTCAAATAGAAGTTGAAGAAAAATACCACAGCCAAACTAAAGAAAGTATTAACCTAAGGTATTCTGCTTTGTACTGAAGCAGACTGAAATTGCTGCCATCTCAGGTGGGAAAGGTTGTCTCCAATGGATAGACAGATATTAGGAGTTAAATGGGGTGAATTTTTGAAAAAGTTGGATCTGCAGCTCTGCTTATGTCCCTAGTTTTAGACAAGTGTTCTTTGTAAGGATGTGTATTTTTTTCCAAAGTGAGAATGCAATAGGAGTTCATAATTTATAAAAGTTAGTTATCATACTATTACTGATACAAAGTTATCATAAATCACAAACTGGGAGTGATCCCAATTAATGGTTCACTTCACTGTTAGAAGACAAAATTTATGTTAACAAGGTTTATCTGCCTTCACCAGAGTTCTACTCAGCTTATTTATTGCATCTTATCAATCACATAAAAATACATTTAATTTCATAGTGTTGACTTTCCACTATATTTTTTTGTTCATTATTGTTTAGCCAGACAGAGAAAATTAACAGCGATGGCTGATATGCATGTATGTGTGCCTGTGTATCTGTGTCACCACATACTTATATATATATTTACACACCTGTATGCACATATCCACAAGTTTGTGTACACATCTGTATGTCAAAGCATCAAATGTACAAAAATCCATACAGTCTGTTATGCATGAAACTTGTTAATTGCAATGTATTACTGGTTTTAAAAAAGCTTTATTAGTGTTAAAACCGAAATCTACCATCAACAGTATCACTAGTCCTTTCCCCTTCCTCAGGAATTTAGTGCTTAATGGGATTCTTTTGGATTTGAAATTGAAGAATTTTATTAGTTGCTAAAGCTATTCAGTAAGAGGGTATTTCAAAAAGAAACGTAAATTGCAAAATGCAGTGGGACACTTACAGAACTGTTAGTATTGTTTTGTCAAAAAATGATTTAAAATGAACTAGAAAATTGCCGAACCATCAAAGTATGGGAAGTGGGAAAGTTAATATATTAAAGAAACACTATCATGAGAAGAAGAAGTGCCGTTTTAAAAATGATATTTTAAGAAATTCACTTATATAGAGAATAGGGCAAAATCATAATCTTTTATGAGCCCAATAAAGACTGCCTAGCTATGCCACTTGATACAATACTTTTCTTATTGAACTTAAGGGAAAAAGTGTACTACAAAGGACTTTTTTGTGCAATATAGATTTAGTTAACTTTTTAACTTAAAAATGGAAGGATGGTGAGACTGTCCTTTGGACAGACCAGTCTGGCGCACAATGCCCTGGATCAATGTGTGCATGCTGTAGTGTTCATACAGGCAGGGCTGGTGGCTTTGCAGCTAGGGTCCTTAGATTTGACATGTGCTATTGCACTGGCTTTACTGACAACCTATGTAGTTTGCTAGAGGACTTATAGTAGTGCTTCCTTTAATGACAGAAATATGCTTTTCTTCAGAAATATGCTATCTTCAGGTAGACTTGGGGTGTTATTTTTGTTTTTGAGATAGGCTGTTGGAAGTAGCTGAACAGAAAGTTAATGCTTCCTATTTTATGCGATGTGCCTTCTTGCGACTGGTGCACTGTATAAGAAGTTCATGTGGCATTTTGGAAGACCAAAAATACAAGATATCATTTTACTTAAGATCACTTGTTAATGTTTGCTTAAATAGTTACCTCAAGCATGTTGTGTACAGAAAAAATGTTAGAACAATTAGTATTTATACTTTGTTTTGTATTTATGTACCTTGTGGTTCCTCTGAAAACAATCTGCTGGTAGTAAGACAAGGTTAAAAAATTGCATTTTCTAGTTTTCATACTCCTTGATTCCTTTCTGCTTCAGTTTATTCTTACATGTCCTTATTCATGGTGTGTGTAAGTCACTGCAAGGATGTGGGCTGTTTAATTCCTGTAACCTGTTGAGCTGTAAAAAACTTACTGTAGTGTATTGGAAATATGAGTTTTCATGCAATGTTCAAATAGAAGAGAGTACTTTTTATATGGAAACCTACCCTTAAATGGAAACAAAAAAAGTTGATAGGACTTCCACATGAAATTGTAATCTAAAATTATTTCAAGCCCCGCCTAGGATTGTTGCATCTGAAGCATAATGGTGCTCTTTGAAGTCAACTGGCTTTGCTTATTTGACAGAATTTTAGAGACAATCAAAGTCTTGTCTATGTTGGTAGCAAAATTCTTATTGACTTCAGTGGACTCTGAGTTTAACTCCTCTTAAACAATGGCTGTCAGTCTGTGGCTTCTCAGAGCTGCTTCCTTTCCCATTTGCTGCCACTTTGTCTCTGGCTTTCCACTTTTAATGAATCTCATGCAGCACAGAAAGACATTTTTGCTGGCAACACCTGGATTTAGTCTGAACTGGCCTCAAAGAGGTCAGCAGAGCTAGGAGTGGACAGACCAGATTTTTGACAGTATTGTCTGCACATCTACAGTGTTGACAAAGCATCTCTCTCAACCTATTTTAGGGGGACATTATTACACATCAAAATACATTGCTTACAATTTTAATTGAATTTCACCTATCACCTTCAGCTAGCATTAAATAACATGAAAAATCTCACAGTCTGTGCTTGTTTATAACATAGTGGCTGTAGTTAGAAATTAGAGTACCATTATTAAAGCACAGCCTGTCTCCCCATCAAGAAAGTCTTTCCTTACAAGAGACTCGTCATAGCTCTAATACTTTGTAAGTACTGCCTATGAGCCGTTTAAGAATAAACAAAGGATTCAGATGTGTTTATTTCCTTAGGAGCCCAAGCCTACCTTTTACCTACCTCTGCACCCTGCTTTCTTCTCCCCATCACTTGGAGGAGAATGTCTGAAACCAGTTTTCTTACCTCCACCTGCTCTACTCCTCTGTACCCAAGTGCCTCCCAGAAGCACTTGAAGTCTTCTCTGGGGAAGGTGAGTCCAACTGCTGTGGCAGCATGCTGCTTTAGCAGCTGAAACCCAAATCTCTCCTTTGGCACAGACAAAGCAGATCACTCATCAAAAGACATTCACTGTAGTAAGCATGGAAAATGAGCCAATGGGAATGTGATATTAATACCTTGAAAGAGTGCAAGTATGATTAACGCTGGATGTGTTATTTACTTTAACGTTTGACCAAGACAACACTGCTAATTTGCTTTAGCTCAATGTGAAATTTAGAGTCTAATTGTTCTAATTGGCAGAAAAGGGAAAGCTGCCAAAAACACACACTGATTTACCTCCCTCTTGATTCTATTGACATCACTGAAGTTGCACAGGATACAAAATGTTAAAGAAAGTTACTTTGGGCTTCGATTTCTTTCTGCAGGTATGTGTGTCTGGTGTAAAAGCTCAAAGTTTACGATCCTCAGAGTTAATGCTGTGAAGCTGATGAGATGAAAGAAATCCGTAACTCATCTTTTGCAGCTCTGCAGTGTCATACAACTGTAGCGATGGTGGCTTAATTGATCTTTCTAAATTAAAATCACAAATGAGCCCACTAGAAAATAGCAGTAATGGTTAAAGGAAAAGGCACCTCTGAATTTGATGTGGACCATTTAAGTACCATAGCCTACAGAAATTGCATATTAAGTATCTGGAGAAAGTAGCTCAGCACTGAACATCTTCAGACAGTTATTGAGGACTATGTATTGACATGAGAGTGGGCTGGTCTAATCTAAAATCCATTAGGCTACCACATTTATCATTAAATCAGGGAATACCCCTTTTTGGTCCATAGGCTGGTGTAATACATGGATGGCAGAGTGATGTGGGGGAACCTCTCACTGCCATGAAAGTATTTATCATTGTAATAGAGAAAATACTGAAGGCTCTCATGTAACATGCAGCAGAGACTAGAGTCTTAATGTTCCTGTCCCCTAAGTATTTTCCAAGAAAAAGAGATTGCAAGTAGTTTTGGAAGCAGCAGGAACAAGGGGAATGGCTTTTTTCCCTCTCTTTGTACCTCCCAAGAATATACCAACCTCTTAGTAAAGAATTTTATTCCACCTTCTACAGAAACCTTTGCTGTCTCTAGTTTGCAGAATTCCTCTCTGTTACAAATAGTTTTTCTAAGAATTGGTGGATTATACATGGCCTATTTTATCCCTTTGCCACTAAAGATATTTGCATTTGTCATACTGCATTTCTAGTTCTTTACCTGAGCAGGCATTTATAAAAAGAGCAAATTTTTAGAAGGAAATACTACACACAGGTATGCACTTTGTATTAGGACAAGGTTTCACAATATTTATTGAACAATCACCTGATTAAAAATGCATTCTAGTACAGACTGTTTAATTATGTGTGTAAGCAGAAGGATTGCAAGATCCAAGAAAACATTTAAAAACCTTTCAAAAAGTAGAATAATGTTTGAACCAGGCAGCTTCCTAATGTCACCTTTTTGGATAGCTGATTCTAATGCAGTGGTGCTGGTTAGTGATACTGGTGCCATTGGTGGGGTTATGAGCTGTTACCTGAAGGTGAAGGAATAGGATTCATGGTAAGAGGGTGTACTTTTTAGCAATTAATGCCTGGATGCATTTTTCAAGTGCTTATAAAGCAAGAGAGAGAATTTTTGCATTGGGTTTGGTCAATGAGTTTTATGCGTCTGCTACTGAGTACTATTATCTATCCCCAATGTGCATGTGAAATACTGTGACTTAGTCCTTTTTCTTTTCAGTTTGTCTTGTCTTGCTTAAGCTCTGGGTGAAGAGGGGACTTGTAGAGAATGACACTGCCTTAACTCATAAAGTCAAGGTAATTTGGTTGTGTGGCTGAGTGTTATCAAGGCAAATCAGTGCAACAGTGGCCAAGACAAGATCTAGCAAAGGACAGGCATTCTTGAAATAGTTTTCCAAGCCTTTTTTTTTTTATTTGGTTTATTATTTTTGCATTATATTTTAAGGCATCGTGGCGATGCTTTGATAAATCACATTTGGGGAAAATGAAGGAAGAGGGTAGAGAATGTCTCTCCTCTGTTTCCTTTTTCTGTGCCAGTATAAAACCTTATTTGCCTCCCTTAGGTGTTTTTGTCAACCTATACAGAACCCAGTGCTGGTGGTATCACACACTGCACAGCAGAAAGAGCCTGTTTCATTCCTGCTTAGCACTGGATTCACACTTTACAGAGTTCTAGTTGAAATCTGGCCTTGGAGAGCTGGCCCTCTCAGTTGGGGTGGCAGAGAGGGCTAACAGTTTCCTTGGTTGGAAGGCATCAAATTGAATAAACAGAAAACGGGGGCCTGGAGAGTGGGAAAGCTCTTGATGGTGATTAGTTGTCATCCTGCTTGTCAGAACAAATGAAGAAGAGGAGCACAATGTTTGCACTGTTTGAACAAGCCTCAGAGAGCAAATTAGATGGTAAATGTGATCATAATTTGCCTGCCTTTCTTGAAACTCCCATGGTGCTATTAGTGTTTTTCTTTTTTTCAGTAAAAGAGCTCTAACAAATACATACTTCTCTGGAAACTGTAGTGCACTGAGGTTGTTTACAGGGGTGGTGTGTGAAGATTTCTGTGCTTTAGTGATAGTGTTTACTGTATCTACATGCTGCAGGCTGGTGCAAGGTGTGTAAT
This sequence comes from Toxostoma redivivum, assembly GCA_013397375.1. NCBI lineage: Eukaryota > Metazoa > Chordata > Aves > Passeriformes > Mimidae > Toxostoma > Toxostoma redivivum. The sequence continues at coordinate 161,067 of VXBI01000859.1, read as the reverse complement.
GCCAATGGAAAACATAATGTATTTCAATATTGCACATGATGTGGAAAAAAAGATGTAGATAGCTATCTATACACATATATTTTTGATAGGTATGAATATATAAAATAAGCTTGTACCTGAGCTTTATGTTACACTTGGTTGAGTACTGTTGATAAGCCAATTATGGTATTTTTTGCAAGATATCTGGAATGTAAATTCTTCTGTCTTATTATCCTGTGATAATGTGCAGTGGCAGCCTGTGCCCCTTGCTGAACTGTTGGTACACCTAAGGTGACCACAACTGTTGCTAAATAAGAAAATCAGCGTTTCTGTTATGTGTATATAGAAATGTGGAATAACCTGTAGCATTTAGGTAATGAGTTTGGGGTGGAGATGGAGAAATGCTACTTACAGTTTATTTTACACATGAAAGTATTTCACACATAGCAGAAATCGTTAGTGTAAACAAGTATCAATTAAGAGAACAAGTATGAGCATTGTTCGAGAATGAGGTAAAAGCTGTGATGTGAAAGACTCTCTTAGGCAAAGACAGATGACTGACAGTGAAAAGATTTAAAGTATTTCGATTGCCTTGCAATGAAATCTGAACCTGTGGAAACTAATAAAAATTGACTGAACTTAATTAGAGACCTATAGGTAGCAAAAAACCTTGTTTAGAAACCAGGCACTTGAACTGTCATATCTCTGCAGTTACCCAGCCAGCCAGAAAAACATCAGACTGCATCCAAAGTCATCATTTTCCTCAATATATTGCAAAAATAGATAAACTAAGATAAACTAAAATACAATGTAACAATAATTGTGGATTCACTGTATCATTATGGCATAGATCATAATGGCAGGGAAACGTAAAGGAGAAAATATTTATTTTCATATTTTTATAAAATCATTTTAATACACCAGATAGTCCAGACTGGTCTTTCTGTTCTTTATTAAATTACATTTGCCTATGCATCTCTCTTCTTCATCTTTTTATCCAGTTTGGTGGGGACTCACTGCCAAAGGGCCAAGGCCAGAGTGTCAGCATTGCCCAACATAAAAAAGAGAAACTGTGCCCTAAAGTAGGGAAATTAAGTCCGTGTTCACTGGCTCTGGCTTGCCGTGGTGCACAGAGCTTTAAGAATTACAGTGATTCTTGGAGTTTCCTGTAGAAATGCACCTTGTTCCACATCATCTCCAGCAAAGCTCTGTGATGGACACAGATATTCTCTATTGATTACTGGGCCTTCTTCAGGCAGAAACATATACTTTTTTTTGTTCCTGTGTATTTTGGATGAGCTCAGAGCAGAGCAGAACAAATGAAGTGTTTTGCTTCAGCTAGTCACTGAATAGTGCCAGCTATTGTAATGTGCAAATACAAGTTGGTAAGAATATTCTTTGTTGGGTAATGCAGTTTTTACCAATATTTTAATATACTGAAGTTCCAATGAATCAAATTATGTATATAGTACAGCTGGCAACATACTAGTGTATTCTATATTAGTAATGCACAGTGACAAGCAATTACATTTCATTTTTCTTTATTGACTATTTGAAGCTTTAAAATATTCATTCAGCAAGTTAATGTCTCCCTTTTGTTATTTTTAAAGCTATGAGTACTTAGCAGGCTCATACACTAATGATTTTAAAGCTGTAATAGAAAGCATATAGGATATGAACAGTGATGTGAAATAGATTAATTAAAATCAATGTTATTTCAATGAATACTAATTGAATTATTAATGCTTGGATCAGGGTTTTCCCCCATTTTGTGATTATTCAGCTTGTTGGCTGATGTATGCATTTCTGTTGATGAAAGCCATTTCTCCATCTTTCTTGGTTGTTTTGTGTTTTTTTTTTCTCTCCTGTCCCTTGTTAAAGGAATACATTATCAATACCAAGTAGGAGATAGGGACTCATAGCCAGTTTAATTTTTACAGTGCTGTCTCTGTCTTTTCCAGTTGTGAGTACAATAACACACAGTGTGTTGCAGAAGTAGCCTAAGTGCTATGATCAAAAGTGGGGTCAGCTGGCATTGGGAGGGCTGTAGCTGTAGTTGGGGGTGGCTGTCAGAAGCTGCCAAGCCCAGGTGTCCAGCTGTGCCTCTGCAAGCCCACTGCTGCTGGGCTTCCTGTGCCACTGGCCTCACGCACTTGGGTGGAGGGAGTAGAAGAACTGCAGAGAACCTGCTGCCTTGCTCTCAGCTGAGGAAAGCTTCTGTCTCCTCCTCTTTCCTCTGACTGCTATTAATAGCCCTTCCCCCAGGCTACTGGATCATATGATTTCAGTTGAAATAGATTAAAAGTCCCTTTGTTTTGGTGCCAACAATAACGTGATAATTTTTTGCCAATTCTCCAGGGTTTTTGTTTTTGTAACTTGAAGGCATAAACTCAGGGTCCAAGGGAAAGATTGTTATTCCACTGAATTTAGAGAGTGGGTTCCCCCATCCCTTCATTCTAACAATTACATTATTAGAAAATAGTCTATTAAAAATATGTAATTAATCTCTCATTATTTCTTGCAAATAGAACTGGTTTTTGTGCATGTGTGTTTGCATGGAGACAGCATCTCTTGGGGTTTTTGGTATGTTTTCAGAAAGTTCAGTATTTTAACAACCAAAAAGAGCTTTTTTTGCAGCAGTAGCGCAGGTAAAATAAAACATCCTTTTCCCCCCCATAATTACTTCTGAAAGTGCAAAACTGTTTGAAAGGATTCCCAGAACTGAGGATTGTCAACAGGACAAATAAGCAGTAATATTTTGGACTGCCATGGAAGAGCTATAATCATAATATTGAGACCTTTGGCTAAAACATCTATGGCATGAGCTTCCAATAAGGAGCTGTTGCAATATCTGTAGAACATGAATAAGGACAGCATGTTGGTAACAGTCTTCAGAGAAGCTAATGCTTTTGAATAACATTTTTTAATATATTATTTGCTGGATTATATATAATATCCTGGATTCTCAGGTACATCTGAGCTTGAATACTATTCTTTTCTAGCTAGCTACAATTGGGTCTTCAGTTGAAGGCATTGTAGGTCTCAACAGTAGTTTGTAATGTTCTTGTCTTCAGCAGTATCTGTTCTGTCAGCTGTGTGCAGTAGGGCTTTTTCCTTCCACTGTGAATCAGCAGTATATATTACTTCAATTATTTATTATGTCTGCTGCTTATAGACACTGCATTAACCTGTACTGAGATTTGCATTTCTGTAATGTTTTCTGTTGCACTCTGAAACATTACAGATTTGCTATAAACCACAACTTAAATTGAAAAACATTTTGGGCATTTACCAAGAGTTTCACATCTTTCCTATACTGTAGGCCCCAAAACTGGACTCAGTACTCCAGATGGGATCTCTGAATAATGGAGTAGAGTGGTAGAATCACCTCCCTCAACCTGCACATTTCTTGGATGCAGCCCAGGATGTGTTTTGCTTTCTGGGTTGCCAGAGTACATTGACAGATCATGTTGAGGTTAGGCTCGATAATCATGGAGGTCTTTTCCAACCTAAATGGTTCTATGATTCTGTGATTCTCATCAACCAGCACTCTTAAGTCTTTCTACTCAGGGCTGTTCTCAATCCCTTCTCTACCCAGTCTGTATTTGTGCTTGAGATTGGCCCAATCCACATGCAGGACCTTGCAGCCACAAGTTGCTGAATTTCATTCACACAGTCCCACGTCTCAAACCTGTCAAAGTCCCTCTGCATGGCATCCTCTCTCCTGCGTGTCAACCGCACACCACAGCTTGGTGTCATCAGCAGACCTGCTGAGAGTTTGCTGTGCTGTGCCCTTCTGCTAGATTGCCACCGTTTTTACCACAAAATGAGAGCTGTGCTATGTTTCAGCTACTGTGTATCAGTTTGGCATGTTAATGTAAGCGATCAGGTAAAGGTGTATTTTATGGTGCTGATCTCAGCAGGCAATTGCAGCAGCTGAGTTAAGGGAGATTTGGTCCTTAGAGGAGGAGAGGTGATTCTGGAAAAGTGAAGGTGAAAGACATTTAAATGACATCTTAAAGCATAGTAGAAGAGTGACCATATCACATCAGGCAAAAGTGTCCGTCCAGGCAGTTACCCAGTGTCTGACAGTGCTGAGTAATAATCATCTGGTGAAGCTACTGTATTGTGATGCTACTGCTTCCAGCTTGTGTTTCAAGGACTTCCCAAACTCGAGGCATTTCCCTTTGTACATATTGCTGAAAAATATGTGAAACCCTGATGGTCCCAGTACCAGCCACTGAGGAATACCATCTGTCATTGGTCTCCACTTGGAGACTGAGCTGTTGACCACAATTCTTTGAGGGCAACTATCCAGCTAAGTCCATATCCACTGAGTGTTCCATTGTCAAATTCATGCCTTTTTCAGTTTAGAGACCAGGATGTCATGCGGAACAGTGTCACATGCTTTGCACAAGTCCAGGTAGATGAAGGCAGTTGGTCTTCCCTTATCCATCAGTGCTCTAACCCTGTTGTAGGGAACCACCAAATTTGTCAGACATGATTTTCCTTTAGTGTAGCCATTCTGGCTGTGACCAGTCACCCCTTTATTTTCCATGTGTCTTAGCCTTGTGTCCATGAGGATCTGCTCCAAGATCTCGCCAGGAACAGAGGGGAACTGACTGGCCTGTAGCATCCTGAATCTGTCTTTTTCCCTTGTAAAAATGGGGATTATTTTCCTCTTTTCCAGATATAGTAGGGATTTCACCAAAATTTAATGATTCATAAAATATGATGAATAGTGACTTAGCCACTTAATCTGCCACTTTTTTCAGGACCTGTAAATATTTCTCATCAGGTCCCATGGACTTGGCCACCTACAGGTTCTTTAGATGTTCTTGAACCTGATCTTCTCCTATGATGGATAGTTCTTCATTCTCCCAGTCCCTGCCTTTGCCTTCTGTCTCTCAGGCAGCAGGTATGTAGCATTTTCTGGGGAAAACTGAGGCAAAAAAGTAATTGAGTACCTCAGTCTCCTCCATATCCTAGCTAATCAGGTTCCCCATTTCCTTCCAGCGAGGGCCCACATTTTCCCTCATCTTTCTTTTATTACTGACCTCCCTATGGAACGTTTATTTGTTGCTGTTCACGTCCCCAGTCGCACTTAATTCTATCAGGGCTTTAGCTTTCCTAACCTGATCCTTGGTTGGTTGAACAATTTCTCTGTATTCTTCCCAGGCCCCCCATCCTTGCTTCTATCCTCTGTAGTCTCACTTTTTCACTTTGTCTGGGGGCACCTTTCATCCATGCAGTCCTCCTGACATATTCTGCCTGACATCATCTTTGTTGGGATGTGTTTCTCCTGATTTTGGAACAGGTGATCTTTGAATATTAATGAGCTCCTTTTCAGCCCCTTTTGCCTCTAGAGCTTTATCCCATGGTACTCTCAGTGAAGATCTCTGAAGAGGCCAAAGTCTGCTTTCCTCAATCTAGCTGTGTGCTGTCCTTGCTTCCCTAAGGATTTTGAACTCCACCAATTCATAGGTGCTGCAGTCAAGGCTGCTCTTGAGTTTTGCATTCCCCACCAGCCCCAACTGCTTGAGAACCAAGTCCATTGTAGCACCTTTCCTCATTGGCTTCTCTATCTATTGGGGAAGAAAGTTATCATCAATGCATTCCAGGAACTTCCTGGGTTGCTTATGCCCTTTTGTGTTGTGTCTCTAACAGGTATGAGATTGAAGTTCCCCCTGAGGACCAGGGCTTAGGAACATGAGGCTTCTGTCTGTCTGCGGAGAGCCTCATCTGCTTGGTGTTCCTCGTTGGATAGCCTGTAGCAGACCCCCTCTATAATGTCATCTGTTCTTATTCTCTCTTTAATCCTGACTCATAAGCTGTCAGTCAGCTTCTCATCCATTCCCGGGTGAACCTCCACACATTCCAGCTGGTCACTGACATAGAGAGTGACACCCCCTCCTCATCGTCTTCCTTGGCTGGCCGTCCTAAAGAGCCCATATCCTTCCATTCCAACACTCCAGTCCTGGAGCTATCCTTCCATGCCTCTGTGCTAACAATAAGATCCTAGCCCTGCAGCCTTGTGCACATCTCTATCTCCTCTTGTTTATTCTCCATTCTATGTGAATTTGCATGGGGAGATTTAAACTGGATCCCCAGTGGAGCTGACATACTGGCTGGAGTGGCTGGAATTCCTTTATGATGTTCTTGTGGTCTCCTGCTGACCTGAGATCCCTCTCCAGGCTCTGATAATCTCTTGCTGCCATTGACATCAAAATGATAGGAGTGGGATAGATTTAAGTCCTTCCCATATTCCTATATTTCTTTTTTTCACTTTTTTTTCCCCTGCCCTTGGTTTCTGCCTCTGCTGATTTCCTTATCTCTGTCACTTGGTCTGTATGAGATTTCTGATATGTCTTGTAACGAGATTTTAGTGATATCTTGCCATTCGCCTAAGTAGTTACTTCACATCAAATATTCTTATTTTGTTTGAGTAGCACTGAGAACAGCTTGGTGCACTTACCTTACAACTTGCTGCTGCTGTAGTGGAATGGGACTAATCAGATGTCCAGAGGAAAGGATGAGACAACTGACATATGGGACATGGCATAATACAGTGTCCAATACAGTCTCCTTTATAAACTTCAGTTCCTCACACTTGTTACAAATAACTTCTACTTTGTAGATACTAACTAAAAACTTTAAATCTAGACCTTGATCCAACCCTAAGGATCCCAAAGAACTTGTTTAAATGGGCATCCCATCATATTTGAATATGACCACTTTACAGACTCTTAGGCAAAGCATGAGTTACTACAAACATTTTACTCTGCTGCTCCTCAGTTAGATAAGAGAAGTTGTTTCTGCATAAACATAGTTGTTTAGGCATATCAAGGGTTCAAAATTCCAGTTTAAGTCTATGTTCTGCAACATTTCTCAGATTGTTTTGATAAAAGCAAGAGAGAAAAGGTTATTTCAGTTTCACTTCTTGACCATCTGCTATAAAACTAACTTTCAGCTCAACCTCAAACCCTTTTTACTCTTCCTTTAAATTCTTTTGCTGAAAGATACATTTTGATGGCTAGGCAATAACTTGTTGTATCCATCTAACTATGGATTCTTCTTCCAAGCTTCATCTTAAGAAGGATTGAATTGAGGAAGAGAGACTAAAGGGGAATCATCTTGGGGTAAGGGAACTTATTTTTTACCTCCTTTGGAGTTATTTATCTCAATTTTGAAGATATTGTTCCTCTTATAATATATATGAGATTCTCGTCATTTGGATTTGATGTTTTTAATAGAATTCCCCTGTAGGGAGGAAGAACATATCCTAGATCTTCCTCACTTGAAGTTAAAAATAGTCAGAAGCCATTTTATGTTAAATGTCTGTTTCTTATTTCAAGACATAACTTTGTAATATTACTTTTGCTCATTATACCAAAAGAATACTTTTTTTTTTCATATGGTCCTTTGCAATTGGGATGGTGGGTGTTTCAGGCAGTAATTGCTGGCCTGTTCAATGTCCTGGGCTTTGCCTCCATAAGGAGGCAAGCCTTTCAAGCTTGTTGGCTCACTGGAGTGATTCCTGATTCGGGACTACAGATTGTCCAGAACGGACTCTTGGGCTTGGGACTTAGACCATCAGGTACATACTTTTATCATACAAACATAGAATGATTGGACAGTATAAAGCAAAATAATTCTCAGTGCCTTCTTTTCTCTGCAAGTAAAAAGCTTTGAGATCCATCGGCATGCTATTTGATTGCTTCCTTTACCATCTTTATTGGTCTTCTGTAACTAAAGTAATTTCTGTTTAAAGTGTTCCATTAAATTTTCTCTCTCTGAGGATTCCTTTCCCCCTCCCCCATGTTGAAAATACTGTTTTTACTTCTTGATGTCTGTATCGGGTTGACAAGACATGGTATAGCTATGCAAGAGAAGATAGAACTGATTACCTGTGTTTTTCTCATTTCTAAGCTTAAGAATTGGCTCCATCAGATTTCAGCTTTTCTTTATCTACAAAATTGTTTATGTCTTGTAGGCTTGTAAAGTTAAGAAAATACTAGTTTTATTACTAATGCAAGGGTAAATAAATGGAAGAACACATTTTGGAATAATTCCTGATGGGGTGGGGAGGGAGCAGAGAGAGGGTAGACTTACACATTCTTCCTAGACTTCTTTGGAGAAATTATTTTTATAAAGTAACTTTTAGTTGTTTCTGTCTCATCAGCTCTGGCAGAATGCCTGAGCTTTAATGAAAGATGACATCAGGTGAAACTAGAATTTAGCATTGGGTCTAACAGGATATTTTGTGGGACTCTGTATACAGACACCAGAAAGAGTTGCAGTCTGTTGTGAAAGGTTTAGAGAATGGCATGTGTACCCATTTGTAAATTAGAAGTAAAGACTAAATTTGTCTTTCAAAGAAGGATATTAAAGGGGTACCTAGTATTATTTTGCAGAGGGGAATGTGTTGTAAAGCATGATCTTATAATGCTCCAAAGAGGACTGTTTGGACTTTTATGGTTTGTTTTTTGCTTTACTTTTTTTCTTGCTGGTATGATGTGGTTACTGTGTAAAGAGTTGATGAAAGAAGTTAAAGGTTGTTTAGTCATATTGCAGGATGAATGAATGTACAAATGAATGTGAGTAACGATACAGTTTTAGGGCTTGGTTACTGATTATAACTGAATGTCATTTGTCAGAATATTTGATCAATATTCTGGGTCAGAGACTGCAAAATGATTGACTGCCGGTTTGATTCCAGCCAAGGTGGCCAACAGAACTGGGGAAAAGTGTGTAATGCACAGACAAAAACTAAAAAGGTTACCAGTTCAGCCAGTTTATGTCTAGATGCTCTGAGTTCCACTGAGATAAACCAATTGTCCAGACAGTGTAGTAAAGTTTCCTTGCTACTGGATATATAACCTTTTAAATAAGCGAGATCATAAGTAGTTATGGTCTTAAACATTTATTGTTCTATGTTGCATGGTTTGGTTTTTCTGTCATGAAGATGTCATGTTTGTCTTTTACTGAAGATCACCTGTATTTCTTCAGCAGTACTTTTAGGTAGACAGCATTCTTCTGCACAGGGATCATAATCTGCCACGTGCTAATAGCACATGTCACTCTACTCCAGAAGTGGCATGGTTGTGGTGACCACCTTTAAAACAGAGTATCTATCATATGATAGCAGCTGAAAGGCATGAGGGTGACATATAACATTGTACAACAATAAAGATGATCCTGTGAGATTTATGTACAATCTTTAGTCAGCCTGTCCAAACTCTTTTAGCAGACACAGTAATATAGATAACACATGTTTAACAAAGTAAAAAATAAACCTGCCCTATTTCTGCAATTATCAAATAATCAAAACTTGTGATTATTTTGATTATCTGACAATCACTGTACCCTCAATCATAAATCTCTCCATTAAGGTGTTGATTTTTCTTTTTTTTTGTTTTTTTTTTTACCCAAGTGGATAAGGCTCAATCCTGTGTTGAAAATAGTTTCCAGTGTTGTACTATTCTGACAGCCTAGCCTAAAGTTCTAAAAATGAATTGTCTCTCTCTAGTTTTTGAAAATCAGCTTTTAAAACTATGATTATGAAAAATTTTATCCTTTAATTCCAGAGAAAATGCACTTGGGGAGGATTTTACCAATATGAATCTTCTCTAAGGAAAAGCATTTTAAAGCAACCAGATTGGCAAGCTGCTGTCTTGATTTCTAAACCCAAATTCAAGAAATTCCAATTTGTCTTTAGGGTAGGCACATTCTTACAGAAAACACACAAGGTTTTACAGTGATTTATATATTTATTTTGCCAACTCAGTTGTGTGATGTTTAATATCTTTAAGAATGAACTCCCTACAATTAGGCACTTGGTAGCCTTGAGCACCTCTTTGTTCTCTCAGACTTAGTGCTTAACTGATTTGCTACTTATTTTTGAGTGTTTTTTATTATTATTTTCATTGTCCTACCTTAATAGATTATTTCTTACTCTTTTCTTTTTTATTCAAGCGTTGTACACTTGGAGCTCTTAGCATATTTATTCTGTGTTAGATGGCTGACAAAAGCCAACCCCAAAGGGGCTCTGCCATTTCCAGTTGTGTCTAAAGTAATCTCTATGCAGTTGTGAGCAGGAACTGTCCCCAAAAGCGCTGAGTTGATCCTTGTGACTGAGAAACTGTGTTACAATGGTTTGATGGTTTGTCATAACTGAGTAGCAAAAGGACAGAAGGTCTTGAAGAAGATGAAGTATATGATCTTTCAATTCAGTCAGCAGAAATAAGGGTATTCTAGAGGAAATTTAGATAAAGTGGGAGAGATTCAGTCATTCCTAATCTCCGCTAGATTGACAGCAGTATTTCTAGGTCATGTATCATTTGAGTCAAGGTGGGGTCTGTTTTTGCCCTCTGTTGTGAGGGAGCAATATATCCTAAGGTACCTAGTTCCTTCTCTAAAAGCACTAAAACCTGTGTTCCAGAAAGAGCTTGGATCATTTGGCAAAGGTGGTGACATTATATGTGGCTTTGTTGGCCATTACCCTTCTGGAATTATCCAAAACAATGGATATTTCTATGTTTTATCTCATTTCTCAGGTGATAGCCTGTCTTATATATTGCCTTGAGGTTGTTTCCTCTCTTCGGTGTGATCCAGCCCATTTTTCTGCTCTCACAACTTGTAAAAATGGCTATAGTCCGACAGAAGCTGAATAGTCTCCTAAATCTCCTGGCAACACTGCTGGGAGAAGAGATCCAGTCTTTGTACTTCTTGCATCTGGTATCAGACTGCAAGGGAAATAATAGCACAGCATATGATCCAATGGAGAACCCAGCACACAGCTAATCTGAGGTACTATGTTGTATTTCTGGAGCAATCAAGTATTTTTGAGGGATTCACAAAAAGCAAGTTGTGTTGGAAGAGACCCCAAGCTTTTGTTCAGAATATGACTAATTTTAAATTAGATCAGTTACAGTCTGGTCCTGTTGAGATTTGACATTCTCCAGGAATGGAGGTGCCTCCTGGGCAGCCTGTCCCAGGGAGCAGCAATGTTGAGAGTGATATCTGTGCTGTGCCCTTTCCTTCATCATGGCCACCAAACACACACTGTTTTTTCAGTTTATGGATTTGCAACATGGTGCATTTCACATTTTATTGTCATAAAGGAACAATAGGCAGAAGGTAATATATGATTTGCAAGGTACAATTTTCAAAAGTACTCTTTTGGCCTGGGGTGAGGAAATGTCTGTGTAACTATCATAATGCACAGTGGTGAAAATCAGGCACCTTTGCCTCTGAGAGGATCACTTTGTTTGTTCTTTCTGGAATTGACACTAACAGAAAGGTGGAGAAAAACTGATGCATAAGCAGTAGTTATTTTCTGAAGAGAAATTATGGCAGTGAAACATATTTAGTATAGCAAAGAGATTGCCAAGCGAGACGTTGTTTATTTGAGGTTCTTGAAAGCTATGGACATCAAGAAAGCAGAGAAATTCTTCAGAGGGGGACGTGGGAATGTTTCTAATGGTTTCAGAGAATTAATGGAATAACAAAATAATTAAGAAAGCAGAAATTTCACCTGAGGCTGTCAAATTTGACATAACTGATAGGAGATGGAATTTCCTAGGTTATACTTGAAGAAGAATTAATTCAAGAAGTGTCAATTGGCCGATAAATCATTTCAGTTGGAAATGCAGAAGAGGTCTGTAGCTTGCATAAGAAAAATCTGTTTGTTTTTGTATTTGAAAAGATCACCACAGAGTATGCCAAACTCTGTTTAAATGTTGGCAGACAGGACTCTGAACAAAGACTGTTTCATCGCTTTAAGCACAGGCATCTTGTGGATTACTGTGCAGAGTGAATTTTATTTACTTGTATTTCAGTTGTTTTCTCAAATTTCAAAATGAATTTTCAAAATGTTCTTTTTCTCTTCTATAATTTGCATTTTATTTTCTGAACTTCATGTTTTTCACGAGCTAAAATCAGCAATAAGGCAAATACTTGGCTAAGAGCTTTGAGTGAATCGCTCTTATTTCTGGACATCTTTTTGCTACCCTCTGTATTTAATCTTCCTTTTCTTCCCCTTCCCTGTTATATTTCTGTCATCCAAAAGATGAGTTAAACTAGATGGGATATGGGGTGACTCCTGCCCTCTGATTTTTTAGATGTTTTCTCTCTTCAGAAGGGTTGCAGTATTTTTCATTTTGTTTCTGCTTTTCCAGATGAGAAACTACCACAAAGCATATCTGTGGGAGTGATCACTGGTTTCTGTGGTGTGTGTGATATTCTGCAGCAGCGATAATACTATCAATACAATGCTACTTCTATCAGTGAACTAGGATTTTTGTTATTTCAGCTCTTGTCTGTGTAGTTTTTCTGCAGTTTGTGTTGTGGTCCCCAGACTTGTGACAAGGGCTGATTTTGCCACTAAAGGGGATCAAATCTCTGGTTTAGTTTGGAGGAAAGGTAATTTCCAGGCTGCTTTTACCTGTTATTTTTTTATTATATTTTATTTGTGTCAATTTGTAGTAACTCAGAGAGCCTACTGGACTTTGTGGAGTCTGCTGTATTTACAGTTGGTGTCGGTGTTACCAGTAACTAGCCAACAAGGCCAGTGTGGAATAGAGTGACATTATCAGTCATCTTTTCTCCTGTCTAGACTAGCAGGCAGGGGAAGTACACTCACTCGTCTGAGCAATGTAGGAGGTTGTATGTGTACATAGATAAGAAGAAATTACCTTTATTTATGGGAAGAAATCCTTCTTCCATTTGGAACTGGCAGGCTGGGCAAAACAGTTGCAGTTCTCCTTCAGTAAATGCGAGATTGATGCCAGTCTTGCCTCATGCAAACCTTTAAACAGTAATCACAAGACAAGGTGATTTCTGTTCACTGGCTGGTTGGCCGTCTTGGACGTGGTTTCAACTGCTTCTTTGAAATTCCCATTGAAAATTTTTGAATTTAAAATGAGGCAGCATTTTAAGAATACTCATTTTTTCCATTGCTCATTGTATTGGTAAGGTAGAACAAGTATTGGTAGCAATTTTGTAGCAATAGTTTACTTTTCATTTCCTTGCTGTGCAGTAAGATTGGTTCTCTTCTGTGGCATTCTCTTCTACTTGAAAAGCTTGACACTAAGTGGATATATATTTTTAAATATAGACTGGAAAGCTATTATTTTTTATTTAGCTTTTACTGTGTAATGGAATTTGTGACAAGGTTATTTGCTTCAATATAATTTTGTGTACTGATTAGTGTTCTTTGGAAAGGGCCTTGAGGCGTGTTGCACGAAGGATGCTATATAAGTAGGGAATGGAAGGGTAAACGACCTTCATTTAAATGCAGTCAAGTAATCATTATCAAAGTTTTAAGCAATTTGAACTGCCTAACAGGAGGTATGATGACAATAATTGCCAATGTCCTTAAAGGACAGCTGTACCCATTTGATCACTGCCACATGCTTGAAGTTCATAAAAGGAAAACCACTTTGCACAATCTCTATGTTGTATTTGAAGATAGCTATTTTAAAAACAAACAAGCAAACCAACGAGCCAATTAAAAGAAAAAAAAAATACCAAAACCAACAAAACCCCAAACAAAAAAACAACCAAAGAAAACACTAAAACCACCCCAAACCAACCAACAGAAAAACATATATTTCAAAATTAATATTTTGAAGGTCTCTGCATGTAAATCAACAGTGTTTTATCATACAGCAGTGTAGGTGCCAACACCAGAAGGCACGAGTAAATGATAAAGTGAAAAGAAAGAAAAAAAAAGTGCATTAGGATTTAAATAGGAGTGAAGCAGGCAGCGAGTGTATATCTAAGAAGAAATGGCTCTGCCATGGAAGTGAAAGGAATGATGGGCTCTGCAGTGGTGTTCCAAGTTTAACCTTTAGGTAATGTGGGTCAAGGAAGTGAATTATGCTGAAGGACTGAGACAATGTATTCATATTTCTATTTATTCTTTTCCATACCCAGAATCATCTTGAAGTATACCCCATATGGACATGCACAATCAAAAATAGATTTTTCCCTTTTTATGAGGTGCATATAGTGGAGCTTGGCCCAGCTTGGAGCTAGTAGTTTGTTTCTTAGTGTGGCTCTGTGCCAAGTTAATATTTCCCATCTTTTTCTTAATGTTCTTATCACTGGCCTACTCCCACCAGCTTTCCACAGGCTAAGAAGAGCTCTGTAACCATTCTGGGATGTATATAAAACACATAAAGGCCTAGGGAATCTCTAAGTCCAGTCTGCTACTGTCACTATATATTATAATATAAAATGATAAAGCTGTGTCTTAACATGAGCTAATTATTTTTGTCCTTCAGGACTCCAGTTGGCTGTTCAATAGTGTTATTGCCCTGGGAGTTACAAATCTTCTCATTTGCAGCATAAAAATATTTATGGCTGTTTTATACTTATTTGTTCTTGTGCCAATGTTGTCTTTTTGACTTCAATAGTTCATCTCCAGTGTATATGCTTTGCTGATTTATATTTTTACAGAAGAGTCATACTCCTATTCAGTTTTGGCAGGGTAGACCAAGACAATGTCTTTTATTCTCTGTGAAGGTGCACTCTTCGTTCCCAGTGTCATTCCTATAGCCCTTCCTTGTCATTTTTCTAGTTTAAATTTATTTTCCCTGAATAAAATCAGAATTACTGTTCTGGTGAGGTTTCACTCTGAAATTGCATTAATACTATCTGGAAAAAAAAATTCCTGTTTATATTCTGCAACTGCATAGTTTATTTTCATTTACATCTAATTAGTTGTTGAGAGTACATCTTCCAATCAGATAAACATCTTCAGTCTTTAAACATTTCAGGGTTTTTTACTTTTTCTCTTCTTTGTGCTTAAGTTTCAACTTGTACCTTTTCTTTTCATGGTTATCTCATAGTTGATAGTTCTACTTTCTCTTCATTACCTTTGCTTACTTGGACCATGATATTTTACCAGTATGATATTTTGATTTTGCTTTCTACTGGTGATGTCTCCTAATTTTGTCATCTGCAAATTTCCACTGTGTGTTTCTACTGATGTCATATTTATACTCAGTAATGAAGTTAGGGGAGTTTTGCAGACTGATCTGTGAGGAGCTTCATTACCAAGCTTCCTTCAGTTCATTAGATGCCCTTTCAATACTGTCACTATATCCCTTTTTATATTTCCCTAACTAATTTATGGTCATTTATAATTCCTATTTTTCCAGCTGTAACAAGGTAACACACACACACACGTATATGTATATATATGCTGATGTGCACTTAGATGATTCAGTACTTTCCTTTGCTTAAAATCAGCCATATTATCAGAGAAATTAGCTTGGCATAAACTACCTTACATCTACCATAGTAAGCTTCATCCCATTCTTCTGTTATCTCTATATATGTATTTAAACATTGAATTAATAGAAGAATTATTGTCTGGATGAATTTACCTCTTCTGTCTCTTTAAATACCAGTGACTCCCTCTCAGTTCCCACCAAGTCCTGATAAAATCATGGAGATTTAATGAATAATTTCTACAACTGCTCCAATACACTTCATTTTTCCTCCCCATGTCTATTATTTTGACATGACCTGAGTGTTTTAGCCAACCTATCCATTTTTATGTTTTCACAGTCTATAACCTCATCAGACACCCCTTTCCGTCTAATTTTGTTTTTCCTAAAGAAAAGAATATTTTGGTATCTGTGGTCCAGCCCTGCTTGCTGTTTCAATATATTTTGCTTTCCTGCAAAATAGCTTTATTCTCATGCAGCACTTGAGACTTTCCTATTTTGTTTAAGAACACAAGTAGCAGAGCAACAAACCTTAAAAGTATTTCTAACTGATTGGATCCAGCTCCCTAATGAGTCTATTCATGAACCATGCTATCTAATTGATGGTTATTTGCATCAAAATTAGTATTTTCTTCTAGATGTCCCTTGCATCCCCCGCTCTGTTCTTTAAGCCATTATTGTGACCCTGTTTTCTTGATTTTCCCCTTCCTTTGAATCAAATCCAGATGTTGCAAATATGTGCCTCTCCCAACAGTCTTCCTTTCTTTTCTAGTTTACCATAATATACATGCATAGATGTGTGCTCATTAGTGAATGGAGAGATCTCAATATATATTTAGGGAAACAGTGTGTAGATGCAAATTGTATTGCAAAGGTGAAATTCAAAATTTGCCTTTCTGAAAAGTTTTCTCAGGTTTTTTGATAGCTATTTCTCTGTTTTGGACTTAATTTTTTTTAAACTAAAATAGATTCCAGTGCGGACTTCTGGAAAATTTGAATATGTCTCACTGTTTTTATGTTGACCTACCATGTATCTTACACAAGAAAAAATAAGTATGTAATACATAGGAAATTGATATAGATATTTCACTGTCATGACTAAGTAACTTAATGTCAGTGAAATTCTTCAAAGTTTTGCTGTTCCTCTGGAGTCTCCCAGGCTACATCCATATAAACTAAATGGAGCCAGGCCATACATTCAAGTGTGGACTCAAGACCACTAACCTAAGTGGCACTAATTCTGTGCCACTTGTCCTCCAGGCAGGAGACGGGGACCTGGCCCACTTTATTTGTTAGTAGCTAAGAAGTTATTTCTGGGGAGAAATATTTGCCATCCTATCTGGATGTCTCACAGGAAATATTTTTCCCCCACAGCTACATATAAGAAATTTTTCTTTTGTTCTTAATTAGTAAGAATAACTGATAGTAATCATGGCAGGTGGGAAGGGTTTGGGAAGAGCTGCTAAGTTTTCCAGCCTTGAGCCTACTTGGATATTGATTGCATTGAGTTATTGTGTAGATGGGGAGGAGCAAGGAAAGTAATCTTTTCCTGAATTTCTGACAGAGAAATTCTGTCAGGTTGCCCTAGGCTCTGTGTGAAAAAATGGGGTCCTTTAGACTAAGAATGTTGTTCCTGCATATCTGATGAAAAGACAGTGTCCTAGTTTTCATTCTTTCAACATGCTCACAACTCTATTCCACAAGTTTTTCATACCAAAGTCATCCACTTTGTACCTTACAGTCTTTACTCTGAGAAAAGATGCTGCTGTTCTCTCTGGGCCATCAGGAAGCCCTCATCTCTGTCCTCTTGAGAAATAAAACCAGCCTGTTCTAAATGAACAACTTCTGCATGGATAGGGGAAAAAAAAGGAGCAAAGTTTTAAAAAAAAAA
Organism: Toxostoma redivivum; assembly: GCA_013397375.1. Taxonomy (NCBI): domain Eukaryota; kingdom Metazoa; phylum Chordata; class Aves; order Passeriformes; family Mimidae; genus Toxostoma; species Toxostoma redivivum. Next base: position 143,958 of record VXBI01000859.1, on the reverse strand, counting down.
ATTTAGGATGCTTCTTTGAACCAAACAGATTTTGCTTGAGCCTCCTGAGATTTTCCTACCACTGTTTTCCAATGAAGCTGTATTTACAAGATTATTTTAGCATCAAAACTCAGCTGCATTTAATTCCACTGGATTGCACTTTTGTTACTTTGAGCAGACATTGATGTGTATATCAGCTCTACAGAGTTCTAAAAGAGATTTAAGAAACAAACATCATAAAACAAACATGTCAGTAAAAATTCAATTATAAGTCAAAATGTCTTGTAGTTTAGATTGAAGAAAAATAAAGAGAAAGCTAACAAAAGAAGAGCATATGTATATTTTTAGCCACAAAAAGGATTTTGTACATTTTTCCATGCCACAGTGCTATATTATCTCAGAGAACAGGTGAAAAATACTGCAAAGAGTAACTTGTATGAGGACATTTTTTATGTAAAGCTAATTAACAAAGACAGTTCAGATGCTTACAAATCTAACACAGGTAATTTTAGTGAGAAAATTGCAGAAAAGCAACAAATTAAAGTAATGATCAAATTCCATGACCTTGCTGGGGATATCTTTTTCAAAGAGAAAATATCCTAATCCAAATTGGAAAACTGTAGAAATGGAAGGCAAAATTTTAAAATTACTAATAGACTTGAGGTTTATGCAATGTTATGGCAACTTTCATTCATGCCCAAATAGGTTTTGGAGTTTCCTTCACTGAAGGTACTCAAGAACTGTCTGAAGACAATCCTGTGCCATGTGCTCTGGGGTGACCCTGCTTGTGCAGGGAGGTTGTGGTCCCTTCCAATCTGACCCATTCTGGGATCCTTTTTCTTTCGAGTTCCTGTATTTGAGGAGAATCAGTTTATAGTGAGAAGCTTTCTAGTGTCTTATTTACTAGTTTTGCATGTTCTGATATATTTAGCAACACTGCAGATAGAGATCAGATAAATATAATTAGAATTTCTTCACCATTCTCTCTTACATTTCATATGATTACAACACAACTAGTCTCTTTGCTTCACTGGGAGCTACCTCTGAGAATTACCTTGTTCAAAGCTACAATTCCTGATTTTGAGTTGAGTAACAGTGTTTTCAATGGGAATCTGGTGATGATATTGAGGAGAACTGACTACTAGGAGCCGCAATTGCTCCTTAGTTTGTACTTGTCCTGGGAAAGTATCTCTCTATTATCATGCTTAGGCATTAGGCATAATTTTGACTTTATAGAGGGCACCTAAAATGTTGAACACATAAATATTCTTCATTTCTGTCGTAAGTTACTTTGATGAAGCTGAGTATATGTCTTTTCCTGGTAGTAAGCTGTATTATAAGAGTGTAAAGAAATCTGAACCTCATTATGTTGGCAAAATCCTTTCAAAGACTCAGTTGTAGTATGAGTAAGGTAAGCAGTGCATTGAATTGATGCAGTATTTCTCATGACTGAGATGAAAGTGAAATTAAATACAGTATTTTTCCTATGTAAATCTCTTAATACTGCAGTTATAATTTATATGTCATGAATCAGCAGACAAACAAGTCTGTAGAGTTGCTGTGCATGAAACAAGTTTTCTTATTTAGCCACATATTGAGACTAACTCAATTTCTTCCTTGCATGTGAAATTTTATCTAAGCAGTAAGTTAATTTGAATACACAAAATAGTAAACTGCTATCTCTTGGAATCAATTTTACAGAGACATTTAGTCAATGCTGTTTGGAAAGAATAAGTTCAATATATGCTGTCATACACTAATAACATCTAAGTTATTTTCTGGATCAAATGCATGAAGCGTTAGTGTATGCTTCTTTTCCTGAAGTATCTGTGAGCATTTTGCTTTAGACTGTATCTGACCATTTTTATGATAGCCTAGCTAGTGCATGGATGGCTTTTATGTGTGAGTGGCTACATTTTATATTACTTAGAATAAACAAGGTTACATCTTAATAATGCTTTAATAGGGGTTTCATTGATTATGTGTCACTCCTGTTAGTTCATAGGAGTTTCTATTAAGCATTTACTTGGGTGCATTTTCTGTGATTATGGCAAGCATTCAATGGTTGGACCTTGTTCATTGTCTCTGTTTAGCATTATCTCCTTTTTTATCTTTATACATCTGTGTGTATGAAGTGTTATTTCTCAGGGAAGTTTACAACAGTGATAGGGGTATTGCATTAAAAAAAATGGAAGGAAATTTGTGCCCTGTTACAGATCATACTAATGCATGCCTGTTTATTTGAGAGAATAATTTTTTCTTAGGCATCCACAGTCATTTTGAATACAGCATGCAGTGCATCAGTTCTATAAGATACTGTGTTAATGTGTTCACATAAGCCTCTCAAAGCACAAATCTTCAATGTACACGAGTTGTTTTATATTCTAGGCTTTCTAAACACTGTACTAACTATGCAGACTCTATCAATCTGATAGTTTGGGGCCAGAGTTATAAAACATAGAAGTGCAGGGCTGTGTGAAAGGTGAGATCTTTGTATTTGAATTTTACTTGAATTGATCCATAAAGTTATTTTTAGAAGTTACATTCTCATAACATCTACATAATCTGGTTTACTCTAATCTGATTTTTCCAAGCTTTTTAAGCAGTGCTGAAAATTACTTTAGGGAATAGATTTGCTTTCAAACTGAGTTTTCAGAATAAAGTTCAGGTCATTGTGTTCCTTAAGAGATTGGCTGAATGCCACTAATAGTATGTTGTGACTGTTTTTAAACCTGACAGTTGGCTACAATACACTTGAGTAGCTTCCAGTTTTATTGTCAAGCCAAGGTATGATTTCAGTAGAGATGGTATCTGGCATCCACAGAAGATATTATCATCAGTTAGAAATAAGATGCACTTCATAATTTTTTGCAGGTTTACTCATTATGTTGTGCCCTGCATTTGAATTAAGTTTTTAAAAAAAATTATTCTAAAATGTAAGTTTGCAGTTTAGAAGCCTTTGAGGTGTGACATGAATATCAATATTAACAAAGCTCACGGAGCACATTCAGTATCTCAGTTTCAGAGTTTCTTTAAAAAATGTTTTCAGATTAAAATAATTAAAATTCAGAATTAGTCCCATTGACCTGAGAAAAAACAGATTTGTAGACATAGACAATATCCTTTACTAGATCAGTGGCTCTGGATGGAACTGTTAATGAAGTGTTTGCTTAACATCTTTTTTATAAAAGGCATATTCATTACTACCATTACTTTTTGTATCATGTGGATGGAGTCAAAATGAAATTCTGCACCAGCACATTCCTGGTTGCTGAGAATTGCTAAGTGAAGAACATACCAATACAGAAAGTGTCACTTCCAAATCTAGTTTTCTAAACACCTCTAGAGAATCATGCCATTGCACAGACAAGAAGCCTTTGAGATCGCACCTTCTCAGGCAGTTCTGTGTCTTCCTAGTTCATGTTAGATTAACAGAATTAATGGGACAACTTTTTTATCGTGCCTGGCTTCCCAAATGTTAACACTTGCTTAACTGTGGGCAGTTGATATTCTTTTTTCCTCTGGTTCTTTTTAGGTCTCTAAAAATTTGCCATTTCAAAAGTCAACATTGCTTAAAGCATATACATCTTTCTGTTTTCCCCTACAAAATTTCATTATTACAGAGTAAGATGTTAGAGTGCTGAATCTACACAAATACATATAAATAACAAACCTGATTCTCCTCTGACATGTCCATTCATTTAAAGAGAATAATGCTGCAAGACAAATTGATAGTTGGGGCTAATAGTAAACTGCCATGCTGTAGCTGTGTAACTTGTGAATTTGAGCTGTGCCATGAAGGTCTTCAAAACATTAAACATTTGTGAATCAATTTATTCAAACCCATGAACAACAAAAATCAAGAGACTTAAAGCTATTAAAGAGAGAAAAAGATGCAGATTTAGGTCCACTATGAGGTTTTGAAAATCACTAGTTTGTGTCCTGAGGTGGCATGTGTGATCTTGACTCTTCAGGAGATGTGAGCCAGTTGTTGCATGGAGGGATGGAGGGTGCATCTCTAGATATAGATATAAGTACTAGGTTTGATGATTTACCAAATGAGATCTTTTATTCTAAAGTGCAGGCAGCCTCCTGATGCCTGCCTGTGGCTGGAGTTAAGTGAGAGAAGCAGAATTCAGATCTCCTCCATGACTGAGTTTGATTCTGCCCAGCTTTTGACATTGGCACAGCCAGGACCTGAAGGACTGCAGGCTGAGGGGGTGACATCTTGGTGACAGGGGCGGTGTGACTGACTGAAAACTTAAGTGAAATAATATGCAAGTCTGACTTGCTGTTCTGGCAGAGTCAAAGTTGTTGGGATGCAGTTTCTGACGTGGAATGAATTACTGGTGGAGATGAGGTGTTTGTGCTAAAATCCAGGTATGGCTCTGCAAGCCCATCTCTGGCTACCGTGTGCAGCAGCAACAACAAAGATGGTCATGCCTCCCATGTTACAGAAATACATTAAAATTTATAGTATTTATTTGTAAACTCAGATAATGTGCCATACTGTGTAAAGTGTGATTTTGATTTTTTCTTTTTTTTTTTTTTCCCTTCTGGTTTAATGTTCAGAGTTAGTGTCATCCTAATTAGTTTCCACTGACAGAATAAATATTGTTCCATCTGTGCACTATTACAGTCAGCAACTGAAGGTTTGAAACACTTGAGCAGTGGATGTCAAGTAGTCTGTAAAGGGACTGGAAAACAACTCCTTTTGGATTATTTTGCATATATCACCATTTAGAAGGAGGTTATGGGAGCAATTCTCATCTGTACTGCTATCATCCCAAAATTATGCCAAAATTTTGTTCCCTTTTTTCAACAGAATTTACTTGATAATGATCATGAATAATAAAGTTAACGGATTTCATGTATTATGACAACATAAAGCCTTTTTTTTTTTTTTTTTTTTTAAGTTTGCAAATATGTTTTTTATTACCAATGCTGAGAGTGGGCCGGATGAATTAATATCCTTATTTATTAGACATTCCTGAGACAGGAGACAGAGCAACTTGTCAGGAATCTCTTTTCCTTTTCCTGTGCACTTTACCATGTAAAACAAAATGCACATTTTTAAAAGGTAACTCTATTTAAGCCTTATTCTTGGAAAATTATTTGGCTGTGATTAAAGCAAAATTAAAAAGCAAGTGAACACTGTATTTAGAGTTCATTTTGGTGTTGCTGCAGAGGACTTTCAAAAAACTAGTCAGGCAGGAGAAACAGGCACATAGACTTCTCTGTAAGACATAGCTGGCTTCTGGCTGCAAGTCTGTCTGACATTGAAAATATTCCTTGTGAGTAATAATCCTTCACTTAATGCGATGGAATTTTTCCAGTTCAACTTCTTGTAGCTTGATTAAACAAATTAATTTTTATGTAATTAGAAATCAGTGCAACTCTTCATAAAGTTGTTGCTTAGTATTTAGAAAATAGTCTCAGAAGAACATTGACATCTCAACTATTTGAAAAGAGACAAATCTCAGGCAGCATCCTTAGGAAATGCTATAGACTATATAAATCCGATTACCCAAATTCTTTCTTAGCTGAAACGAAACAATATGTGATGCTATCTATGAAATGTATAGCTAATACCCCCAAGTATCCAAAAATATTCAGTATCTGCATATTATACTAATGACTAAAGCTGCCCAATCCCTTTATCTTTTTTTTTTCTTTAATTCTCAGCAACATTAGTGGTAAATGTAAATATTTCATTAGGAATTCTATAAGAAATTTTCATTTGCAGAAGGTCGTTATAGTTAAAGAGCACACATTCAGCTTTGGACAGTAATTGACTCCAAACCTACTTTTCAAACCTGCAGAAATGTGTGCAGAGTTTCTGGGGTGTGTTGGGGTTTGTTTGTTTGATTTTTGGATTTGGGGGGGTTGTGGTTGTTGTTGTTTGTTCGGCATTTGAGTGGGTTCTTTTGATTTGGTTGGTTGGGTTTTCCTATACGTTTAAGTTATGACATAAAAAAAAAAAAAAGCTATGCTCCTGCTCTTCTGTGGATTTTAACTATGAGAAATTGCACGTTTCACTTCAAATATATTGGATTTGCTCTGATAAAGAATAAAACTTTTGTATACATAAAGGAGGAAAAGCAGCATTTATTGGGAATTTAACAAATCAACCTTCTTTACTTGAATCTTGTGTTATTTTTAAAATAAATTTTGCTACATAGATTCAATTATACGGCAACTTAAAAAATGAGAACTTGTAAAAATAATGGCCCTAGAGAAACGTTATTCTACCTCATGTTTAAATACTTAGACTTTTGTCTTACTGAAACATATGTTCTTTGGATTTAAAAAGAGCTAAAGCCATGAATATTGGCACAATTAGGAAATTATGTTGTGTCATTGATTGATAGTAGTTGAATGAAAACAAACTGAAAGGCTTGTAGAAGTAAATGTGTATTCTTCTACTGCTTAGACAAATGCTCTTGTGTTTACCTGAGTTATAGGAGAGTTACGGAGGTGAGAAGAGGAGCCTTTCCTTTCCATGCTCAGTTTGTTCTTGTCAGTGTTTTCACTGTGCAGTCAATCATAAACAGAAGAACAGGCTCACCCTGAAAGAGAGAACAATTTAAAAATATTTACGTCATCTTTACACCAGAAAAAAACAAGTGAACAATTGGCAACCCATCAAAATTAAATATGTGCTGGAAGGGCATGCTGGCCTTTAATGTTGACTGTCTGGCAAGGACCCCTTATTTAGTTAAGCTTTTTTAAAACCAATTTCTGTAACCAACTATGCCAAAGAGCTGTTCATCTCTAAGAAATAATTTAAAGGCTATAACTGGACAAAGGCCTTTTTATTATATTTTAACCATTTTGTTGATTCTCCCCCCACCCTTCTTCCCCCCCATTTATTATGTGCTACCTAAAGGCCTCCTACGCATTGAAGTCCACAGTGAAACTCACTAGTGGAGATGAAGCAGAGAAGCCACTGCAGGACTCCCTATTTCAAAGCTGAACCAATATTCACCATTGACACATTCATTCATCTGTGCAGGGTCATTGGAAATCCTCTTTCTCTAGTTTTGCCTTCCCTTCAGGGAGCAATGCTTAAAAGAGCAAACCCCTGGTGTGAGGAGATAGAAGAATTCTCAGCGTGGCCAGTGGTGCCAGGAATCGAATTAAAGTTGTCCATTTGCAGATGACTGTATACTCAGTTCCCAGCATATTCAGCTGTGGGGCTTGATGCTGACGTTTTATTTGAAATGTTGATGATGGCACTTGGTTGTAGTAAAAAAAAAAATTGGGGGCAAAAAGTATTTTCTCAAAAAAAGAGAAAAAATGCTGAATTTCAAAATGTGCATGGTTCCTGCTGTTCCTTTTAGGTCTGGAGGTCGTTAAGGATCACATGCCAGGGAGGTAAATAATTACAGAATTTACTTCTTTGGATAATTTAACACTTGTCACTTATTCTGCTATTGTTGACATCTCTATTTTGGCATAAATCAGATTTTGACATTACTAAACCTGCAATTTTGTTTTTCTTCACACACATTATCTCTTCCATGTGAAAGGCACCAGGGAGACACAGGCTGCCATGAAATCTGAAATGCCTGCAGTCAACTCGAAGAGCGCCTCTTTATTTCAGTTTCATTTCCTGTTAATAGAGATGAACTTGGTGCACATTTAGAAATTGTCAAACAGAGATTCTGTAAAAGGAGTTCTAAGAATTTAAAGAAGTCTCTGGCAGTTTGGAGGATGAAAGGATAAGCATAGTTAACCATTTGGTCACCTGCCCAAATTCCCATCCCAGGAAACATAGTCCCCACACGTGTGGGCGGCGGAGGAGTTGTCGCGGTATATCCCTGTCCTTCGTGACTGCTAGAAGGTTTAATTCTTGTGACTAATTTCAAAGAAATCTCAGGAAAAGGGTATTTCTGTGAACAACAGTGGCACGATCTGCCACCAACATAAATTGCAGTTTCTTCAAGGAGCATCAGGAAAGGAAGGTGGAAGAAAGAGTTGGAGGCTGCAAATTACACCACTGCCTAATTATGCAGGTTTATTCATATGACTAACGAGATATCCACATGCATGTTAGCAACACAGAGGCCTAAATTATAGACATTCATAACAACTTGAAGAAGGGAGCAGGGAACTATTTAAACAATATAAATTCTCTGTCATAGCAACTTGTGACTTTAGATTGAGCCATCATAGAAATACAGATTAAATTATCCTTTTCAACTAAATCACACAGGTGGTATCTTTATGCAGTGCATATAAAAGTAAGCTCATTGTTCATCCTGTAACCAGCGCTTCTATACCCAAGTATGTTAGGTGTTATAAAGAGGTAACATTACAGTGAGATATTTTAATCTAGTTGAATGACCTTACACAAGGGGAAGCATTTTTCCAAGCAGGGCAACCCAGTAATGAAGGTGAGGTGTGTCCTAAAACGCCCCAGAGCTCATTCTAGCTTATCAACTGCTGCTACAATTCCTAATTTGTGGGGCACTTGTGATTTTTCTGGGCAGTCTATCATTTAAAGTGCTGTGAGAGATAGTTTAATCATTTTAAGAGTATGCTGTGTAACTGATCTTGGAAGTGCCCAGTACTCACCAGAGATTTATTGAAAAAACATTTGTACCATGACTGTCTTTCCTTTGAAAATAGTCAAAATATTAAAAAAGCAGTCATGCTCAGCAGCAGTTTTCATTGATGCATTTAGACCATTCCTTCTCTTTAGCATCCATTCTTTTTTTAAGAAATGTCATTGCTGGTTATCCTCAATACAAAATGGCCCATCAAACCTACCTTGGTGCAACCTTACCTCTTAAATATCAGCCCATGCCCCGTAACCATTTGTTATCAAATACCTTTTAATTCAGTCATGGCAAACTCTATTTAATATATAGAATGAAAAAAATGGATGGACTCAAGGCAATTTTTAGTAAATCAAATATAGGATATTTACTTGAAATGTTTTGGATGCATTCTTGAAAAGGTGACAGAAGATCTTTGCATAATAACATGTTGAGATAATTATGTGCCTAATGAAAACCATGGGAAGTTAAAAAAAGGAGAAGGAAATACAAAGAGCTAACAAAAAATGAAGTAAGGCCATGGGCAAATTTAAATTTTCCTTTGCCTTAGCTTTGTACTTAAATACTTGAGTATAAAGGTTCTGCCTCATTTTCCTGTCTTTTGTGGACTGAAGTTTCTAAAGTCCTCATAAATGTGATTTTCTTGTTCCTGCTGACTGCTTTACTCTTTATTCCTGATATTATCTATGTCTTCAGAGCAGCTAAGAGTATGGTGGGTTAGGTATTCACTTGCCACTTAGCAAGTGCACTGACATAGGCTGAGATGGGCTGAGCCTATGTCACATGAATTTCACAAGCCATTGAGACTGAGCGTGTTGAAGGGCTGTGCTGTATCTGCAGTTAAATTCCTGAAGTGAGTGGCAATCACCCAACCTGGCCTTCAGTACATGAAGAAACCAGAAACAAGCTTGATAGGTGGTAGGAACAGGATGCTGCTTTGTTCACTTCAAAAACCTTTGCTGTCCTATTTTCTGACCACCCTTTAGCGCTGCTGCTCTTGATTTGGCACAGCTTTAAGTTTGAGATAGAGGACAGTGCAGAAATGCATGTAAAGAACTGAGGAATGGGGAAGGGGAGAAGGAGGTCATGTATGTCAGATACAGGAAGAAAGATGCATCTGAAAGATCTCTGTCTGAGATCTCCTATCTTGTTGCCAGTGAATAAACTCTCAACATGGCTTGAGTACAAAAGGAATTAATTTTTTTACATTTTTTGTTAAATAAAACTATATCATTCTCTTGGCAGAAATAATATTGCAGTATACTGTAGTGCAGCAGGAAGGTTGCTGAAAAAAGGGTCACTTTGAATTTCTCAAAAGGGTATGTATTCAGGATTGCTGTTGATATAGTCTGTACTGAGATAGTCCAAAACATAGGGGTACTTTTCTGTTTGTGTGATTTTCCTGTGTGTTAATTCTGGGCTAGACATTGAGCCATCACTAGAGATAAACATCATCTTTGGTGTGGGAGGGGAAATAAACACATGTGTACATTTTTACATATGTATACATGGAAAGAAAGAGAGATTCTCTGAATCAAAGCTTTATAATTCTTCTCTTTAAAATCCACATAAAATACAAATACAGAATCAAAACTGTAATAGCGAGGAATACATTTCCCGTCTCATGCTGCAGGGCATAAGTAATCTGCTGCAGAGATCAGGCAGGAACCCCCCTTCAACCCTGTGGTTTTTTTTCATTACATAACTGGCTGTTTGCATTATGTTTTTTATTAGAGCTTGATTGTTTAATGACAAAGATACAGAGTTATGCTAAAATAAATACAAAGCTCTATAGTGGAGAAGGAGAAAATAGACTCAATGAAAAATAAAGACAAGGACTGCTAGATTCTGCTGCTCTCACCCCAGTCCCTCCAAAGCCTGCAAATGTGTTCCTCACTTACATGTGCATTTATTAACCCCCATCCCCCAGAAAAGCCTACAGCTGTATTGTACAGGATCTGGTGATGTTCCTTTTGCTTCCTTCATTTCATAAGGAGATATTTCCATAAGCAATTTCAATTAGGAGAGGTGGGTTCTAGACTACTCTACCTTTAAAGAAAGACCTGCTAGGTAAGTCTGTGTGTTTAAACCAGTCTGAAATGCAGGGAATATTGTCTGCCTTAAGATAAAAGATTGCCGTTCTGTTGGACAAATGTTCTCATCTGCTGCAACTCATCTATTATGTAGCTTTTGTAAATGTGTTATAATAGAACAGTAGCCTTGGCAGTCTGCAGAGTTGGTTTGTGTGCAGTTGTTCGGACAAGTGATTGCTTATATTGGAACAATTGAGTTTATTTTTGGGTTTAGGGGAGGTGGGAGTTTGTTCCTTTGAAAAAGCCGGCAAAAAAAGCCCGTGCAGGATACCAAGTGAAACAATTTCATATGTTATTCCATCCAAGCTGCTTTCTACTTCACATACAAAAAATACAAAACAAAACAAAAATCATAGAATTATAGAATGGTTTAGGTTGGAATGGACCTTAAAAATCACCTAGTTCCAATTTCTCTGTCATGGACATGCCATGCCCTTCCACTAGACCACATTGCTCAAAGTGCATCCAACCTGGCCTTGAAAGTCTCAGGGTTGAGGCATCCACAGATTCTCTGAGTCACCTGTTCTAGTGCCTCACCAACCTCTGAGTGAAGAGCTTCCATCCTAATATCTAATCTAAACCTGTCGTCTTTCCTTTGAAGCCATTCCCCCTTGTCCTGTCACTTCATGCCCTTGTAAAAAGTGCCTCTCCAGCTCTCTTGTAGTTCCCCTTCATATACTGGAAAATTTCCATAAAGAGAGCACCATAAAGAAGACAATAGAAATCTGAGGTGTTCTGTACTCAAAGGCACCCTGCAATTGTTTATGGTACTTTTTGCTGAAGGGCAAATTCTGGTTGATGCTGGGTCTTAGTTGGAGAAGGTGAGCTATAATACTGTAATTTAATTGATGGAGAAGAAAGTGTCTATGCTACTGTAGAAGGTGCAATAAATTTTACATCAAGTCCTGTTTCTGCTATTTATACTGTCTTGTGGTGGAGTTGGTCTGAGACAAGCCACTCCAGGGCTCAGCTCTGGTTTTGATGACAGCAAACATTCCCACTTGAGCTGTCATCTCCTGCTTGGCCCTGTAGAGTCCTCAACCTCTACACAGGGAGGCTATGGTTGATGGCAGCACCTTAAATATGGGTGTTAAGGTTCTTCTCACTATCCTCTTTATAGGATGTTGCTGCTCTTTCTGACCAATTCAGTGTTTTGAGGCAAATTCTGCCTGGAGTTCAACCTGCCCCTGTAGCTTCACCTCCTTCCTTGGCTTCCTACACATTTGCAGTTTCTTATGATAGTCCGTACTCATGTATATGTGACACGCCATCTCTGGGTAGCAGCCTGGAATGGTGTACAATTTGGTACATCCTAGTTCTTCAGTGGAAACTCCACTAAAAGTCAGATCAGGCTAAGCAGGATACCAGGAGAATAAGTTTCAATTTCTATTGAAAGTCAGACATTGTTTGGGGTCAGCATCTTAGGTGAGCAGACTGGTATTTTGTAGACTTGATAAAATACAGACGATCTGAGGCAGAAAAGTGATTCTCTAACTTACTGTTGTTTTTGTGGTAGTGTTAGGCTACAGAGGGAATACACTGAAGGTTCCCTCCTGCTTTAATTTTGTGTTAGGAGGTAACCATAGCTTTATAATGATGCCTAAAATACCTCCTGTGGATGCTACATTTCTGTCAACCTCAGTATTAAACTACAAAAAATATCATAATGTATTATATTGAAGGACTTACTGATGAACAATTGATGCTTCAGAGCATCAGTGCTTAGTAAAATCAACAGTACAAAATGCATATTATGCATCTTGGACCATCGAGTTGTCACTCACAAATGATGTGAAGTTTAATGCATTATTCACAAGTACAAGAGGAGGCAGTCTAAAGCAGTTGTGGAGTCTCTGTTATTTTATTGTATTTTATGATATGTTATTTTGCAAAGAGCAGAAGCTAAGTATGTGACTTAAAGGTGCAGAGTTTGGAATTGTATGATAGAATAAGCAGCAGCTGCACTAAAAATGTTGAATCTAAGTAAAATTCAGTTTAGACTTAAGAAACTGGAAGCTATTTTGATCTTAAAGCTACAAAAACCCATCTGGGAATGAGTTAAGGGTGTGGGGCTGTGTTGGGATTTTTTTCCTTTTTCCACTTTGTAGTGCAAAGAAGCACATACCACAAAATCAAATGAAACTGGCATTAATTTGGTAGTCTCAGGTCTCATTGTCCTATTGATTCAGAAAGCTGCAAACAGATACGGAGGCTTAGAGGATGCATTTAGGGCTGCTGAAATTTGGGGCTGGGGTATAAAAAGGATGCAGTGAGAGCACTCATTCAGTAAGGAGCTCTTCTTACCATGTTAACATGGAATTCCGATATGAGAATCTTGGTCCAAGAGAACTGATCTTCATCATTTTGTTGGTGGTTTCATTATTGATTACTCATGTTTATGCACTTCTTTCCAAAGTCTTGGCTGCCAACACAAACCTTGTCCAGCAGAATCTCTAGTAAGCAAAACAACATTTGCATCCCTATGTATTTCTCCTAGTGGGAGAGAAAAAGGTTGTCTCGGTCATTTCTTATTGATAAATTTAAATATTATGTCAAGCTGAAATCAATCGTATGAGAGAACAGAAGCTATTCCTCAAGATTCACTCTGGATATTTAATTAGCTGGAGTTTATACATGCAATTTATTTTTGTTTTTGCCACTTCCAGCATTTGTTATGTAGTAGTATTGATGCGACTAGTGTGGCAAGGTGTACGTCTAGTCAAATTGAACCTCCTGTTGATGAAAGCTGTGCTTTTGTGGGTGGCTGTCTTTTATGAATAATATATGTCACAATATTACATTTTCAGAGCTGTGTTGTTCTTTACATTAAGAATTTGGGGGGTTTTGGTGCTAAGTAGGTATTAGGATGATAGTATGGGAAACATGTAGGAAAAACAGCATTAGCTATATGTGTGTGTGTGTGTAAATATATATACATTTATTAGATATCCATAATTTTATTTTGAAACCAAGCAATTTGCTGGTTTTTTCTCAAGCATTTTCAGCTGTTACTGTGGAAGGAGAACTGACAAGTGTTTTTTCAAGTATCTCCTGTTATTGGCCATTTTTGTTCATTATTATTCAGCTGGTGACAACAACATTTATTATTTGTATATTAATGACTGGAATTCTTAAGAGATGGAAGAGCAGTCAAACAAAGCTAGATGGAATTAACTTTATGCATGCTTTGTTGTTGATACCAGAATCACAGTAGTCTATACATTCCCTAAATACTCTCTGATTAAGTATCATTTATAGACCTAATTCAGCCTCACACAGTCTTTTAAGCAGTTTTAAAATTTCCTCTGGAAATATTGAACCCCAACTATTTTCAAATCTATTTTCACAGGGAGGAAAGTATATTGCAATAAATATCTATCATCACAGCTACCAATTCCTTGAGCTTAATTATGACACTACTAAATGTGAAAATCTATTCAGTGCTAGGAACACTTTTCACATTACATTCACGCTAAAGATTGGCTGTTAAGAGCTCATTACTGGTAGTTTTCTAAAGAGCGGTTTATTAAACACTGTTACCTAATAAGCATCTTTGGTGGTGCAAATTGCTGAAAACAGTAATGAGTCTGATTAGACTTCATTTCAATTACGACAGCTTGTCTAGCAAAAAAAAAAAAAAAGAAAAAATGGGGGAAAAAAAAAAGAAATCTCTCCTTGATGCTTTGGAATCTGGCTACAGGGCATTAGATGGTTTAAAAGGAAAATGCCACCTCTGTGTTTCCTTTCCACAGTTCAGTAATGAATAGAGAGCTGTCCAAGTAGCCATCCAATTTAACACATTGGAAAACTAGATGGGCAGCATTGGAAGCACAATCTTGTTTGCTTAAAAATTCTACAAAGGCTTTTCAGTTAGTACATCTAAATAGGGTCATATTTAGGTTTCCTCTGCTTCCCTTGTGTAATAAGATAAAACTGTAAGAAGAGAGAAGATTAAAATGATACACTCCTACCTGCTTTACAGAGGTTATGCATTCCTCTGATTAGTGTAATGCACCTTTCAATTGTTATCTGTAAATCTTTTACAGATCTGTAAATCTTTTACATGCAATCACAGAACTCTCACAGTGTTCACAGTACCTCATAATTCAATCTGGTCTTTGTTTTAACTTTAAAAATTATTTTTCTGGAGTAAAATCAACTTTTAATAAATGTTTACTACTGCTATCAGATACTTCAGTTAATAGCTATTTGTTTATGAACTTAATTCTTGATGCTAATTATATTAGTGCTAAGCACTTTTTAAGTAGTTCCTGTATGGTACTTACACATTCTGGATGAAAAGAGAAGTGTTAATAGAAAATATAATTTAAGCTTATAATTGCTGAATACTCAGTAAGATTCTAATGTTCCTGTTGATAGTGTATAGCATTTTTAATGCTAAATCCATGTGGATGCACTTTTCTTATATTACATAATACAAAATTAGATGGAGACTTTTCTAACTAAAGTCTTGTAATAAAAGTATGCCTGGAGAAATGGCAGAAGGGGGATGCACAGGGAAGGATGCAGGGCTGCTGAAAGCAATTTGTTGGACTGGTGTCTCAGAATGTGGCAGAAATCAGACACTGTCCAGTCAGTTTACAGCAAATTTTAGGAAGGCTCACATTCAATAAAGTTTGAATGCCACCTAATTAGATATAGGAAATTAATCAGAAACTGAGCTAGTGCTCATCACTAGTGAATATCAGAACTCTCCATCAAGATTTTAATGAAATATTTTCTGTGATGAATTTTTATTAAACACATGCCCCAAACACCAGTGAATAAAATATAATTTGTGTAATTAACACATTTTAATGTGGTGTATTTATCTCCTTTGCAATAAATTGTAAACTTCAGTAGTTCTTCTGACTTCAAACCAGAGAAGTGACAGAAGAATCAAGCCCATGAACCAGGGGTCTAAGTATCTTGTATTGGCTCCAAAACCCTTTTTTGGCTTCTTTTTGTGATGTTATCTTTCTACCTTATTTTTTAAATTCTTGCAGCTGGCTGTTACATATTGTATATATTTTGTGAGAGGACTTTCATTAGTGTGCATCATCAAACATCAAGTAAAATAGTGGGGAGGCAGGGGGGAGTAGGGTTTTTTTTAGCAGCATACAAACACAAGTGCTATTATTCTGCTATACAAATGTGTGCCTGTAGTGCGCTTTGAGATGCTAATCAGTGGAGCTTGACTTCTGTACCCTGAAGCAAATTTTAAAAGAATTTCATCATTAGGTGACTACATAGGCAATAAAACTATGGACAAAATTACAGAAAAATAACACAGATTATTGTTATTTAAGCTATCAACATACTTAGCTAGTATTGATACAATCATTGTATGGTTTAGATTTTTGTTGTGTCTTGAAGGCTGTTTACAGAAATGGCTAAATTTTTGTAACAGCTGCAAAGGAATGTGACATTTTACCAGCTGGGCCCTATAATTTCTTTCTGTTTTTAAAACAGCATGATATATTTTTTTTCTGCCCTCTTTTTCTGCCTGTGCACCCTCTCAATGACATACTGTGTGTCTTAGGACATGGCTTAACTTTTCCTGTTGCAGATCAACTTTGCTTTTTTTTTTTTTTGTAAAGGAGAACCAATGTCTAATATGACGAGTTGATGAGTTAGTCTCTTTTCCTTACCATTCTTTGCTGGAATATGGAAAAAATATCAGTATACACAGAGTTCAGTTTCTCTGTTGAGACATTCTCTCTCTGGTGCCTTGGTGCCTATGTATCTAAAATATATAAATGGGGGAAAAGAGAGAGAGATTTCTATATTTGTCGATAGAAAATTCCCTGTTCCTCCTCTCCCAGTCCCCCAGATAATTTGTCAAGCCAATTGAACAATCTATATAGTTCCTTTCAAATACTCAGGAAATAATACAGTAAGTCCCAAACCAAAAGCATGCAAAAAATTGGCAATATTCCATTTTTCAGTAGCTAATTCAGATACATTTTATTGAGTGAGCAAGAAAGAATCTTTGGAATTTGTGAAATACAGTAATTGAAAGGTTTAAGTGGGGGAAAGATTTATCTCAGCTTAGTTTTTCTAGGCTATCAGTTCTTTGGTTGTGCTTCTGCTTTTAATCTTGTTTCCCTGCTTTGGGGGGAGCAGGAAGGAAAGGAAGGGTCAGCTGCTCGCGCGGCCGAGCCGGGAAGGAGCTGTGCCAGAGCTCTTTTTTCCCTAAGAGCGTGATTAGCACAGTTCTGATGACTTAGCTTAGGTGTTCCCTACCCTGGGGAGGAAATCTCGGGTTCCCTGGGGTAACATCGTCCCTTCTTACAACAACGTTGTAAGATATAGACGTTGTTGTGATATAGACGTTGTTTGTTTGGGTTTTTAATGGAGACAACAAATCAGTGTACAGGTTGATAATACAATCCTTTTGCACAGGATATTCTCTTTGGAAAGGCAGTGTGTGCCAGCAGTAGCTGCTCTGATGCGTACAGCAGAGAGAAATGTGTGTGATGTGTGTCTGGTATGATGGGAAAAAGGGAGAGAGTGGATGAGCTCTGCTAAGAGCTCCCTGCTCTTAATCCTGGGCCATGTCAGGAGCATTCTAAAGCAGTTTATCTTCATATGTCGTCTTGTATATAAGAAACAACACTAAACCCACCAAAACTCATTTCATATGTAGCTTTTTCCACAGCCTTCAGATCAAAGTTATTTTCTTCAGGCTGGACTAAATTATACACAAGGTCCCAGGAGTGAAGGACACTGAATTAATGCACTATGTCAACCAGTCCTGGTTATAGAATATTTTTACTGAAGTGCGAGACGCAACATCTCTTTACTATTTCATTAAAAATTAATGTGCAGATTGCCAAAAAGCAAAAATAACATAAACAATTTTTGTGAAAGCTTTGTATACTGTGGACACATGTTAAGGATTTTTTTTTCATGAGTATCAGATTACTTCTATATATACATTTAATCAGTATTTGTTCTCGTTTAGCTAATTAGCAGAGGTACTCTAATCTGAGTAAAGCAACTGTTCATACCTATCCTACAAGGGCAGGTTTTGAAATAAGTGCTTTAAAAGGAAAGCAGTATTCCTGGTTCCAAGCTGGAGCATTGTGTTACTGGCCCATACAAATTTGCTTTTTCACTTATGTAAGTTGAATATAATGGGCCAAACCTGACTACAATTATTTGAAACTTATTGAAATTGAGCTTTACCTTCATATTTGTGAAGCAAATAGAGCCAGCTAGATGAATCTCTGGAATGAACTTTTTGTTGCTGTACATAAAGCTGTGAAATATGTGCCTTCTTTTTTAGATATGAGTAAAAAATATGTTAAAATCATATTATAGTGGAATTTATACAGAGTGCTGCTGCTGTTAATTGAAGGGGAATATATTTTAAATAACTCTTGCTGTCTAACTTGGTCTTATATTTTAAAACAAGGTGATTTTCTAACATTTTGGAATAACATGATATAAAAATAATTCAGCGTCAGTTAAATCTGTATTTATTGTGCAACCACTTTGTTCATATAAAGTATGTCCCTGTATGGCAGTTTTAACCCCATTTATCCTCATGCACAAGTGCTCACCTGTTATTTACTCACGTAAGAGAAGGTCGATACTGCAGAACAAGGGGAGTGCTCTGTTGTGACATAAAACATACATATTCATCAGCTCTGCTGTCCCTTTGGACACGTGTGGTACGTCCTGATGATCTTCATTTGGCAAAAGGAAGTGAGCTTAAGAAGGAAATTGTCTTAATGTATTTATTATACACAAAAAAGGGCTTTAAAAAAGCTTTATTAGTGGCAAGGAACCAACCAAAGCAATAATTCTAAGTGTGAATGAAAGAGTAAAAGGAAAGAATTTGCTAAAACATGATTAGCAACAGAAATGGAAAAATAAAAAAATCCAATGGATGAAAATTATAATTTTCAGATATTAAAGGGGTTTTTTTCCTAGAAGCGTTTAGGTCAAGATCTGAATGTTCCATGACAGGCTCCCTAGTGCTGAAAATTTATTCCTTTTGCCTCTCACTTACTTGCTAAAAAACAAGTTCAGGGTTTTGTGCTTCACCTGCTTCAGCTGATTACGTGAGAAACACAATAAAGCATGAAGGTATTTTGTCTGCTCTGCTTTTAAGGATTTCTGTTATGCTCTTTCAAGGTAAATGTGCCTCAGACTCCACTTCTTGAAGAAAAACCAAATAAAAGGCTACTTCTGCTATTTTGTTGCCTAAAAAGAGAGTATGCATTTTGCTGCACTTCTAAAAGCTTCAGCTGGGTTTATTTGAGCCTTGAAATAAGCACTTCAGTGGGAGCACAATCACACTCCAGGTCTAAAATATTTTGCATTTTTAAATATGCATAAATACTTGTGCCAAGTGGCCAAACTCCATATTTGTTCATTATTATATTTTATTATGTGAATATTCTAATTCTCAGAATCACTAGTTACCCTACAGCAGTTATATTGATTTTTATGTTTATATGGGCATAAATTGCAGATTATGTGGTATATTAAATCTTTTACAAATACATTATAGCCATAAGTGTGTGTTCAGTGAGCTGCAAAAGGTAATTTTTGTCATGTAAGTTATGCTTGCATTTGTTTACAGCTATTGTTCTTCTGAGTATTCTCTCAGAAATTATTATGATCTTAGTTATCTGGCACTGACAAAGCATGCTAGGTCCTTTAAAGACATGGTACTGTTCAGAGCTACTTGACAAAAACAGCTTAAAAATGTAAATCCTGGCAAAATGAAGCATCATAATAGAGTAAAAGAAAATTCAGTTGTTTTCATTAGTGTGTTTTCTAGTTGGTTTAGAAAAGTGCTATGAGCAAATTAGTATGTTGAGGGCAAACTGACATAATAAAATATTTCAAAGATAAACTGCCTTTAATCACAAATATGACCAATCTTCTACATAGGTGGGTTCCAAGGCACATGTGCATATATGGTTTAACTTATGGTACACGGTGATTGTGCATCCATGTGATTACACAGCAAGGATGTTTTTGTGTCAGAGACTGCTGCTGCAGAGAAACCAACACCTCCGAGGTGGGTAGCGGGCTGGCAGGTCCCAGGAGTGCCTCAGGAAAAGCTCCAGTCCCTGCCAGCCTCAGGAAAAGCTCCAGTCCCTACCAGCAGCGGCTGTAAGGCTGGCTCCAGGTCCAGCCTGCGTCTGCTGGCTAAATATGCCACTGTCATCTCTGGACATAGCTTCCCTTTGCTTGCTTGGCTATTAATTTCTCCTCATTTCTGTTTCTTCAGCCTTTGAAGCTAATGGCTCTTCTAAAGGCTGTTTAGCCAGAAATGTCTTTGTGACTATCAAAGGCTGTTTTATGTAAATGGCAGGGAGGGGGCTTGTGGGAAGAGAACTCATTTGTTGTAGATGCTTTGCAATTTGCCTGTTGTAAGGTGTGAAAGTGTGATTTTAAAAGAATAATCATTTGACAGTATTTAAGTTAGATAATTGGGGTGTATCAATTTGGAATTAGTTTTTTAATTTGATAATTTCATTTTAACCATTCCAGGCTCGCGTAAAATATGTTGCATTTTTCTTACTGCTTTCATCTTTAAGTGCTGTTGACATATATGTGATCCTCAATCTTACTCATGATTTATGTGTTTTGTTTTAAAGATTGAAACGCTTTCACTATCCTTGCTAGATGGAAATATATTGTAAATACCCTGCCAACAGCTTGCTCCCATTGATGTGCAGGGCATGCATATATAATAAGAGGAAGAACAGACTCCTACCAAGAAAATGCTGAGAGCACTTTCCAGGCCTGTTTTTGTGAGTTTGTGGTGCCACTTACTGAAAAAGCTTACAAAGTTGGGACTGTACAGCTGGGCATCTCAGTTGGAGGCTCATCCTCCCACTGAGTCCTTTGACGTCAAAGGAGTTCCTCATGGACTAGAGCAGAGGTCTTCTCTGAGTAATTAGAAAATAAATGTGGGAATCATTTTCTTTCCTTTTTTTTTTCCCTGCAAAACATAATTAGCTCAATCCACTCTTCAAAATCCTCCCTGTTTCCAATTAAGAGAGATCAGTTGCACTATCTTCAAACAGTTGAAATTATGCTTATTAATAAAAAAATGAGTGTAAAAGAATTGTTTTATCTTGAATTAATTTTTATTATTATGGGACATATGACAGTATACAGTCTTATAAAATATTATCAGATTTAGTACAAATCCAGGGAGCTGTGTGTCCTACATCTCGCACAGCGGTTACAGCATGACTCATTTATTCTACTCTGCCCCATACTTGAGAAGGACTTTAAAATGTGACTTTAGGGCTTGATCCTCAAGGTACTAACACCTTCAGCCCACACTGAAGTAAGGGTTTTGAGGTATATACTGGCATGTTCCCAATGAAACACCTATTCAAGTCAGTAGCTCTTTTGGAACAGCCAATCTCCACATGTCCACAAGAACCAAATCTTTGGCGAAAATCATTATGGTCTATTGTGTAAATACTCAGTGTCTTAAATAACTGGGGACAGGGCTGAGGGTAGTAGTTCAGTGGGCAGTGACAGTTTTTGGGGTCCTGGGCTAAATGTGTAAGCAACTCAAAGTGATGAAGTTCACATGCACTTTCAAGTCTAGGGGGAAGGTGGTTGGTGGTACTTAGAGCTGTGGCTTTGGAGTTGTTTCCTACCTTGCAGCAGCGGGCTCCTACCTGTCTGCTATGGACACTTACAGCAGAAGCATCCGTTGCTTTCAGCCCTGGTGCAGTGCAGCCCTTTTCAACAGTGCATTAGGCAGTTGCTCAGATCATATTTAACAACAGGCCTAAAGTTAAGGACCTGCTTGACTCCTGTTGCTTGCAAAGGAAGCTGCAGATTTTTGCTAGGTAGGACCTATGCACTGCAGGGGTGATTGGGGCAGGAAAAGAGAGACCACAAGAAGAGAAGAATTACTTTCTTTTGCCTCAGGTATGTTGAAGGAACACTTGAAGGCCCTGATCCAAACTGAAACTTTGGTAGCTAGTTGGCAAGGTTGGTGTGCTGCCTTACTTCTAGTGCCTTGTGCACAGCAGCTCTGGGGATATTTAGGTTTTTTCACCAGCATCTGTAGAAGTGCAGTGCAATCTCTTCCACTATCTTCAGAAATCCACAGCTGCATATGATTTAATTTTAGTTTGATTATTTTATTAGAGGTGTGAATAGATGAGAGCTTTACTAAAGTCCCAGTATCCTTTCTCTAAAGCACATTGTTGCTAGGCAAGTTGTGAGTTGGGACACTGTAAAACCTTTGTGGTGGTTTTACCCATTGTGGTCCTATTTCTGGACCATGTTCCCTATGCCTGTTTTCAACAGAAACTCTTGTATTTAAATTGAAAGCAAAGGCTAGTTATTAATCTTTTTTGACAGATATAATCCTGTAAGGGGATGAGAAGTTTTGACCTGGTACTGAGGGCACCAGCACTGGGGGGGCTCTTTGTATGCACAAACTCATCTGAGCTCCCAGCAGGATCAGGCCCTGTTGGACAGTGAGGATGTGTAGGATACTGCTTTTACCTTTTTGTATTCAAATTGCAATATTAGTTTTTTATAACTCTGGCATTTTTTCCCTTTTGTTTCTTTTTTTGTTGTTGTTTGTTTTTAATTTGAATTCATATATCTGAATATAAGTGGCTTTCGGCCATGTGGAATTATTATATGTGCAACTGATGAAGTGTTGTGTATTAGATTTTCTGTTTTCAGGCTAAGTGAACAATATTGGAAGAGGAAATATGGTCAAACACTTAGTTTGAAGTAATTCCATAATGAAATTGTGGCCTATAATTACTTTAAATGTAATCCAGGTAGATCCAACTGTAGGAATTATGGAGCAGGGATGTATAGCAAGGCTGTCAGGACAAGGAAAAATAGATACTGCTAAAATAGCCTACCCTGCCTGTCTATATAATGTATTAAATTTATCTTAAAAGCAATTCTCTGATAAATACATACCTGTACTTAAAGAACTGAATCTTTTCCTTTTGCCTTTTACAGCCCATGCCAGCACACTTTACACAGTTCAAAAATGTTGATAGTTCAGAGGATTCCTAAGTTAGCAAAGAATTTAAAAAAAAAAATACATTCAGCCTTGTGTTGCTTCTGGATTTTCAGAAAGTTATTAACCAAATACACTATCTGCAGGACTGTGGTTTATGTCAAAGTTTAAATTACGCTAAAATAAAGAAATGCAACCTCTAAATATGCCCTGATTCACCTGATTTTAGATGTTTATATCAGCATTTGGATTCCTAACAAAAGAAATGCACAAATACATATCAGCTCAAACAAAAAACAATTAATAAAATACAATTTGAAATATGGAGAGGAAGTGGCTACAAATATTAAGCAATTTGAGGCTGAGGGTGGGCAGAGGGAAGGGGAATGTTTGCATAGTTAAAAAGTACAACAGCTGTTGCTTTTTCTTTTTTTCTCCCAAATCAGACATTTGACTTTTGTCAAACAATTTGTGAACTTTCATCAAATAGAGTCAAACCTAGCAGAAGTTTTCTGCTTATTCAATTAATATCAAATTGAGGAAATAGCTCTTTGTGCCCCCCAGTCCAGACCATTCCAGTAGACTTCATGTAAATTCGGATTTCTTCACTGCTTATTAATGCAAAAAATATGCTTATGGTTAACTATTAACCTGTGCTTCCAAATAACACTAATGATTGCGATGTGCTGGAATAAATGCTCATGTTTCATGGGATGAGAACAGTCCTGTTCTCTTAAGCTTATCTAATCAGAGCCTAATCCTGCCTTTACAGCCTTTGTTAAATGCACTGGTATTTAATATGCATCAATAAATAAACTTTCAATTATTGTTCAGTGAGCATATCCAAAGATAGCATGACAGTGTGAAACTACTGGTCTATCTAGCAATTATTCTAAATAAAGAATGCCAATGATGTGATTTTTTCCCCTCTTCTTATAATGGATAATTTAGATTTTCTGACATTCTTTTGCAGCTTCATAATAAGGAAAATAAATTAATCTAGACAAATAAAATTCAAAGAATTGAATTTTTGCAAAATCGAAATACATCTCCCCAGTGTGACTACAAATTTAATTATTTATTTTAAAACCACATAATCCATTCTAAATAAAAAAGATCAACTGATGAAATTTTTAAAATATTTGTAAAAGGTATTTTGAAAAGCTTACAGAGTAGGTAGTGTGTGGTGTTGAGCTCTGAACCAGTGCATTCTTTTATCTCTTTAAATTGAATAGGCTTTCTTTTAGAAGGAGTTAAAAACAATGTGCCAAAAGCATATTCATTAACTACAGTACAAATGCAGCCTGATGAGGTTCTCTGCTCCATCCATGTCTATTTTGCCTTCTTTTTCCGAAGTTTCACTGCTGCTTTAGTGCTTTCTTTGCAAAGAGTCTTTCCCATGGCATCTGTTCATTAGTATCTGGTGAAACATCAACCTACTCAAGTTTTTCTGCATCTCTGTAACAGAAGCCTTCAGTGTTTTGGTAACCTTATAAGCAAAACATTGCAGAGCACAGATAGGTTTTGTTTGTTTGTTGGTTTTGTTTGACTATTTTTTTTTGTTTAATGGGGCAATGAACTTGTATGCTGTCATGCAGTTCTACGTTACATGAACATTAATATTTTTGGCTTTTAAAAAAGCTTGTGGTATTTCTCATGACATTAAAATAATTTCAGATGCTGATCACTGGCAATTGGCTCTTGGTCATTTATTCTTCAGATTTCCAGCAGAATTTAACAAAGTGTGATTTCTGGAAACTTCTGATGATTTCTCATTAAAATTGCATTTTTAAAATGCAATTATTTAAATATATGATTTCTATAATTTCTCTCAACTTCATGATATACTTACTCCCTCTGAAAGGTAATGGTTGAAACATCATAAACAATTAGCAAAAAGTATTATATTAATGCTAAATGATAGAAATAAATCTGACAAAACCTCAGTCTCAAAGCAGGATTTGTCAAAAACACTTCTCTGAATTAACTTTTCTAGGATAAGTGTTTAATTGTTAACAGACATTTTTATCAACCTGTCAAAGTGTTTGAAAAATGAGAGAGAAAGAGAATGCTCAGGGAGGAAAAAATCCACAAGTAATCAATGGCATACTCAGGGAGAGTGAGATTTGCACTAGTTGTACTAATAAAATATAAGGCTCAATTAGAGGTACTTTGCCATTTTCAGCCTAAATTTAAATGATTTGGTGATTTGCAAATACATGAATCCAAAAAAGAAAAAAAAGGAATCCAAATGCAAATGAGTGCAACCACAATAAAATATAATTGCAAATGAATCTGTTGCTTTATTCATTTATTGTGTAATTACTGCAATCCTTCCCACCTTGTTTTCAGTATTTCTTAATCATTAAGTCGGAAGCATGACAGCAGTGCCAGCCCTGGCATGATTCTCTTTGACTAAAACCTTGTAAATTAACACAATTAGCACAGCATCATCCTGCTAATTAACTTCCAGTGTCTGGTGCAGTGGTTTTGCAAACAAGGAAGAGGGAGTCAGAAGGGAATAAACATGCCATTCTGTTACCAAACTGTGTGCTGTGTTAGGTTTAGCTCAGCGAGGCTAAGCTGGCCATGTCAGATGCCAGAGTCAGGCAATGAAGAGCTAAAGGGGTTGGGGAGAGAAACAGGAGGGGGTAGAAGCTGTCAAAATAGAGTGCAGTAATTCAGAGGGGAGCTAGTGCCACAGATGCTTCATTTCGACTAGGCCTCCTCCTTATCAGGGAATCTGTGCCAGAGGGCACAAGACTGTTTGCAAAAATCACTTTTGGTAATATGAGAGAGATTAAGGAGGTCTATTTGATACAGCTGTACAAAACCCAGCAATGTGTCTACCATGCATAGGTACAAGTTGGAGGGGGTTATCTAAATGCTTGTAAGTTGCTCTTACCTATTGCAGTAGAATATGAAGAGGAGAGATAATTCACATCACATTATTAAAAGATTTATTGCTTTAAAAGGACATTTGCATTTTTCTTTTTTTTTTTAATGCTAGGTTTTGTTTTGGTTTTGTATTGTTTGTTTCAGGGTTTTTTTATAGCTAGCTGTGGAAGCCACAGAACTTTCAGGGACTTGGCTTCATTTCTCTTTCCTTTTTTTCATCCTTTTTTTTTTCCTTTATTTTTTTTCTTTAACCCTCTTTCTTTGTACCCTGGAGGCTGTGAAGCTGGGGCGGGGGGGAAGAGAAAGCAAGCAAGGAGACCGACAGACAAGTCATGCTTGTTTTTTTTTTTCCAGACCCTCAACAACAGAACTGAGAGGCAGAAAGGAGCCAGTTGTAATTCATACCGAGTTGTAGGCTTTGTGTGATGAAAGCGACAGAGCGCTGCCTGGGAGATTGCTTTGCTGCACTCCACGAAGCAGATTTGAAACTGTCGTGGACCACTTTAGATGAGAGTTGGATTATGGAATGACCTGCTATGTCTGTGTCATATTGTTCTGCGCAGGGTGCATTATACTCTGCTAACTAGGTGTTCAGTACCAAATAAGAGAGGTATCCTAGATGTGATCTGTCAGCTGTGTCTCATATTTTTATATTGGTTAAAATATAAAACTGAAACAGTGATGGAAGAGGACAGAGCAGTTGGATGCCTTGTATATTTACAGTAAATCTCCATTCTGAGTATTTAAAATATACTGAGTTTTATTTAATTACTTTGAGAGCTATAGCATTACCTATATTTTTCAAACAAAAAATTGACCCTCTACTGAATTGGCAAAAAATTTGTCTATGTGTGTATGTATCATACCGCTTCTTAAGGGCATTACCTTTCCTTTCCTTAAGGACTTGTGGTGTTAAGTACAGTGTTTTAGAGAGCTGAAGACATTCACAGACTATGTTTGAGAACTCATTTAAAAACACAAGGAAAAAGCTGAGGTCACTATTAACTATGTTGTTTCCTACTGCCCTAGGCTTGAAGATGCAGTGGACGCCGGAGCATGCCCAGTGGCCAGAGCAGCACTTCGATATCACTTCAACCACCCGGTCCCCAGCCCACAAGGTGGAAGCCTACCGGGGGCACCTGCAGCGCACGTACCAGTACGCCTGGGCCAACGACGACATCTCGGCTCTGACTGCCTCCAACCTTCTGAAAAAGTATGCAGAAAAGTATTCCGGGATTTTGGAAGGCCCGGCTGAGCGACCCATTCTCAGCAATTACTCTGAAGCTCCCTCGGGGCTGGTGAATGGTCGGAAGAATGAAAGTGAGCCTTGGCAGCCATCCTTGAACTCAGAGAGCGTGTATCCCATGAACTGTGTCCCGGATGTCATCACCGCCAGCAAAGCTGGGGTAAGTGCGGCCCTCCCTCCCGCAGATGTCTCAGCCAGCATCGGGAGCTCTCCTGGGGTGGCCAGTAACCTGGCTGAGCCCAGCTACTCCAGCAGCACCTGTGGAAGTCACACCGTTCCCAGTCTTCATTCAGGGCTCCCATCTCAGGAATATGCCACAGGATACAACGGCTCATATTTGCATACCAGTTACAGTGGCCAGCCAGCACCTGCACTTCCATCCCCTCATCCATCCCCCCTGCACAGCTCGGGACTTTTACAGCCCCCACCACCGCCACCACCACCAGCCCTCGTCCCTGGCTACAACGGGACCTCCAATCTCTCCAGTTACAGCTACCCTTCCGCCAGTTATCCTCCTCAAACCGCTGTTGGCCCTGGGTACAGCCCTGGGGGTGCCCCGCCACCCTCAGCTTACCTGCCTTCAGGAATCCCTGCTCCAACCCCTCTGCCCCCAACCACTGTCCCCAGCTACTCCTACCAGGGCCATGGTCTGACGCCAATCGCGCCGTCTGCCCTGACAAACAGTTCAGCCAGCTCTCTCAAAAGGAAAGCTTTCTACATGGCAGGGCAAGGAGAAATGGACTCCAGTTATGGAAATTACAGCTATGGCCAACAGAGATCTACACAGAGTCCAATGTATCGAATGCCAGACAACAGCATTTCAAATGCAAACAGAGGGAATGGTTTTGACAGAAGTGCTGAAACATCATCCTTAGCATTTAAGCCAACAAAGCAGCTAATGTCCTCTGAACAGCAAAGGAAATTTAGTAGCCAGTCCAGTAGGGCTTTAACACCCCCATCCTATAGTACTGCTAAAAACTCACTGGGTTCGAGATCGAGTGACTCGTTTGGGAAGTATAGCTCCCCAGTAATGAATGAGCATGGTGACGAGCACAGGCAGCTCCTCCCTCACCCAATGCAAGGCCCGGGACTTCGTGCAGCTACCTCATCCAACCACTCTGTGGACGAGCAACTGAAGAATACTGACACACACCTCATTGACCTTGTTACCAATGAGATTATCAACCAAGGACCTCCCGTGGACTGGAGCGACATTGCTGGCCTAGATCTAGTAAAGGCCGTCATTAAGGAGGAGGTTTTATGGCCAGTATTGAGGTCAGATGCATTCAATGGACTGACTGCTCTACCTCGGAGCATCCTTTTATTTGGACCTCGGGGAACAGGCAAAACATTAATGGGCAGATGTATAGCTAGTCAGCTGGGGGCCACGTTTTTCAAAATCACTGGCTCTGGCCTTGTCACAAAGTGGTTAGGGGAAGGAGAAAAAATTGTCCATGCCTCCTTCCTCGTGGCAAGGTGTCGCCAACCCTCGGTGATTTTTGTTAGTGACATTGACATGCTCCTTTCCTCTCAAGTGAGTGAAGAACATAGTCCAGTAAGTCGGATGAGAACCGAGTTCCTTATGCAGCTGGACACTGTACTGACTTCTGCTGAGGACCAAATAGTAGTAATTTGCGCCACGAGTAAACCAGAAGAAATTGATGAATCTCTTCGAAGGTACTTCATGAAACGACTTTTAATCCCACTTCCTGACAGCACAGCGAGACACCAGATAATAGTACAACTGCTCTCACAGCACAATTACTGTCTCAATGACAAGGAGGTTGCACTGCTTGTCCAGCGCACAGAAGGCTTTTCTGGACTAGATGTGGCTCACTTGTGTCAGGAAGCCGTGGTGGGCCCACTCCATGCCATGCCAGCCACAGACCTTTCAGCCATTATGCCCAGCCAGTTGAGGCCAGTTACATATCAAGACTTTGAAAATGCTTTCTGCAAGATACAGCCTAGCATATCTCAAAAAGAGCTTGATACATACGTTGAATGGAACAAAATGTTTGGTTGCAGTCAGTGATGCTACTTAAAACAAAATGTAATGAATGTTGGCACACACAGAATCTGCTACATAGGGGTAGAGAACCCTTTTCAGTAGTGTTAAAATTGTAAAGGGTACTGGGAAGACTACGATTTACCTTGCCTCTAAAGAGCCAGGGTATACTTGAAGGAAAAGTGCATCAAACAAGAGCTGCTGATATGAAAAAGCCACACATGACAGAAAGCGCATGTTGATGCTCAGTTCTGTTCAAGCTAGACAATACTCACCAAGGAGCAAGGTGCAAGTGGGTTGATTTCAGAAGGACATGAACCCTGTGTGTTGATTCCATTCTGCTGTTCTTGAGATTTAGTTGCTGTCAAGTGCCTGAAGTGGTGCTTTATTTTTTGTTTGCCTCACAATTACATTGGTGGCATGTGCTAATATAAAGAGCTTTAACTTCAAACATTATTGGACTAAAGAGATGAACGGTTGTGTTGCAACAGAGAGCCAGATTTTTGCTATTCTAAGAGCAACAGTATTCCTCAATCCTGTCTGTTCTGTGGTGTTAAACTAAGAACAGGTAAAACAGGGTAATGGTAATCTGGACCTTAATTTCTGCAGTTCATTTCTTTTAATGTTCTGTCTGCAAAAACTCAGGAAAGTGATTGTGATTTGTACAGTACCTCAAAGGAATGTGTTGAAAGCACTATGTACTGCTGAGAGTTATAGGCTAGGCTTCAATGTTACTTTATATTAAATATGTATGTTTACCTCAACAATTGGAATATGGCAAGGAAAATTACTTTGAATGTATCCAGGAAAAAACTAAAGTGTGATATGACTGAAGCTTTACAGTTTTTAAAAATAGAAACAGAAGCATTTCCCAGCATTCAGGAATGGTTCTTTTGCCAATTTCTCACATAAAACCAGAGCAGAACAATTTTTCTTGTTGGTAAACTGTAAGAGTTTTCAGCATATTGCTCCTTGATAAGGTGATACAGTCTTTTTAGAAGGTGCATAGATGAATGAAAGAGCCACTTAATAGGTTTATGTTAGCATCTGAAACAGTCAAACGTTAAGAATTGGTAGGATTCCGAGAGGCAAATTACCTTAAGCTGTGACGGCTGGCCTTTGTTGCATGGCTCTAGTCGTAGTTTTGAGGCTATTTTGGTGAAGCTGTAGGGAGTGGAATCAGTGTAGGTCACTGGCAGAGCTATGGGTTGCAGAGCTGTTTATAGCAGTGCAGTGGACTGTGACCAAACAAACAGTATAAATAACAAAGCAAAACTGAACCCTCAAGGTACATTTACTTCCCTTCCCAAATTGTAAAGTTGAGTTTTCGTTGTGTACGTATGGCTTCATTGTCCTTAATGCAATCTTCATTTAGCATCCATTACAAATCTTTCAGGCTGGAGTGTGCCCACCATTATTTCTACCTCAGTTTTGTTACGTTTCTCTTGGAAAGCAAAGTAAGGAATAGGGCAAAAACCACCACCAACATAAGTCAGATTACATTAGGAATGCAAACCTGCTAAACAAGTTTCAGAGAGCTGCTGTTTTTTCCCCTGAAGTCAAGTTTTTCTCTGTGTTAGTGCTCTTTCCCCCCTCCTCTTTCCTCCCCCAAATATACATATTCTGGTGTCTTCCTTCTGGAAAGACTAGCTGGCATGTGTGGCATTTTGCTCAGTTCTCTCCCACCCTGGCCCCCCTTTCTTTTTATCCTTTAATGCTTTCCATGCAACTCTTTTGGTGACAGCTGACTGATGTTGGGTAATGTCTCTGAGCAAGAGAAGTGCGTGTCACAGCTGCCCAAGGCCTCTGCCATCACATGAACAAAACAGCCTTGCTTTTTTGAATGTATTTTTTGTTTGTTTACTTTAAGGAAACAGTAACAAAACTGTTGCAAAGCACTGGCATTTAATGTTTCTCTTAAGTAATGTACGTCAAGACCATTAAATAAATGCACTGAAAAGCCCCAAGAAGAGAGATACCAATCTGTTACTAGGTCATGTTTGTCTTCTCAAAAATTGTACAGACCTTGTCCATTTTGTTAAATCAGTGGAGACGTTTAGCGTTCAGAAAGCTAATGAGGGATTTTGTGATATTGCTGGAAATTTATGACTCTTGATTATTACTTTTCTTTATTTTTCTTTTAAGATATATATATATATATTTAGATAGAACATGCTAAAAACAGAGCAAATAAACCAAAATCTAATTTAAGATGGATTCCTGGCAAACATTTTGTCTATCTAAAACTTTATGTTTTAAGCATAAAAGTACCATTTTAAAAACAGTGCCTTTCATTAAGGATATAGAAAGTAAGACTTAAGTATATCACCTGCTTTTTTTTCTTTTTTTTCTTCTTTTTCTTCTCAACAGCAATTACAGTCTATGATCCTTGTCATGACCCAGTCTTTCTGCTTCCCCAAACATCCACAGGCTGCTTCTTCACCCTGGTCATTCCACCATCCTCATATCTGGGAGATGCTGATGTCCCCATTAGCTGTAGGTTCACACTGATCACACTGGCAAGTACACTGTTGCAGATTGCTGACCCAATTTCTGTCCTAGACATTGCCTTTCATATCTGCTGTTGAGCTGTGCTCATTTAAAAGGCTCAGACAAGTTTTGATAAACTCTTTCTCCCAACTATACTCCTAAAAAATTTTTTTTGTCACTTGTAAAATGAAAACTACGCACTGAGTGGTTTTTTCCCTGCTCTTTTTATCCTGTAGCAAAACCAAAAGCAAACAAAATTACAGACAGTCCCTTTGGCTTCCAGCTTTAAGTCATTCTCTTTAAAAAGTCACTCTGGGAAATGGATTTTTCAAATGTTAACCAAAGTGAGAAGCAGGCAGAAACTGAAATGGAGTGAAAGATGCAGGTTCCACACACACATGCTCATGTTCTCCAGATTTCAATTCAGCTTTGGGGCAGCAGAAGTGGAAAACTTCACCTTATCACAGCTGCTGTAAGGGGAGAAAAACAGAGCCAGATTGTTACCCCAATCTTTCTTTATCAGCAGCTGTCTTTGGTATAGCTTTGGGGGGTGCCTGTTGAATTTGGTGAGAACTTGGCCAGGAACTGCAACAGGAGGCGCATCAACCCTTCTCCAACTTGGTTTCTGGCCACTCCTTTGATGGAATTCAGGCCTGAGCTGGCTAAATCCCCTGCCATGTCCTGTCCTTCTTGTTGTTTTCCTTCCTTCTCCCACATTCAGCCCGTTTTGTCCCTAATGTGCAGGTTTGGGCAG
>VXBI01000859.1:14443-99443 GCA_013397375.1 Toxostoma redivivum | reverse complement strand
ATTTATAAATTCAAAACCAGTTCCACACAAATCCAAGATATAGGCTGTTTTGTTGAAATGCAAACCTGAATGGCTGGTAAATCCTACTCTATAATTTTTCCTTTGTTAAAGGATTTTTTTTCCTCATTTGTATTTTACATCTTCTTGAGTCATTTATACAAATTCAATACAAAATAAGTAACAGTAAGCTTTTAACTTAAAACCTTGCCAGGTGCCATATTTTATTATTTTCTTTTTATATGGATATTACCTATTCTTCTAACAATTTAACTAGGCAGACCATTAAATCTCTGTAATGCAATTAATGTAGATGGAAACAAATTTTCCATGAACATGGAAATATCACGTTTAGAATATTTAGTTTAAAACTGCCTGTAATTTGATGATAACATTGTTTACCTTCATTCAAACCTGTGATTATATCTTTATTCAGTAGTTTTTGTGGGTTTGAAAAAGTTGAGTTCCTTTTCTCCTTTTCAGCTTGTTTTCAGAATTTGAAAAACGGAGATACAAAGGGAGCTGTGGCAGCTGAATTCTCTTTCATGTGTGTCCAGTCCAGGTGAAGCCCAGCATAATGTACTGTAATATGTCTCTTCAATTCTCTGATACAATGACCTGTGCATCCTCTAAATCCCCCACAGAATGCGCAGACACAGACTGATTGAGGTGAGTATGGACTTAAGTATATATATTGTTCTTTGTAGCTCTGAGGAATTGGCACTTTTGCCAAATGTGAGATGATGTGGATTGTAATCTATTGAGATATGAGTTCAGACTGGCCCTGTTATACATTGTAAGAATAACTAAAGATTTGCCTGGAGTAAGTTTTGTGGTGGGTTTTTGATAGTTATTTTTCTTTTCTTCCTCAAAACAATCAAACAAACAAACAAACAAAAAAAACCAGAAAACCACCCACTCTCTTTTTACAATTTCTGACGCTTTGCAGCTCCACTGCAGCAGTAATCATGAAAGTACCTTTGTGGTAAGAGCCTCTTGGTGGAGGCTGGGGTAACATGATGCCAGAAATCCCAGCCTCTTCCTCAGGCAGAAGGATGCAACTGTAGAGACAAACTGGTAAAAGGCCTGCACATGGGAACCATGGCTTTTATACTTCCTGATGGTGCAGACTTTAAAAAATATATATGTTCTGGCAAAGAAGAATTAATATTGAGCACAGATGCTCTCAAATCATAGCTAGTAGCTATTTCAACAAGATCACCTTTCCGGTATAATTGGATGAGAATATTTTATTTTCTTTTGCCCTAATAGGAAAGGAGTAGGGCAGCAGTTTATCTTATAGGTCTTGGTGTCAAAGGAGTATTTTAAAAGCTTGGTCTTTTGTTCTATAATGAATGAGAAACAAGAGGTTTAACACTAACAGGGAAGGTAGTCACAGCAATTAAACAGCATTTTTAATAATCCCCCAACCTTTCTGTTGGAATCAAATACTTAATCCTGATCCTAAATTAATATGATTGTGTTGTGAATGTGTTCCTCTCTCTGGCTCCCTATCTGGAGTACAGAGCTCGCCTTGCTCCCCTTGTCTTGGCACTCCTAAGGAGCTCCTTGCTGTCCGTACCTCTGGGTCAGCCTCCTTTGTGAAATACCTTAGCTAACAAAGCTGGAAGAATTTTTCTACTGCCACTTGTTTTCAGTAACACCATTTCTGGCCTCTCAGCTTCGCTGCTCCCATGGTCCTTGGGCTGCTCTGCCTTTGGCTGCGCTTGGCTGGGGAAAATCTCTGTGCTGGGAGAGCCCGGGGAAAACCCCCAGTTCTCCCCAGGTGCAACAGGGTGGGGAGGCTACAGCTTCAATGCTATAGTCATAGATACATAACCACAGGCAAATATATCAGCATTTTAAACTGTTAAATGAGTAAAATTACCACAGCAATTCTGTAGGTCAATAAAAGAAAGGATAGATTTGAACATGTGGCTCTTAGGAAAGTTTTGGGACAGGAAAATTTGTCTAGGATTGCAAGAGCTCCAAGAGATACTTTCACTTATGGATAATATTCAGTAAAATTAATTGGAATCTTCATGCCTAACTGAATTTAAGTTCTACTAAATTCAAGATTTTTATCTTAAATATAAAGCAACCACAGCTTAAGACTTTAACATTTAGATTACTGTTTTTATTTTACAAAGTCAGAAAAAATAAATAGTTTTACATTAATTTCCCACTAACATATTTTATAGAAAACAAAATTCTTATTTTCAGCTGCAGCTTTTCCATTTTTAATCTACTTTAATTAAGGTCATTCTGCAATCTAAATTTTTAGGCAAAATTATTTTTTTTCATTCAGCACTTAAAATGGAAATCTAGAACACTGAAATTTTAGCCGTAATCCAAAAGAGATTACATGTTGATGTTTGGGTTAATGGGAATAAAACATTCAGAATGTTTTACCCTAATTAGCTGGGTTTGTGCTAACACATGTGTGCTACAACGTTCTAAAATATCTTACCACAATTCTTAAATACATTTCAACAAATCTGTTTGAACTCTACATTTCTCTTGCAGGCAGAATAATGTCTGTTGGTTTTATGTTTGGTTCCAAACTTCTTGCAAGGGAGATTACAGAGTCAGAAGGAAGTGTCCTTCATCCATACCATCCAGGTGTGCTCCAGGACCCAGCTTTGCAGAGGGTGGGAGGATTCTTTGCTAACACCCAGACATTCCAGGTGGGGAACCCAGAGCAGAAGGCTGAGGGGAAGAGCCAGCTCCCATGGCTGGACCTGTAATAGCCCATGTGCACTCCTGTTGGCATGCCTGGGTACCTTTGTCTGTGGGTGACATTCACTGGTTACTTTAACAGTTAGCACTGGTTTTCACAGAGAATGAGTGGGTTTATTTTTATGCCCTTAGAACTTTTTTTTTAAGAATTCAGGGATTGTGATGTAATGCAGGATATTGAGTATGTGTTTCATTCAGCACTCAAAATTAAAACTACTCACATTGTATAATTCTCTTTCAGTCACAATCTTAGCCTTTTTGGAGGATAAAATTAATTCAAAGCTGGAAAAACCTGAGAGGGACCTGTTTTGCACAGCCAGTGATGTCCTCAAGCTGGGTAGCTAGTACAGCCGCTTTTTCCTTATGCAGATATTTTGAAAGCAGAATGTATTTTCCTTCTGGCAGAATCCAGTTAGCAACCAGTGTATTTACATTTTCAGCTTGTGAGAAACAAGGATACATCTATTAAATTTGTATCTCTCTTTACTCATGTGATTTCCCCCTGAAATCTAATGAAAACATCCTTTAAAGTTTTTTGTAAAGATTGAAGTTTAATAGAGAGATACTGAATTTGGGTCTTCATGTAACAGAACTCAGCACCTGGAGAGTAACATCACCAAATGTTCCCAAGATTGGCAAATATAAGTGCAATAAAAACTATCAGGATTCAATTGAACACAGTAGCACAGCATTGTCTAATGCAATAAGAAGCCAGTTGGGAAAATACATGTCCAATTTTTTTGGTATTCAGATATAGAAATGCAATGGTAAGAGCTGAATTTCAAACATCTTTCTCAGCTTAAGAAAAGGAATGATAAAATAGGGTTGAGACATCTCCTGCTGACTTTCAAATGTAGGTGTACAGGGGAAATATATCTGCTTGACCAATGACCTTCCCTTTCTATACCCACTAAAAATTGATCCTGAGATATCAACACATATTCCCAAATTTGTCGAAAACAATTTCTGGAACTTATATCTTACTCTTGAGGAGATATTAAAAATGTATGTTTCTTGCACTTCAGTAACACTCAACCAGGATGTTGTCAATGCCATTATTTCATGGCTTAGGCCAGTCTTGTATGACTTGTCAATATTTCTGCTTCAAAATCTCCTTCACTAGAAGTAGTAGCAGCTATGGCAGGGGTT
The DNA here is from genome assembly GCA_013397375.1 of Toxostoma redivivum. NCBI lineage: Eukaryota > Metazoa > Chordata > Aves > Passeriformes > Mimidae > Toxostoma > Toxostoma redivivum. The sequence continues at coordinate 95,558 of VXBI01000859.1, read as the reverse complement.
AGTAAGGCTGGATACCAATGCTGGGTGACAGGTAGTCAAGTGTCAGAGCAGCCCATAGCCACCACTGACTTCCATCAAAAGAGGATTGATGCCAGGTTGTAGCTCTGTTTTCCAGCTACCAAGAGCTAGCACTCCTCAATTAGCGAGCAAATTACAATCTGGTAGAAAAGAAAAAAAGTCAAGTTAATGGATCCTTCTTTGTTAGACTACTGCTGTCTTCACTTCTGTTTCCTGCTAAAACACATGCTTGAAAATTGCAAGCCAACAAATACACACACTTCCTTAAAATCTGAGCAAACTTTGTGCTGTGAATAGAATAAAAATTCCTTCTGCTTCTTGTCCCAATGCCCCCAAACAAACAAACATTTTCTCCTCCTTCAGCAGCCTCTATTGGTACTTGTGAGGGGAAAAAGTTTGGACAAAATCAGTTGAAGGTTGCAAGAACACAGATATTTAGCCTAAACCCCAAGTGTAAGATGATCCAAGCCAGCTTCCAGCCAAGTGCTCCCTTTCCAAATCAAATGGCTAAGTAAGATTAGTGAGGGGGGTTACAAATAAACCAAGGGTGAAGAAGTGATTGAGGGACTATAATGTATGTAGTATATAACTGGTAGAGGAAATCAAAAACAATTATAAGATATCTAGGAAATTGCCACATTTCTTATAACATTTATTTAACAGAAGCAGTCCAACTGAAGCATGATTATCCTTACTATTTTCCCCATGCAAGGAAGTGAGAAGGACAGCTTTTAGACTGGTACTTTTCCAGAATCTAAAAGCTGTCCTTAGCTATATCTTCTGCAGCACTTTCAGGGGCGTGTGAAGACCAACCGAAATCAGATGAAATAGTTGTGGGCTCCCTCTCAGTCACTTCAGACTCAGCAGGTCAGCTGTGAGAAGCATTTACAAGCTTTCCTCCAACTTGTCAAACACCTGGATATGTAGAAAACCACAATATTAAAAAAAATGTAAAAAGTAAAAAAACCCCAATTATTGAAAATGTGAATAAATAAATTATTGCACTTGAATAATTTATCCCAAGGCACCTGCTAACATGGTGATTTTTCTCCACCAGCCATAGAGCACCTGAAGGCAACAGAGTTTCTGTTTCGTATAGGCACAACATTTTTTAAAATCTGCTTTTCTCTGCATTTATTTTAGAGATTAGGGCTCCTCTTCCCATAGTCTTTTTTCTTGTAGCTGCTGTCAGGGCTGCTCTAGGAAGGCTTCCCAAGCAGGCTGTCCATTCACAAAGCCAGAAGGGAGAGATGGAGACTTATGGATGAGGAATGGGGTTTGAGGGTCTGACTGCACAGCATGTAAAACCTTTGCTGTGTGCAGGAAGGACACAGATGGGCATTTTCCTGTAAAAGTCAAAGTTGGGCCACAGGACCAATTCAGGGCACATATCAGCAAATGAGGAAGTGGCAAAAGTGACCTTGGGGCTGGTCTCAAGGCCACTGAGATGTACCCAGAAGACAGCAGTGAAAAAGATGTAGTCTTAATCTTCTATGAAGTTCAACATACTGGATAAGTTACATGGTCCAAACTGGCTTGATCCAGAGATGGCTGAAACCATGAGCTGCTTAAGGTTTTGGGAGGTTCTCTGTAGTTGGGACAGTTTGAGTATTTACAGAAGATTCTTTCAAGAGACTGCTGTGTTTGAAGAGCTCCATCAGACTGATGGATTTTTGGGCAGATTTCTGGCAAAATGTACATGTCTAAGATAAATGTAACACCTTTGTTCTCTGCACACTGCCTATTACCATCACTATTGTGGGCTGCATCTCTGCAAGCTTGTCTGCAGGAATGCACGATTTTATTATCATATTGTTGTGTCTGGAAAACATTAACAGGTATGTTTTCTCCCAAGGACTGTACTTAGCACCAGAAACTCATTTTACCACTGAGGAAGGGAACTGGTCAATTATTATACTCCCTGTGGTTAGTAAACTGATTTTGTTGCATTTTTGGTTCCTAATATTGAAATCCAAGTAGTGGTCACATGTGTGGGAGCTCCCATGAAGACAAGGATACTTTATATATATGCCCCACTGGATCCATTTTCCAAATTCAACTCTGTGTTATCTCTATTTCTTTTGTAATTCTTTTACTTTGATTTTACTGTCTCTTACTCTTGTACCTGTACTACCATTTGCAGTAAAGCTCAGTATTTGGACATACCAATTCTGATAGGTAATGTGTGTTAAAGACATATTTTGAGTAAAAGATAAAGAGGTCAGCTAATCATTTAAAGTCTCCTCCTGACATATATTCTCTTCTCATGACCACAGCATCTAAGTCTTCATTAAGGCAACAATTTGAAATATACTATATATATTTGCTAGGTTTTCTGATCATGAGGTAAAGGGAGCAACATTGTACACCTTAGAAGTTAGTGAGCCTTTTCATTAGTAGCAATAAAGAAATTGCAACAATCTAAATATATTTATGAAAAATACACATAAAATTTTCCAATGAAGTGAAGCAGAGTTGCGTGACAAGGCACACATCATTATATAAGACAAGAATTGCAATTAGCAAAACTTGTTTAGATGCTTGGGTGACCTCTGCAAAAATCTACTGTTGCCATAAAACTCTCTAGCCTTGCTTGTTCCTAGAAAATAGGTGGTGTTGGGAAGGTGCCACAAAGGCAGTCTTCCTAAGCAGCTCCCTTGTATCAGTCACCCAAAGCTCCTGGTCTGTTGGTGATTTGAATTGAGAATAGGAGAGATGAGATGCAAGTTACTGGTTTTACAAATGAAGAATGAAATTGGATGCATTTTGCCCACTTTGCAATCAACCATTATGTATATGCTTAGATTGAAAAACTAATCTGGTAGTTTTCACATCCAATCATATTAATGAAGTAGCAGAATTACTTGTGTGATTCTGTACTACAGTCAATTTAGTAAATAGATATGAAGAAGAATAAAATAAGTAAATTTTTATAATACTCTTATAATTCTGTAGGAATTAAACCAGTAAAAAATGTAGATTGAACTTTGTTTTAATTGGTTTATGTTTAAAGATTCTTTGATCAGCGATAACAGTAATATGTATTAACATGTTGCATTTTAAAGTGACGCTGCCTTTCATTAATCAAGTGTCTGTATGGTTGATTAATTTGAACAAGGTTTAAATTGCTATGAAAATTTATCATTCATAGCCATGATCTCCATTTACATATATGTTAATTATTGTAAATGTAATCTTTTTCTGAATCCTCTGGGCTGCATACTAAAAAGACACAGTGATCACAGGGAGAGACTACTTTTCTATTACAAAGTGAACTCTTACCAGTATTCAGTAAAGTCTGTTTCAGTTGTCAAAGATAGACTCAAAACATTAAAACATTTTATGCTAAAGGCAAGTTCAAATACTGTAGATGCTATTTCCTTTTCAAATTATTTCTTTATTCAATGGCTAGAACATTTAAGAAAATGAAACTAAGCACTACCAACCACTATAAAATTAAGTTCTGTCTCTATGGGCTTTTTTTCCTTGCTACTTTGAGAGTTCCTCGTAGTAGCTACATTATTAATAATCATGAGAGTGGGCTTTTCCATATATCTTTTGAAAAGAGTGGCTTGAAGAAGTTACTAAGTCAAAAGAACTCTTTGTAGAACAATTAGAATGAGTTAAATTGCAAAAGACAGACATTACCAAGGTTTACAGTGTTTCAGGATGACATAGAAAAAAATCTCTTCACACTGGCTGTAAAATAGCTGTACCAGAGCTCCTCACCCACCACACTGATGCATGTGCTTAATGCAAATAAACACTTGCTCTGCTCTCTTCGAACTCTCCAGCTCAAGGAGATGACAGTCATTTGTCTAAAACTTATTACATTTGACGTAGTCAAGAATTTTATCAAGGTTTAAAGAGAGAAGGTGTTTCACAGAACATCTCCTGCAATATTACAGAGAGAAAATCATTGGCAGGAAATGGATTTCAGATACAAAGCATAAAATATTTCTCTTTCAACAAACAACTGCTACAGCTTTTATTAAAAAATGCATATCAATAGAAACTAATTATTTACCATTAAATTACACTCTGGGTGTATTGCTATTAATTGCTTTTTTGCATTCACAGAAACTGACATTTGCTCAATTTTTTTTTTTCCTTGAAACATCCAGGCAGATTTTATTCAGAAATTACTTAAAAATATCAGAATTGCAAGAAGACATGTGTTAGGGCCTCCAGACCCTGTTCCAGGAAATATTTCAGCATATGCTTATTTCCATCTTTGCTAAGACAGTATCTCTTCACTTACTTATCTTTAGTGTATGGCCTGGTTTCTTCTTTGAGAGGGTGTTAAATTGTTCCTTACACTTTTTTTACTTGTTTCCAAAGTTGTTTTGTTATTTTTAAATTTTTAAAATGAATCTTTTATTACATAGTTCAAAAAGGAACCACTCCTAGGTGCAAAATAAAAATTTCCTTTATTTCCATTATTTTTTATAATTTTATGTTTACATGATTTGTATTTACATAATATATGCGCTGCAGGACCAGCCTCATTTCTCAGTCACAATTTAATGCAATTAAAATGTCTATGTGGAAACCTTTGCAAGCATAGCACCTTTGTACTACCTGACTGAGCAGTTTTAAAGATACTTAATTTGCAGTTTTCTGTTAGTTTGATAATGAAATGTGTTTTTATGTTTTGGGTCTCAAGTCTGTATGGATAAGGTAGATGTGAAAATCACATCAGTCTTTTGGCATAAGCATGCACACAGATTTTGGAGTGTTGCAGTCAATATCTGGAAGAAAGTATTCGTAAACACATATCTTTATGTAGTGTTTTGATGTAGCATTTTGCGAGATCTGAATGGTTTGCTGAATGCTGAGCAGAAAAAGGTCACTTTTTTTTCCCCCTACAGTCAGTGTGGCTATCCTGTCATTGTACCTTGTGGCACAAATTATTTGAAGTTCATGGTTATCTGAATTGCTTTTTTCTCCCATAAATCTGAAATATGCATGGTATTCTCATTTTGAAGAGATTTTGGTGCTAATGGATGGAGCTATGTGTCTGCAATGGTACTCTGGATGTTGTTATACCAATAAGAGATGCACAGTTTATACAGACACACATACATATATATAGCAACTGCTAAATATAAATCTGGGAAGAGGCATAAACTAGGGTTTGTTCACAGTACAGGAATAAGGATGCACACAAGGAAATCATTTGGGCACAGAGGTAAAGCAAGCAAAAACCAGAGGATTACCTTTCTATAAGGCATGTTATCACAAGTCACTGCTATGCAATGTGCAGAGGTCAAAAATATAAAGGATTTAAAGAAAATTACATTATTTCATAGAAGAAAAGAAAAAATCTCAGAAGTCATTAGAAATATTTGTAGGATTTTTAGCTTAGGAAGTCTTTGAATGATTGTTGAGGGCTGGACAGATATGCCAGCTTGCTGAGTTAACTAAACCATTGGCATCTCTGTAGTTGCTAGTTGTGAATTTTATTTATATATTTACAAAATGAAGGATTTGGTTCATATTTATTTGTTTCAGTCATTTATGTTTAACTGTAATATTTGGGAAATTTTATTCAGAGATACCTCTTTCCAGAAAACAAATTATTTGAGCTGAAACTTTCTAAAATATGGGTCTAAAATGTTAACAGGCTTGAGAAACTTCAGATCATTTGATAGAAGCCCAGTGAATTAAGAATAAGTGTAAGTAGGGTCTTACAATAAAGCACCAATTTTACTTGTAGTAATGTCTGACTCTCGATTTTGCTGACATGTATGTGTGTTTGTGTGTGTGCATTTCAGAGGATACACTGTATGCTTTAGTTGATAAATGTGTAGTCAACTCAAAGGATATAAAAACACTCAGCATGTTTTAAATAGATGTACAGTAAAACCAAGGTTTGAGTTACTGTTTTTGTGGAATAAGTCTGGGTTTTAGTTTATAGAGGTGGTGGGACAATGATATTGACTTACATAGTTGAGCAATTGATTCAATTTCAAAGCCTGTATATGATTATTTTTTATCCTGCAGACAGAAGCTGATGGAAATGTCCTAGGTGATTCCTGAGTTTAAGGTAAATGAGCTCAAAACATTTTTGTTATTTAGGACAATTTGTGGACATCTGTTTAGAGCAAGGGTGGGTACAATGCACAAATGAGCATTCAGATCAGCTGTACTTGTATTCTGTTACAAAAGTATTTTTCCAGTTAAAATACAGTCAACTTGAAATTTTCTGTATCTATATTGCATGGATTTCATCTGTAGCAGACCCAATAACTTAGTCCATACTGGGATTCATGACAGAAGTTGCCATTTAAAGAGGGATTGGTATTTTGGAGGTGGACTTGTTAAAAACTGAGCCTTAACAAAAGTGAAGGTGACCCCATCAAGTTTTTTTGGCTTTCTGTGCTAGAGAAGGAGAAGTTACTGGAGGGAGGAAAGAAATAAGTGATGTGAGGAATTAGGATGTCTGCAACATCCTTTTTAATGAAAAGAAGCAGGGTAGGTCACATGTGCTTCTACCAGAGAAAGGCAAGGTGCAGGGAGTAAGATGAAGTTTTACATGCATTGCTGAATACATGGGAATTAAAGACCATATGAAAGATGCAATACATAAAAGGAATCTGCCAGACCTCATTGCAGCTTCAGTATAGAACTGTTGGTATGAGCTGGAGTCCACCTAATTGGTGTGAGTGACAGGTAACCCTGTGAACTGGGACATGTGAGGAAAATCAGATTATTTACGGGAGCAGGTTAAAATTTACAATATAAGGATGCATCATGCTGCAGTTCCATGCCTGCTTTACACCACTTCCAAAGCACTCCCTGTAGCTGTGTGCTTCACCTCTCCCCAGTGCCCAGCGAACATGACTGGAGCTGTGGGAGGAGAAGAGGGAGAGGACAGTTGTGAAATCTGAGGGACCAGTAGACACTTGAGCAGCCGTAATGTACTCTATTTGTTGGAGAACAAGTATGGGAAGCAAGGAGGTACATTAATCTCTATTGGTTCTGTATCTCCTGGGGCCTCCAAAGAGCCCTTTGAATGTACTTACTTGAAAAGTACTGTTCTGAAACGGTTACTATGTTAAAAGTGTATTCTTTCTAGTTTCCTCTTTTTAAAATAGAATCTGCTTTAACTCACATAAGAATCTGAGCCTTGTTTTTAAATCTAAATGCAATAAACCTAAGAAATCTGTTTATGTATATCCTCATGAAATGGGGAAAAAAAGAAAATAAGTCCATCATCTGGGTTCTAGATAATCCATGTAACATTTAAAGATATATTGCTTTCAAGACCATTTCTTTCATTTAATAGAAAAGGATGCTGGTTTCTGTGACTTAATCTGAATAAACATCTCCATTGTTTCTTCAGTTAATGATCACTTCCAACATTCTCTTGACCATTTTTTTTTCCAAAGAGAAAATTAAAAAAATACTTAGCAACAGAAATCAGCAGAAGGATCACCTATTTCACTTCTCTAAAGCCTAATTTCTCCTTTTGAAGGGTAATAGTCTCAGATTTCTAATACAACCTAAAAATTGGATTGCTTTGGCCTTGTACCAGCCTCTGAAAGAGTTATCATCTGAGCTCGAGTGCACCCATGCTGCTGCCCATGCACTGCCCTATTGAATTTGGCTGGGGGAGGGGGCGGTTCTGCCATGCTGAGCAGCTGCAAAATTGGACCCTCACAAGAGAAATTATTCTGGTAGGCAGCCAGGAAGAACAAATATTGGGAGCTGGTTTTCTGCAGCTCCAGCCCCCCAGCCAGACAATGCTCCGCGCTCAGCTGTGCCTGCTCGCTCGGTGCCCGTGTGAGAGCGATCCATCCTCCCTCCATCCCCGCAGCACCGCCGCTCCCAGCAGCGATGGAGGCAGGCATGCATGAACACCAAAACAAAGCCGGCTTGGTCCAGCTTTAGGCCAGATCACTTTGAGACTATCCTTTCAGTAAGGACTTGGAAGCTTTCAGGTTTTTATTCAGATTATTTGCATTTTTAGGCAGCAATAAGAGAATTAGTTTTGTCTTTGGCTGCTATTTCGTTTTTTCCCATATATGCACAATTTGCCAAGGAGATTCCCTTTCCTCCCAAATAATAATAAAATCTCAGTACATTGTTCAACCCTACTTTACATATTTTTCTCTTCTAGGACATCTGTACTCTGCATACTTTTGCATTCTCCCCTCACCCTTTTCTTCTCAGCTGCTCCATGTTTTTATGTCTCTCAGGAGGGGTTAATTCTTTACAGATGCGTCCTGCTTGCCAGGAGTCTCACATGTGCAAATTATTAATCTTTTCTATTGCTACAGTAACTCCCAAGGCTTTAAACACCCCCTACCTAAAACTGGCCCTTTTCCAAAAAACTTTTCATATTCCCTCACTGAAAGATAATTTGGTCCCCTGCAGGGTTTGCACTGTTATTTAGCACAATTGCCTAAGTAAGTTCCTTATTTCCACATAATAATTTACAAATTGGAATTTAATTTAAAAATTTAAACCCCAGAGTATTAAATTTCTCTAGTTGTATAATTGATTTGTTAGCTTGTTTGGGTTTCGGGGGTTTTTTTTAGAAAATGACATTGTTTTATTCTGATTTGCTTTTAACCTTCGGTTTTAAATAATGTGTGTAGTTTAGTGATTGTAATGGTAATGATGTGATATGTAATTTGTAATGTCAACTGATGTAGCTAGGCTTCCTTTCCATGAAACATAGAATCTGGTTCTTGAATATGGAATGACTTAACTGGCTAAGTCCAGAATATTCTAAATTTTTATTTAATAGGAGGTCTAGTTATTAACATCTGTTTCACCCACTTATGTTTTTAATTTGTGATATTAACTCAATGCAGTTGCTCCATGGTTTATATCAGCAATCAGATAGGGACATGTAAGTGCACATATTGTGTGACTCTCACCAGATACAGGTCTATGCACAAATAGAAATCCACTGGTTGTGTACACACATCTCTGTATCTATAGGTGTGAACATACTTTGTTTAGGCCTGGCATGACTGATGAGCTGGCATTTTTTTTTACCCTCTGTCTTGGTCTTTCTGATGTGTTCTCCTGATTTCATATTTATTTCTCAGCTACTGATTGGATATCATTATGACACTTCCAAGCTTCCAAATAAATAATTTATTTTGAAAGTTAGATATGTCATAATAAAGCATTAAGACACTCCAGGCAGTGTATTTCTGGCTGATTATATACCTCCAGTGGTATTATAAGGCACAGGCAGAGGACTGAGTGATTTTAAACACCTGACAAGTGCAATAATCCCCAAGAAGTGCATGGCCTGGAGCATCTTACTGCTGTTATGAAACAGAATTTATAAATAAAAATAAGAAGAACAGCCAGACCTATTTATTTGTGGGGCATTGTGAGTGTAGAATGACATCACTAAGGACCAATCACTAACCTTGTTTTGCGCTGATTAATGTAATGGTCATTTCCTAATGTGAACAATAAACCCAGATACTTCTAAGAAAACATTAAACAGCTTTGAGTTTAATGTGTGCAAAGGAAATGTAAAGGTGGTTTAGTTGCAAGGCAGACACATGATCTGTTTAGTACATACAGAAGGTCTCCCTGCAGGCCAATTAAAAAACCTTCCAAACAACGCTGACTATTAATTCACACAGTATTTATAACTCAAGTGAGTTAAATTTTTGCATCTCAGTGAAGTGTTCTGTAAGGAGGAGAAATAGATTTCATTAGGACAATAACCAGATATGAAATGTGTTTTTTCCTGAGAAGTAAATTTTAAATGAACCTTTTAACAACAAGGAGGTTATGGGAGATGTAAGAATGCTGCTTGTAGATTATTTTCTCATTAGGAACAAAAATCCTGATAAAGAAGTCTACTTCTGAAAACTTAATACATGTAGTTTATAAAACTGAAACTCTAAGAAGATGCTGCAGCATATAGTGGTATCATCAAAGCTGTAGTTGAATAAGTACTATCATAAAGAGTAGTTATAAAGAAGTGTTTTGTTTTATTTGATTTTCTGTTGCACATATAAAAATAGAACTTCAGAAATGTCAGAGTTAACACATTTAACTTCTGGGCACTGAAAATCTTCCTTGTGATTCACAGCTTGAGACTCAGTATAATCAAGAGCTCATATTCTTGTGCATAAGCACAAGCTGGAGTGACTTTCCTCTGTAGCAGGGAAAATGTGCTCAGGTAAAGGGGATCACCTTTAAAATAATGTGGGATGTCTGTGATAGAAGTAAAGGTATGGAAAAGGCTCCGTGAGTCTGTGCCGCAAATAACTTACATCCTGAAGAAAGAGGAATCCTTCAGGTGGACTGTAATTCACAGTATCCCAGAATGGCTGAGGTTGGTAGATCTCTGGAGAACACTTAGTCCTCCCCTCTGCTCAGGCAGGGTCACCTGGAGAAGGTTGCCAAGATCATGCCCAGTTGTGTTTTGAGTATTTCCAAAGATGATGGTTCCCCAGCCTCTGTGAGCAACCTCCAAAAGTGTTCAACCTCCTTTGTTAATATGAAGATTTCATAGAATCACAGAATGGTCTGATCCAGAAGGATCATCCAACTCTTAAGTGAATGGTCCATATGGGGATCAGACCTACAACCTTGATGTAATTAGCTCTGACCAACTAAGCTCATCCAGATTTGACCGACCTGTGTTTTCTTATGTTTAGATGGAATTTCCTGTATTTCAGTTGGTTTCTTTTGTTTCTTGTCCTTCCATCAAAAAACACTGTAAAGAGTTTGATTCCATTTTCTCTATTACTCCCATAACCCAGGTGTTTTTACACATTGATGAGACCCCCAGGTTGAAAACTTCAACAAATCACTAAATCCATCTTTCTTGTACTGAGAAGGCCAGGGCTGGACCTAACAACTCCAGATATTTTTCAGCAGGTGTGAGTAGGGGTGAAGGATCATGTTGCTCAGCTTGCTGGCAATGTTCCTAATGCAGACTGTAGTGTTGGTGGCTACCTTTGCTGCAATAGATGATATTTTTCTCATATTCAACTTGTTTCTGGGACTGTTTGTTCCCTCACCTTTACTTGGATCAAGTTGAGGCTATCCTGTTGCTCACTGGATTTTCCTTCTTCTGACTTAAAGATAGGAGTGACACTTGCTTTCTTCAAGTTCTTGGGAGCTCTCAGAAAAGAGAAAGAGAATAGAGAGAAGGCTTTCCACTATCAGGGTGGGTCCTTCAGAACTTGTGGATGCATCCCATCAGGTCCCATGAACTTTTCCCTGCTGGTGGAGATTCTTTTGCCCCATTTGATTGAGTGGATCCCATATGGTCCTAGAAACCCTAAGTCCTTCAAGAGGATGTCATGGTTGTGAAAGCCACAGCCCTCTTGTCAGTGCCAGCTGTATAACCAGCTGTTGACCCAAAGGACCCCGACCCTCCACCTCGAGCTGATTACCCTCACTGGTAGGACTGAGGAGAAAACATCCCAGATCCCCATAACCCCTCACCCTCAGAGGCATGTAGGTATTTAGGACTGCAGCAGCCAGAAACCTAAGATGCATGTGAAGAAAAAGTTCGGTGTGTTAGTTATGCTCTTCCCCCCTTGAAGTGTGGATCCCTCTTTCCTTTAGTGAGTTTCAGTAAGTGTCATGGAAGAGCCAGCAAAATGCGCCATGTGTATCTGCCATACACACATGGTGAAACAGCCACTGGAGAATATGTTTGTCCTGGGGAATATAATCTGCATTATTGTGATTACAGTTTTAAAAATCCACTACTTACCTACTGCCTGCAAGATCAAATGTTATTTTTGTCTAAAATTTCTGATAAACCATTTACCTATAAATGATTTGTGTAGATATGCAACACTGAATTCATTCAAATAATATGCTAGTGCAGCCTGCAATCTAAGAGCAAAGGAACTGCCATGACAGAGCAGACCAAAGGTCACAGTAGCCTGGTATCCTGTCTCCAAATGCAGCCAGCTCCAGATGCTTCAGAGAAAGCATAGCACCTCTATAAGGAGTGTAATGGAGTACCTTTCTCATGAGGAAAGATCTCTCCCCAGTTCTGTCCTTTCTAGCATATTTTTTGTACAATAGTACAAAAAATATTAAGACAGCTCATTCACTTATGATTTTTTCTATGACAATTACTTATGTAGTGAAAAGTTACCAGGGAATTTTTCCAGTTGGCATAAAGAATAATTTTACTTTCAGCCTGATAAGCCCTTTTTCTCTCCAGTCTTTGCATCCATGAGTACTTCAGGAGAATTTTGTCTTCCATTAAGAAATTGTATTGATTCTTTAAACTTCCTAAAATCTAATATAAAAATACTTTAACTCTGCTCCATGTATGTGCTGTAATTCAAAATGGAAAAAGAGCAAAATTCAAAGATTACAGAGCATATCTGTTTGCTTTGTCACAACTGATAGAATAGCAGAAATATATATTAAAAAACCAACAAACCTCTCTTGATAGCATGGAGGTGCTGTAAGAATTGTTTTCTCATGTAAAATCCATATTCTGGATTTTGTCTTCAAGCGTTTAGAGAGCCTGGTTCATTAGCAGTCCGTGGGTAAAAATGAGATATTTAACGCATCTTCTCATAATAGCGAATCATCCTCTGAACTTAAAATTCAAGTGGGTAGAAGGCTTTTTTGCATTATTTTACCCTGCTCAGCACTGGAACTTCAAAGTCTTATGGAGATCTAAGAATCATTAAGGTTGGAAAAGGTCTCTAAGATTGTCAATGCCAACCATTAGCCCAGCCATCACCATGTTCGCTGCTAAACCACCTCCCCAAGTGCCATATCCACCTTCCTTTTGAGCACTTCCAGGGGTGTGAGGTTGTTTCATTATGTCTACCTCTTGAACAGGCAGTGGGAATAAATGCAGGTGCTTGTTCTAGCCAGCACTGGGGTTTGCCTTGTCTTGTGTCTGCCTGTGCAGGGTTGGTGTGGGTATGGTAGCATTGTCCTCCTGTATTAGTCTCCCACCACATATACACACATGCACACACAATTTCCTTAGCGTTTTCCAGCCCATATCATCCAATTAGTTGCTTCACATGCTGCATTCTTCATAATGAGAGTAGGCCACAAGGACAGTATGCTGGTAAGCTTTTCTGTTCTGAAAGGAAAGTCCATCACTCCCACAGTGTACCAGTTCAGTGCTGTGAAATAATCCCTGGCTCTTGTTTTACCCTTCCCTTGGGGTATCTGCGCCACTGAATGACCCCATCATGCTCGGTGCATTGAGATTTTGAAACTAGCTGCTAACTACTGTGGATGCATTTCCTGACCTTACTGGTGGGAATTGAACCAAAGTCTCTCAAGTGCTGTAGGATCTAATTAATATGCATCTTATTCCAGGAAAGACTCATTACTTTATAGATATTTATATAAGGGGTATGTCTGCTATAATGGTTAATAACTATGAATAAAGTTTCATTTCTGATAGAGGAATAAAGCTTTTGTTTAGATATGGATTTTTAGTTTTATTAAAAAAATTAGAAAGTATGATTATGATAATTGGGTGAGAGCTCCAAATGGTCACACAAAGTTTTTATTCTTGCCTTTAGTACTAGCTGCAGTCAACTCTCCTTCCTCAACTAAAATTTAAACAAGAGACAGGGAGGAACTAATTTAAAAATTAATTCAAAGCATTAGCAAAGGATCCAGAGAGAGTCTGTGCTGGATATGGAAAACTTGTAGTATATGAGAAAGTGAAGTGAGTTATGGGTGACAAAGTATTGAAATAGTAGGTGTAAGCAAAGTCTTGTTCTTTCTAAACTGAGAAAAGGCATACCAAAGGGTAGCTATAGATCTGGTAGCTATGGATCCCCTGATTTTTGGGAAGTATAAGTGTTGATTTAGAACCTTTGAAAAGCTACTCTGACACATAGCTTATTGTAGTTAAAGTTTTTGGCAACATTATATTCACTATAACACCATATTCAGACCCCAAAGGAATTAGCTGGTGCTGCAGAGGGGACAAACCCCAGTGGCTGGGCAGACCAAGCATCTGTATTTACTCTCTCTCAGGTTCTGCTCAACAGGTAGAAATGGCAAAATAACCTCAATGCTTCAAAATCACATGATTCCAAGGCAAATTTGGAGACTCATGATTTTTGGACAACCAAATTTTAATGCTTAATTATGCTGCACATAATGATTCAGTCATATTGTCAAACCAGAGGAACTGAAATACTGTAAGCTCATCAAATGCATTTTCATAGTAACATTTCACCATGGATATAACTTACTGTATTTTAACATGCATATGACTTAAGGTTTATATGAAATTCAGTTTTACTGAGCTACCTCTGTAGAAAATAGTAAGAATCAGAAGCAATGCAAATGTGGGGTGCAGTCCTGCAGTGCTTACCTTGGGACAGCTGTGACAGTTACCCTGTTGCAATTGCAGAGGTTTTTTTATCACCGTGTAAAAGATATGTTTTTGGCCACTTCAGAAGGCAGTGATAATTCTTCCCTATCTCTTTCCATAGTCTACAGGAGCAGGAGGAGTTCCAGGGAGTCTTGGGCAGTTTTTCACCGTCTCTATCCTTGCGGAGAATCACAGCACATATGTAAAGATGATGTGCGAATTCAGGAGGCACTCCATGGCATCTGTGAACACGTATGTCAAGGTATGTTAATTTTAAAATGACAATTGCTCTATCACTCCAAAGTCCTTAGAGTTATGCAAAGGAAGGAGTGCTTAGGAAGAAGAAAAGACTGAAAAAAGTGAAGGTTTAAGGAAGATTTTTTTTTTTAAATGCATATCTTACAAAAAATAATCCTTGGAGTAACATGACACTCTTGGAGTGCATGGTTTGATGAGGCAAGGGAAGCTTGAGACTATTGGTTTTATAGGTAGCAGTTGATTGTGTGCTTTGGAAGTGAGGCTTGGAGCACTGTACCTGTGTGTGTGCCAAAAGCCAGCAGTGTTGCTTCTTTGGCAAACTGTATCAATGGTAAATTCACAGTCTGAAGATGACTGTCCCAGGGGTTCTGTGGCTTTTACTGAGACATGCCCCCTGGGCTGCTGAAGATTTTCTCTTCTTCAAATGGCCGTGTTCCAGTGTGTGCTGAAACCTTTTTCTGCCTCTGTTCATGCTAATACACAGCCACAAGAGTAAATGGGAACAAATCTGATCACTTGTGACCAGCTGCATGAGGGTGAAATTTGGGTTATCCCTCCTCCGCTCACCCCAATACACACACATGCACATGTGCACATGTGTATTTCTGTGGGATACCCAGAGTGTCAAGGCTCCCTTAGGAAGCATCACAGCATTGAATGGACAGATATCAGAGTCAGTGCCAGCAAAGCTTCCTGGTTTATAGCTTTATGTTATCTGCACTCAGCTATTGGAAATCTATAGCTACATGCTGTGAGGTAAAGCCAGCAACATAAGAACATAGGAATGGTTCTACTGGTTTGGGTTAAGGTTCATCTAGTCCAGCATTCTACTTCTGACAGTGGATGTCCAGTCAGACAAAGGCAGAATATTGCTATCTCTTCTACTCCTCCACTTCCAACAGTTTTCAGCTCAGGGTATTTCCTGAGCTGGATGTTTCTTGCAGTAAACTCTACAGAATTCTTCTCTGTATGTTGTCCCAGTCCTCCCTTGTGACCTCTGCAGTGAGTTCCACAAGTTTGCTCACTCATGATCAAACTTTCCTTCTTGAACTGGATTTTGTTTGTTGCTGCCTACATTTCTGAGAATCAGTGAACAACTGATGCAATGGGAATCAATGCCCTTTTTCCTGACTGCTCATGGATAGACCTGTGCATTTGCTCTTAGTTTGCTTTTTCAAGCTGAGGTGTTCTTGCATACCCAGTCCTTTGCACTGATACACATTATCCTTACTGGCCTTTTTTCATTAAACCACATTCTACTGAAAAGAGACCAGAACTGCAGAAATATTAAAAATGCAGATGAGTCATAGATTTATTCAAAGGCAACGTTTACTTCTGTTTTATTTCTATTCCTTCCTAAAAATTCTTAATAGTTTATTTGCTTCTTTGACTCATAAGGAGCACTGACCTAATTCTTTCTTGGATCTATAGTATATTCTTACTGTGGAATCACAATTGTCAGTTCAGAACCTATTTGCACATATTTGAAGTTTAGAGTTTTTCCAGTGTGTGTAGCCTTTCTTTATTCATAGGGAATTCATCTGCCATGACATTGACCAGGCATGCAGCCCTGTAGGGTCCCTCCCTGCAATTCTTGGCAGTCAGTCATTGTCCTCAATACCCTATATTTTGTAAATGCAGAATTGTGTTTTGCCTGGGTGTATGTAGTATAGAAGATATTTAAAGAAAATCTGTTGCTCTTGTCTACAACCCTTTCTTCCTAGATATCAAATTATGTTGAACTAGGGTAGTTACAACCTGAGCTTTATAAGTGAGAAACTGCAGGATGGGATTTGTCATATTCAATTATTTATTGAGTGAAAGATCTTTCTGTGGTCAGTCAGTACCTGTGCATTGGCTGGGTGTCATCTGGCATTTACATTGCAGGGTTATGTATTTGTTTTAAAAGCAAACCTTCAAGATGAAAAAGCAAATTTTCAAGATGAAAGTACTGTTTCAGCCTTTTCTCTGATACTTCTTTCTAGCACTTCCAATCATTTTAGTTACTTGGGGATGACATCACTTGTTTAACAGTAACAAATCGGAGACCATCCTGAGATGTAAAAAAATAAATCTATGGAAAGAAGGAGGAATTTCACCCCTAGGTGTTCAAAGTTGATTAGATCTCATTACAGAGTGCCTTAAGTGAAATGATTTGGAGCTCTGCATTTCTCAGTCTTCTATACCCTGAAATTTTTGTGTCACAAAATCCACTAGATTTGTGTAGGGACTAATACTCCCTCTACAGAGAGTGAAGCCTTAAAGGGACATAATGTTTGAATTATCTTTCCATCTCTAGTGCAAGTTGTCAGCACTTATAAGCAGTAGTGTTACTTGCCTTCCCTCATCACCCCTTTTACAAGAATCCATAGAGAACTTCAGTTTTCAGTGTTGTCAATTTGGCACTTTTGCTTGGTACTAAATTCACCTTAAAAAAACATGTCTACACATTATGGGTTCTATTCATGAATGGCTAACACCTCATTTGCACTTGAATTTCATTCAGGTTAAATGGAAACATTGTGCAATGCTGTGGAATTTACACAAATTTTATATCCTTGAATACAGATTGCTGGTAATGAAACTGACACTTTGTTGTGCATATTAAAGATGCCCAGAAGCCAAAAGAGGATGGAGAATAGGAGAAAATGCGATCACATCTAGCTTGAATGAGCAAAGTGCTCTCGCAGAGGAGTGGGATATGGAAGGAGGGAGTCAAAACAATTCTGTAATGAGCAGCTGTTCCCTACAGCTCAGCCCCAGGAGCAAATAAAACTTGGGCTTTTTATGCTGGCTGTGTCTGCTTGGACACCTGAGGTTTTCACCTATCTGGGTGGTTACATTTGTCACCAGCGTCACTAGATGGGAATCTGTACTAATCTAAACTAAGTTTCCCTCTTCTCATTTGAATTTTGTCTCCCTAGACAATTGCTGGAGTAGTTTTCCCCTACCAAGCTTTGTTTGTGTCTAAGTGTTTTGGGGGGTGTCAAGGGAGGAGAATTCATGAGCATGAAATTTGGAATTTGACTCAAAACCCATCTTTACTTTCTTGTCCTTTGTGCATTTGGACCACTATGACTTTTCTGCTGAAAATATTAAGCAGAGAGGGCCACTGAATGATCTTTCTGAATGACAGGAGAAGTACATTGTGACCTGACCACATATTTGAGATACTCTCAAGGATCATCAGGAGATCCAGAACCATACCCGAATAAGTCCATGGAAACAATTAACATATATGCATGTATTCAGGAATGTGATGAATATGTATTAGTTTGAGAAATATAACCCCAATATAAGGAATATAAATCTTTTAGGCTACTGAGCATGCATGCTTTGAAGATAATTCCCCATGCATCCAGTGCTGCTAACAAAGTAATGTCAACTTTCTAACCCAGCAAATTGGTTTGAGAGCTTATTTCACTGTTTTCAGTGACAATGGCACCTGCCTATGTGTCCAAATGTAATTTTGGGTAACAGCAAACTTTAGGTGCACTTTTCCTGCTGGATAGAGATCCTGGATAAAAATTCAGAAGTTTTCTGCTACTGACTGTTAAGCTTTTCTGGTGATTGTAAGTATCTAAAACAACTCTTAACCAGTTGGAAAGAGCCCGTGACTGCTCATTATTGATCAAACTGAACTTCATTACACCACATAGAAGTTTCATCATCTCAGAAACTAATGCAAAGTTTGTCTTCACATGCACAAATATAAACTAACAAAAGAGAAATCAGGGAAATGTTTAAAAATCTTTTTACTCCCTTGTATACTTATGCCTTTTCTTCAGTCTACACTAGATCTTTTTTCCATGATACACAATACATCCAATTTTCTCTCTTTGCTATTTGAATACCAACTCACAGTAGACAAAAATCTATGCTCTGAGTATCTACTCAGGGGACAGGTACTTTCTCCACCTTTCAGAAGTCAGCAATCAATTGTGTAAGTTTTAGGAGTATAAATGATTATGTATAAGAAATCCTCCTTTATTCATTATTTTCTTTTTGTTTCAATTTCCTTGCAGAAATTGATCTGCGTTGCAATTTTAATTTTAGTAGGGCTGCTTGGAAAAGCAAACCTGAAAAAGAGGCTGTCATAGGCTGCATATCATTATTACAAATTCATATGAGCAAGACAGGGGTTTGGAAGTCTGGCTTCTGTAGTTGCAATAATACCGAAGTGAGTTGTAGCCTGTGGAGGAAACATGTTAGGCATGCAATCCTGTTCTTAATTTAAAGTTTCTTTCTTCAGGAATATTAAATAAATAGACTGTAAACTGCTGAAATTTCCACGCACACTTGGGCAGCACCCTATATGCAAAATAAGCGCTGAAGAACATATATGTGACCCCAGTGAGCTCTAAAGTTGCTTTCTAAACAACCCTGAGATGTTTGGATCAGCTCCATTAAAAACAGAAAGCATAAGAAGGATAACAGGAGAACGCATCAATACATACAATTTTCAATTAATATTTTTTCCAAACAGAATTTGTTTGTATTCTTGTGAGCCTATCATGGTTACCAGCATGTTACCAGTTATCATAAAAATGATAACTTGATAAGCTATTCAAACCTGACTGTACTATACTGGGGAGTTTTAAGTTTCAAGGTACTTCCCTCTGATAAGGCAAAGAATCATAATTAGCCAAAGTCCAGTTATCAGCTTCCCCTGTTACCCTGTGTTGTGTGATTTTGCTCCATAGTGATGCAGCATTGCAATGATTTATATCAAAGCAAGCAAACTTCAAGCTGAAGCTGCAAAAAATATAGGGAAGGCCAGTGATAGGAACTGCTAACATGTTGCAGTTTCTCTGAATCTGCAGAGAAGTCCACTATGAACACTACAAAGCTGAAAACATTTCCCTAGTCTTTGATTTCTAGTTTTTGAAAGGCTGGAATGGAGCCAGCAGGTAGTCTAAGACAATCAGGAAATGTCTTAGCAGACAGTACCATATATCTGAATTTCTTCTATAGCTTTATACTATCTATCTAAACATTCCTTTGCTTTGTCAAAAGACAGAGAGCTGCTGCAAATAAAACTAAGGTCTCTAGAGGATAATCATGTAAGAGAGTGATTATGCTGTGCAGCAGTTGTTTACCTGTCTACAATCATAGGAAGGTATTAATGGCAATGGAAAAAGCAGTCAATGATAACATCAGATGAAGAAAGTATATCAGCATAAGTATTAAAATACCTGACTGGAATAATTCAGTTTTGTGTCAATTAGCAGAGGAGGAATAGAAAGACATGCTCTTTTCTTCTTTATTTTGCCAGGCTTTAAAAATAGGACAAGTAAAAATATTGTCCAGCCACATGATCTTCTTAGATGTATTCTGTTGTTGTAAAGCTACACTTTTGTCCCTAAACACCAAAATGACCCTTACTGCTGTGGATTAAAAGACACAAGACCAAAAAAAATTTTTAAGTGCAGTTTCATGACATGGGGTTCTTATTTCTGGTCTCTGCCTTAACTGAATTGGACCAGCAAAATGTGATATTCCTAATACAACAGGCAGGAAAAGGAGAGGAGTTATGTGGCCTCCATTTCTTCCAGTCTACCCATGTGGACCAGTTCAGTGCTGTCAGGGACAGCTCTCTATACCAATCCTTATTAGTGCCCTGACTATTTGAGATGTCAAGTTTCTTTTTACATTGCCTCAGTTTCCACCTTTTCTGTGATTTACTACTCAGTCATTCTCTTTCTAACTTTATTTTCAAGGCAATATGTCTGAAACTCCTCTGACATTGTCTTCTTGGAGGTATTTGAAACTTGGCAAAGCTCCAGTTTTATTTCTTGCCTAGCTGATCCAGTTCAGAGCTATCATCTATTAGCTTTTTTCCCCTCTGAAATGATTCCCTTTTAAACTTCTTTCTCTCTGAATCAGCCATCAGACACTCGAGAGCCCAAGAAGTACCAGTACGTTGCTTCTTCTCATTCTTATACCACCATCTGTGTGGTGTAAAATCAGGTAGTAAAAAGGGGTAAGGCAGTGGAGGAGACCTTCTTCATGGGCCCTAAAAATCTTTATACCAGAAAATGGTATGAGACTGCAGCACATAATTATTAATAGAAACCTTAACTAACTGAATTTATGTTAACAGTGGATTTTTTACAATGATTCCACCATAATCAGGATTTTTTGAAATGCTGATTTCACTTTTTCTTTTGCATTCAAAGGCATAAGAGAGAATTTTGTTGAACTCTAACAAAAAACATTCTTAGGGCTTGGTATTGCAATTATTGGAAACTGAGGCTGTTAAAAAATGAAATGACAGTTCTGTATTAGCTAATGGCATATTTAGGAATAATTCCTTTTTATTCTGTAAAAATCTCAATATTTACCTCCATTCAGTCTTTTAAATGACATGATAAATTATTGAAGCTGTGTTTTTAAAATATAAGTGAGATTTTTTTCATACCTTTTATCTTCTGTGGAGTAATTTGCCTTACAGGATTTCTATTGTGACTTCTTGTATCTTCAATATAAACTGTTTCTACCAAGTTTCAAGCAATTGGTTGTCAATATTATTTCAGGGTTTTCTTGGTTTCAGGAAACACAGTTATCACTGTGAGAGCATTATTGGTACGTTCATTAGGAGAAATAAATGTGCTTTACATCTGTATTTATAAATTATTCTGTGATCAGCCTGTCAGTACTGCACATGTAGAACAGCATCAGAGCACTGAAATAGTAATAATAGGGGGAAATAGCAGTATCACTTTTATCCCTTCTAAAAATAGTGATGCCACCAACGTTAGAAAGGCAGGGCATGGGAAATAATGCTCGTGCAGCATCCCAGCTCTTAGCACAGGAGCTCCAGAGCTCCTGGGAGAGCAGAGCAACAGCAGGGCTGGAAACACCGGGCTTAGGCTTGCAGTGCTCCTGCCTACAGTGACCAGGAAAAAGAAATAGCCCAGCTCAAAATCTGGTTTAAAAAGTCTGTGTCTAAAAATCAGTGAGAATAGGCCGGGTATCAGCACTGAAAAGGGTGTGAAAAGGCAGCAAAGTCAGCATAAGCAGATGAAGAAGCTAAAGCAACCTGAGAAGTACATTTACCAACTCTTGACAGTTCTAACTAGAGAGATTTGGAGCAGATAACAAGGAGGTATTTTTAATGTTATTGAAATATATCACAACAGGAAGGATATTTTGGGAAAATCAGACTCTTGCTTCTTTGTCCCCTGCAGAGTGGTTGACATCCTGGGGATAAAGGATGCTGATGAGTTGGGGGATCAGTGACGTTCCTTCCTGGTGGAAGGGCAGCCAAAAGCAGTGCCAGAGCCAGCCCGTGTGGTGCTCTCAGTTCACACCCCAAACAAACGCCTTCTGAGCAAAGCAGGACCTTCTAGGAGCAGCATTTGCACTGGGCAGCCCATGAGCTGATTGCTTGTGTGATGGGAACATGCGGGTTTTAATCACATCTAATAACAGCCCAGCTGCCAAAGGCAAGCAAGGGAATGGGAATCTGATTCTTTTCCACCCAGCATTGTTGTGAAACTAGCTGTCGACTTCCATGCTAATAGAGCCAAAGCCAGCAGACCCAGTTTTAAAATGTAGTTCTAAGACACAATAGCGTGTTTGGTTTTTGTTTCTTTAATAACACAGATAGGAAAGCTGATCCTTCATGGAATACTTTGCTAAAATGAAAAGAACATAAATATTTCTCTTCCAAATAAATACATATTTGAATTTCATCAAACAGGGTCCTTGTAAAAATAATTAAGAAAATAGATATTAGCTGAGCATGAACCAAACTACCCCTTGTTTACCTGAATTAGAAAAAGGATGATTAATGGTAATGAACATGTTACATTACTCATTTGTCCAAAAAGATCAATAATGTTAAATACCCCAGGAATGTCACAAAGCTGCCTCCAATACTGTGCAAGTTTTGTGAACAATTCTAGTGGAAAACTGTCTATCGAAGGGGCCACTCCTCCATACAGAGTTCTGCCTCCTGCTTCTCTCCTACCCTCCTGCTTGGTGCTGAGGAATGACTCCTGCTAACAGGGGGAAAAATAAATCTAGAAAATAAATATGGTAATGTTTTTGCTTTTATTTGGTTATTTTGCAATTCAGATAATTTAATGGGGGCAGCTATAGTTACAATTAGGCAAAATGTTAATCCCCAAAAGGGGGATGAGGGAGGATGGGGCAACTCATCAGTGATGCTCCTGTGCAGTGGAAGGGACTGGGAGTTCCTGCTGGCGGGGCAGCTGCCCCTGCTGGCCCTGCTGCTGCTTGAGAAGAGCATAACACAGCCCAGGAGGAGAGGCCAGAGCATTGCTTGTGGCAACATTCTCTCCCTGTAGCTCTTCTGTAATTATTTCACAGTTTTTATGTTTCTGTGTGATGCAATGCAAATTCCTGGAGGCAGCAGTACTTGCCATGAAGGACCAATTAGTGGTCATCTCAGGAGAACTCACGTGGCTGTATCCAGTTGTCACTGAGTCAGATCCAGAAGTGGTTTATGTGATGAGCAGGAATTGCTTTTCCCATTAAGTCTTGCAATACTGGGAAACAGCAATATGATAGAGCCTACATAGTAGTTTGAAACCAGATGCTTAGAATTAATAGTAATTAAATGCACCCTGACAAGTAATCTGGGCAAGTTTTTAAATTTACTATAACACTCCCTCTGCAGATTCAAGGACAGATGCTCTCAGTTTGTATAGAGGAGTGGGGTGCAGACACATATCATCTTCCTGATTTTTAACTGATTCCCCTTCTCATCCTGAGTGAGGTAATTTAACCTTCCCTTGGCTCACTTTTCCCACCTACAAATTATGTACATTGTTGTTTAAGTACCTCAGAGAGATATTTCAAATTTTAATTAGTGTTTGTAAAATGCTTTGGGTTATTTGGATCAAAGTGTGATTTATTATTCAGTAATGTATGTTATTGTGTGGTAGGTGTACACTGCATGTGTTGCAAAGTAGGGTGGCAGCAAATACACTCATTTTTACTTTGTTATCTGTTTATATAATGTGAGCTGTAAGATTCCCTTTCTTTGGTTTCATTTCCAACAAGTTTGATCAAAGATGTTTTGATTTTTCACAGCCTTGACCTTAATAGGTGCCCTTCTAGTGCATTTTCATGTGAAAAAGATCCAGTGATATGAAGACAACTAATAACCTGATGTATTAGTACTGATGGGACACCTCCATATATTTTTACTCAGCTTTTGTTTTATATGGACATGAATGTATGCATATCACATTGGCTAAAGGTCATGCTAGTATGTGAGGTCTGAGTTCTAGGTTGTGATTTTAGAAGAGTATGCCAGTTAGAATCCTATCCAAAACTGTGACAAAAACTCTCCTCCCACATGGCAGGCTCCAGGAGCGTGGAGTGCCTGGGGAGCCTAGGACTGTGCAGGAATGGGAAATGAACCCTTCTAATGAGATTTGCTTTAACTGAGCCCTGTAAGGAAGGCCCTGCAGAATGGAACAAGCTGGGGATTGTGTCTGTGTTCTCAGAGAGATAATTTTATTGTGTCTATAATTCTCAGAGAGTCACAGTATCTCCAGATGAGGATACGAGCTCTGAATCAATCAACTTTGTTTGCATTTTTTTTAATATGAGTAGATTTCTCTGCAAGTTGTTTCACTACAGGTATTATTCCTCGTGTTGGGAATGAGTGAAAGCCAGAAAGCTTTCGCTGAAGTTCACTGCAGTACAAGGCCACTCTTCCAAAGGTTTCCTGACAACGGCATCACTCAGGTCCATCTTATGAACTTACACCTTGATTTGTTTTCATCTCTGCCCTGTCCATTTTCAGGTTTATTTCCTGTGGTAATCCTTCTGAGCCCACTCCTTCCTTGTTGGGCAGCCAGCAAGAGAGAGCCAGGGGAAGATGATCCTATGCTTTTAGCTCTTTGAAGGAAAACAAGCTGTTAGAAATGTGCATATTTTAAGGGAAGAATAGGAGATCCAGTTGTGGAAAATGCACAGCACAATCCCTCCTGGAGGGAACAGAAAACAGACTGCTAAGAGTGAAATGTTCAGGAGAAAAGCCAGGGCTTAGGGAAGCTGTGCAAAAGCAAGTGGTGGGGGAAAGAGCACTTGTGCTTTGCATGATGCTGTGAGTGGATTTGCATTCAGTTATGCTGAGGCATCAAACATCAACTTCAGAAAAAGAAAAATAATATCAAACTGGCAGGGTGCATTTATAAGATCAAGTGGAAAGATGATAATATGACAGGCACAGGAAAGCTATGGAGAGGCCACAGAGACTTGAGGTACAATACCTTCTCCCCCGTATTTTAGAGTGCTTAAAGTCTGTAGCAGTACAAGTATAGCAATCTAAAACTCAAAGTCACTGCCTTGATTACAAGGAATTAGATCAACTTCACAGTTTTGACAGAATTTTAACTGAATGGGTGACCGGCATAAAAAAAGAAAAGAAAAAGAACAAAATTACTGGATGGTGTTGACCACAAGATGGATTGGAACTCAAATACAGTTTCTTATAGATGAATTTTAATAACTATGAATTTATTGATATATATATATGTGTGTAAGTAGGTAAGATGTACCCCCATGTGTCCCACAATACATTTAGAAATATCTGTCTCAACTTTGTAAAACACACAAAAATAAATGATTAACAGTGCTTTGAAACAGAGCTGACACTGGTAAATTAGAGTAGTAATTCACTATGTCTTAAGACTTGAACTCAGTTCTTCTACAAAGAGCTAATTCACTGTATGGAGAAAAGGAAGAATCACCCAGGACAGCAGTGAGGTCTGTAATAACCCGTTGTCTCTTTCTTTCCTGTCTCCAAGGTTTCACTTTTCCATGTAACCCTAAAGAGTGGACACAAAAGACATGTATTTGCTTGAGAGGTGAGAAATAAAATATATGTCTTGACTTTAAGTGGCTCCACACAGCACTGGTTCTTGAGTTTTATTTTCTTGCCTGTCTACATACGGCCCTCTCTCAGTTTCTCTGCTATTGTGCTCAGTGTCACTTTTGCTGAAGGAAAGTGGCTGAAACGTCGTTTTAACCAAACATCTTGAGATTCTGGAGACAGGTCTGAAACTGAAAAGAGATTTATTCTCATGGGAACATCCTGTTGTTGGACAAGGAGATGTAAATCACAACTGGCTTATGAAACTAGTGAGAAAACAGATTTTGTTGTTGTTGCTAAATTGCCAAGAGGGTAGGCTAGGCTCTGTCAGGCTAAGGAATCCCGCTTTGCCACGGCCTGGGCTCCACTGCTCACCTGAATGCATCTGGTAGAAACTCTATTGCTAGTTCCCATCCAATACTAAAGCTGTCATGTGTTTTGTTTTTGCCAGCATCTTCCCAAGGTGTCTTTCACATCCCTCAGTCTCTGCCAGTATTGTATAACAATTCTTATCATTTTTATCAGTGCTTATTTTAAGCTTCTAAATAGTTTTATTTTCCATTGGAGGGGTTTTCCTGTGTGCAGTGAGGAAGCCATTCTGCACATCTTATAGGAGAGCTAATGCTGAGCTGTGGTTGCTGACAACAAGGGCTGATCCCACCAGGACCCATGTGCAGAAATGAAAGTGCCTGTGTGGCTGCCTGCCTGCCATTTCCCACTGTTTCAGGGGGTCCAGAGACTGGCCCTGTGAATGGAGTTTACTGTTTTACATGGCTACAAAACTCTAGGGAGAGAGCTTGGAATACTAAAGTGGTATAGAAATCTAGGGGTCAAGAGAAGAATCAGAGGGATGCAGAAGATGGCTCTTCCAGAGAGTCAGGGAATACAAGGTACCAGGCAAAGTGAAGCAGGGGAGATGGAAGGTCACTGGTCTGGGGACCAGCTGGGACTGCCAACAGCAGTATGCTGACCACACAGATCCTATTTGCACATGAGTAGGCACCAGTGGTGGAGGAGACTGGATCTCTGTGTTCTTTGCAGGAGTCAAAAGCTGCATTCTACTGTGGCCAAGACATGGCCAACTAAGTGGTGGAG
The DNA here is from genome assembly GCA_013397375.1 of Toxostoma redivivum. Classification (NCBI taxonomy): domain Eukaryota; kingdom Metazoa; phylum Chordata; class Aves; order Passeriformes; family Mimidae; genus Toxostoma; species Toxostoma redivivum. Next base: position 69,009 of record VXBI01000859.1, on the reverse strand, counting down.
TATACCAGATATATACACCAGAGGACACTGTCCAGTGCCTGTATCTCTTCTTGGCCTGCTCTTCAGTTTATATTATAGCTCTTTCTCTATGCTTTGCCCACTTAAAGCAGTCATTACTCTTTTTTTATCTCCTAACAATACAGAAAATTTCACCTTCTTCATTTTATATGGCTCTGTCAGTACCCTCTAATATTTTTGATTTCAAGACCATTTTCCGAACCTTTTAATTTTCAAGACTAGAAATCTTATTCAGATAGTAATTCAGTCTTCTTTAAAAATCTCTATCTATATATTCACTGCTGTGATCCATGACATCTCATTCTTCCATCTCTTCCTAAATCTTCCTTTAGAGTTCATTTATTTTGAGTTTTACCTATAGCCATTTTGTTCAATAGGAAGTTTTTATATGCTGGAGAATAATTAGAAGGATTTTTTCCTTTCAGGTTTTAGGAAATGTCTTTTTGTTTTTCCTTCAGAAGGTGGTGGATAGATTTGCCATGAGATGATTCTTAGAGAATATGTGAAAGCATGCTAACATCATCTGACACCTGTCAACCAGCCGTCTTCCCCCATGTCTTGTGGTAGAAGTGGAAGCCTAAAGGTAGGTGTCCTCTGAGGTAGTGGTAATTTCCAGTAAGCAGATTTAGAGCAAAATAAGGTTTTTTTCCTCTTTTGGGGCTTTCCTGAAGAACTGAAAACACGATCTCTTTATTTTTGTAAGTCACTGGGAGCAGTTCCTCTCATTTACACTTACATACTCATGCATACATACAAATGCACATATGCATATACCTATTTGCAGCAAGAGATAACTGTACTAAAATCTTTAGTGATACTGAGGAAGCAGACACCTGTTACTCTGCTCTGGCAGTTTCAGCTGTCGAGTGAACTTGAGTTATTGTGGTGATTTATCATTACTGCTTTAAGCCATATGCTATATTCTGCACCTATATTTTATATTTATAGCTTCCTGTGTCGAATACTTAAATTTTCATCTTATTTTCACAGTGGAGAATTTTTAATGTGAAAAGCACTAACCAAAATTAGTTAATGATTACTTCTTGTCTCATCCTTGATATCTGTTACCTTTTTTTTCAAGTGGTTGACCAAAATTGTACCTATTTCACCTGTATTCAAAAATTTGGGTCACAGGGGTAAATAATGTTAAGGTCAGAAGTTGTTGGTAATTTCCCAGGGATGACTTCTGTCTTAGATGTTAAAACAATCTTGTCTGAGGCTGAATGTCTTTGCCTAAAGTCCGTGAGAAGTGTTGTTGTTGATGATGGAACTGCTGGAGCATGTCCCCTGCCATCAGTGCCTTCCTAGGACACTCCTCACCTCCTCTGGCTGCTTATTCTCACCTGATCAGGGCAGCTCTTTTCCCTCTTGGCTGCTCTGGAGGAGCAGTTTCAGGGGTGGTTCTGCAAACCAGATCACCAAAATGAGCCAGGCAGAGGAGCTGAGAGGTCTGGTGGTAGCACAGCATCCTTTCACCAGTCTGGTTTCATGGGTCATGATCTGCAGAAATGGAATGGGCAGCACCTGAAAGGGAGGATGGGGGATCAGCAGCCACAAGCTCTTCCCTACTGGAAAAAATGGCTTCATCACTGAAGGAAACATCAGTAACTACACAGAGAATAAAAGTAAAGTAGAAAGTTCAAGACCTTTATTAATTAATACTAACTGATCTTGGTAACTGCCTTTTCTTGGCCTTGAGGTCAGTTTAGGGCTGTGCCTAACTTTCTGCCTCTTGTTTTGCACAGAATTACCAACTATTTTGCACTACCTACACAGTAGTCACCATTCCTTCCCTCCCCTGGTTACAATAATTGAATATACAGTAGCAGTTACACAGATGGTTTGGTTTTCTTGTTGTTTCTATTGGAAGAGTAGAGAGGAGGAGGTAAATAGTGGATTTGATCTTTAAATTGAACTCTGCAGGATAGGAGATGTCACAATGCTTGGTTGATGGCAGAACCTGAAGTGCAGGACAACTCTTTGCCCCTGAAATGCTACTAGCTTTCTTTACTCCACCTTCCAAAATAAAACACAAAATAAAAAGCTTCCAGCATCAGTAAACTTCCTGCTGTTTGAACTGGCAGCTGGCCAGCTCATTTGGACTGTTCTCCCCACTGGTATAAAACATCCATGCAAGGAGGGGAAAAAAGGTGAGGAGGTCCCTATGATGGCATATAAAAGAACGCCTTTCCAATTTTCTTATTTGAACAACATAACAGAAAATCTTGGACTCAGTGTTTAAAAACAAGCTTACTCACACTCTTTTATAACTCTAATTTTTTTTGAGCATTTATCACTTAAAACCATGCAATTGACAATCTGAGTGTATAAATACACAAAACCCATTCCTCTTTGAAGTTTTAGCTGGGATTCAGGATAATAGGGATAAATAATATCTGTACATAGATGCAGCAGTTGTCTGGGATTTTAGTTTCCCTCCTGGACAGCAGTGGCACATGTGCTTGGATTCTCTAGTGTATGTGTTGGGGTTCCATGGCTGAATGCATGAATTCCACAGGCAGTGGACTGAGCTGCATTTTCAGCATGGTTTCTGCTCAGTCACTTTATAAGTATTTATGATTTGGTTTTAGAAACATCCAGACTCTGTCCCACATGGTCTAGAAATTCAAAAAAAGAAAGGTCCTGCAGAAGAACTGGCTGCACACAGGATATTTTTTGAATGTTGATTTTTATGCAGAGATTGTTGATAAAAATTATCAATTAGAAAGCATTTGATATAAGTGATGAAAACATCTACCTGGGAGATTTGCCCAGCTACCTTGACTACGTTGAGACTTGAACCTGGGTTACTGTCTGTACATTTCAGTTTGTGTTTCTGGATTTACACAGGTGAAATGTTGACCTAGAAGAATATGGAACAAACCACTACAGCTTTAAGCTGCAGAGGTTTATATATAAAAAAAAAAAAAAAAAAGGCAGAAACAAAGGCAAGCAGATGGCTAAAGATGAAGGTCACATCAGATTGAGAAGTTTGTCAAAATGTGATGACATAGGTAATCTGTAAACTGTTATTGCACCTAGCTGGAGGTGCTGAAAAACATTTTGAAATTACAAAAAACACTGGAGTCACTAGCACACAGGCAGGAATGATAGCCTGGAGTGGTTCTGCTCTATGGATGAATGCCAGATGTGGAAAGCGACATATCTGGAATTAATGATATTAAACATGCTTTTCTTTTATGCTCAATAATAACTCTATTATGATTGATACAAACCGCAGACACTTTATCTAGTACAAATGGAATCGTCTGTCATTGACTATATTAAATCATCAATTTCTGCATGATGAGAATCGTTTAGGGTAACTAATCATCTGTCTCGTTCTGAAGTCTTTAAGGCTGATCAGATAACGTTTTGAATACTGCCTGAGCAACCATGACAATCTAACCCTTCCATGTAAGGATTGAGAGGGGCCCATTATGCCGTCAAAGCCTGTGGAAATATCACAGCTCTTTCTCTACATAATACCCTGCTGTAAATAAATCACTCTCCACCGCAAACTTTATTGATCACAAGCACTTCCATGCTTGTGTCTAGTGAAGTCTCTACAGAATAAAATGCTGCTTTATATTTTGTCTTGTCAAAATATTAAACGGCTCTGTCAAGCGGAGTCAGGCTAGCAGTGATGGTGTAATTCTGCTGTAGCCCTTCTCATTCCCTCTTTCTATCTCAGCTGCCAAGCTTACAAAGCAGGATTTTTTTTATAAACTTTCCAATTATAGTCTCGTAAGATTATGAAGCCTTAAGATAAAGTGTCCTAATTTAGAGTGGTAGAGTACTGGAACCACTAGACAAGAGCCTGTTAGATAAAATATTTCTCACAAGAAAAAGATAACCTGGCTTATTTATATACACAACATTAATGGGCAATAGGAGATAGCCTGGAATATCCCTATTATTTTACCAAGTGAGATAGAAGAGAAATATTTGAATTAATTCAAGCTCAAAGTGTTTATTATTCACAGACAAAAAAAATCCCTCTTATTATGAGACAAATTTACCGAAGGAGGAAACTGAGAGACTCCAGGTTAGCACAGCGCTTTGCATTTTCATACCCTATTGTTAGTTTGTAATTCTGTAAATAAGATAATGTATCTGTAGAGATACAGAAGCACCGTCAGGGTTTGAGGGGGAGGGAGGACTGCTGCTGCCTCCGACTTGTGTTTGTCATTGGATGCTCTCACTTCAACACTGCCTAGCCACACACAGCCCTGCTCTTCTTTAACACCCCGTGAATCTCGGGGGGAAAAACCTGGGGTCTTGCAGAGCTTTGCTGAGAACAGCCCGGGCAGATTGTAAGGAGATTTGGGGCTGTCCTTGGGAAGGAGCCGGAGCACTTCCAGGGCTGCTTGGCGTTGTAATAATATTCACTACCTCAGGGCTGCGGAATCTTAAGCCCTGTCAAGCATTCCCATATGCTTCCCTCTCCAGGAAAGGCGAATAAGAGCCAAAAGTGGTGGCAAAAAATTCAACCTGTGCTGAAAATAAGGCTGAAGCACAGAAACAGGCAGCTGACAGTGACTTCCTGACTTCTGGGCTTCTCAGGGAATCGGAGAAAATCTGGTCTCAAAATCACCATGTTTTATTCCCTTCCCTGTTTGATTTTTCATGCAGGTAGAGTTTCTGTTCAGGGAGCATAAATGTGGAGTTCACAACCAACCTTCTTTCTCTTGGTTGTCCTTTTTTTTTTTCCCTGTGACAAATCAAAATCCACATTAGGTGAGAGAACAGCAGAGAGACCATCAGCAGAGGAAGATGGGCAATTGTGAAAAGAGGTCGAGAAGAGAATAGGGAAGAAGGAGCAGCAGAGGCAGGGGTCAGTGCAAGGACAGAGGCCGTGAGTTGGAGGTGTACCCACTCATCCCACACGGAAGCTCCTTTCACTGCGGCAGCGGGGAGCGATCTCTCTGAAAAGCACCTACCGCAAGGAAGTCCTGACTGCTGTGCCTCACAGATATGACTCAAACAGAGATACTCAGTCTCAAAATGAAAGCAGGCAGAGTGAAGTTACTGATGTGTCGGACACTTGACAGTGAGGGCTCCTGAGCAGCACAGTGCTGGCTGTCCCCATGAGTGACAAATGCACCAAATGCAGTTTCTAAACTGCATATGCAATCACCCCAAATAGTTCTTTCATGTGATTATGATCAAGGAAATTTACTTTTTAAATTAGGCTAACCTGAAAGTATTCCAATGACCTAAAGCAGACATGAGCAAACTCTGAGCCAAGTAACTGCAGGAATATTTAGAAGTCCTAAAATGATCTGGCCACTCTCCCTTGTCCTTGCTTTTCCTAGTCTAAAAATTGTTCCCCTCCAAAAGGGACTTAAACTATTGCTTGAACTAAAGAAAAAGTGAAAGACATCAGTACTTGAATAATCTGTCCACTTCCAGTGCTTTGTTATCTAAAAGAAAAGGAATTTTTAAATTACTAGATGAAACACTAGATTGCTCTTTCCCAAAATTTGTGTGTTCATGTTACATCTATCTTCTTAAGAAATTATGTTTACCCGGAATACCATTGCTTGCTTCCTTTGATTTCTTTATGCAGTTTCAACAAATTGCAGTCTACAATCCAAAATTTCTTCTGAGATTGAGTTCCAAAGGAATGGACTTGAAAAATAAGAATGACTTGTGTTATGCAAGAGTATAAATTCATCCATAACTAGCATACTGATTTATCTGTTTGCAGACATTCTAGGATAGTTCTACATCGTAGTTAAAAATGCATAACAAAGAACCTAAAAAGAAGGTAAGAGCAGTGTTCTCATTATTTAAAATAATCATTTTTATAAGTATAAAAAGAAGTCCAACAATAAGCATCAGAGTTTGCATGAAATGGGATAGAATCTTTTAGTTATGCAAATAGAGTTAATGTAATTAAGAAAATGCACTGTGGCTGTCTTCAAGTTCGAACTAAGCTTCAAAGCTCAGAAACAATGGATAAAAGAAAAGGAAAAGGGTAACTCAAAAAGAGTAACTATTATTATTAGTGACAAGTCAGCCTGTAGTAACACCAGAGATTACTCTGGTGTCAAAGAAATGCTTTTCATGGCTGAACAACTTCAGGATCAAACACCTGGAACAAGATAAACAGCTTCTTTACTTAAAACATACTTCCATGAAGTAGTTTGCTCTCCTTTAACTTTCTTTACTTTTGTGGGCATGGTTAGTAGGAGGACGAAAGGAGGGAGGGGAAGGGAGAGAGAGAGAGAGGACAGATCCCCCAAGAGTGGTGTGCTTTGGTCAAAACCTCCAGACCCTGAAAATCTTTGCATACTAACATCTGAAACAGGTGGTCCTGGGCTCATTTTGTAAGCATAAGTTGCTGTGTGTCGACCTTATGCTCCTGAGCCTTCTCAGATGTGTAGCCAGGAGGGATCTATCTGACTGTGTGTGATTTTTTTATATCTTTCAGCTGAATCACAGGTCTTAATGCAAAATGCACTCAGGGATAGCACAGGGAATTGTGACACTCTCTATAGGACTTTTCCACTAGAAACCAATAAATGGATTACACTGATCTGAGTAGATTTTTCATCTGTGATTGCTAAAATGTGGGTAAAGTCTTCATTTTAATATTTAATAGTAATAACCTTCATTTAATCATCAATACAAACATAATTTATTGGAAACCGCATAGACTATTGTCAGTGGAGATTTTCTGTGCTAGTTACTAAGGGCTGGGAATAGGGCAGGCACATAAGAAAAGAAAATAGAATTCCCATCAATGGAGTGCAGAAAGCTGGAGATGTAAAGAGAGAAGGGAAGATGCAAATAGCAATAGTGGGTGAAAGCACGGGTATTGCTTCACATTTAATGACTGACTGCGTTAAGGACCCCAGTCATCTCCTCTGGCCAATCATTAACTGCTTGGCAATGTCCTCCCATTAGCTCTTATTGTTAACAACAAGTTACTAATACATATTTAACAGTATTCATTATTTTTTTAACTGCCTCATAACAGCCTCAGTGAGTGAGCATGAGCAAATGGAAACTGCATCCCCCAAGCTCTGAGAGCTAGAGCAGAGCGACACAGCAGAGCTCCATTTTCCCAGAGCAGCCCTGCCTGTGTGTGAGCCCTGCCAAAGCCTGGCCTTTGTTAGAGGAGCCCTCGCTAGTGCCTATGGCCAGGCAGATGTAGCAGAGCCTGGTCTTTTGAAACATGAGCTGTGCAGATTTAAAGTGGTGTTGAGCATACAAACTCACTTTTTTTTGTTGTTGTTTTGCTTGTTTGTTTGTAACAACAGTAGATAATTATGTTGCAAGTAAATGTCCACAAAGATTTCTGGGGTTCTTGTTCCTTGGGACTGGGGTTTTAAAATTTTTTTCGTCCAAACTGTTCTTTCAGTTGGTCTGTATCATGTTTTTGAAAACAGTAGGAATTTAGAGAAACAATTAAACTACTAGTGTGATATTAAAATGCATTATTTTAAATATAGACAGTAATGAGTTTAAAAGTTATGAGTCCTCAAAATTCTATGAACTCATTTCCAGATGGATAAACAGAAATGCACAAACAGACTAACTTGTAGGGAGTAACAGGCCATGAGCCTGAAGGCTTGCCCTGTGCGTGAGTGTCACATTGACTGAAAAGATCCCTAGGCAGAATTTGTTATCTGAGGAAGTGAAAGAAGACAATTTATTGCAGTTAGATCCTCAAAAACAGATTCACAATTATCAAATAACAGAATCTGTTAGTTCTGCTGCCTTCAGTAAAATAACAGATCTCCATGGAAATAAGATTACAGGAGAAACCTTATTAGATTAGGGTTCATCTGGCTCAGTTTCCTGTCTCTGACAATAGCCAGTACTTCAGAGTAGGGTGGCACAAATAGACTATTAAATGCACATAATTTTTCAGTTTAAATGTATAGAATCTGACTGTGAAATCATCCTGTCTTTCTCCTTCTCTTTACTTCTTCCTTTCACTTTCCTTTTACATATCTTTGCCCCTTTGTCTTCTGAAGTGTGATGATTTCTTCATTTTGGGCTTTACTGGGAAAATAATTAAATATTTGAACTATCTCTGAGTCATATGACACTGGTTAAATGGTGTCTGGAATATAAAAACTTGGCACAGTGCATTTTTTGAGGCTTGAGCTTTGTCTACTCTCCTGGAATGCTGTTGTGGCTAAAATACCAACATGCACACGTGTAGTACTACTATTTTGTATCTGTAGACTAGTAACTCATAAAATCCCACTAAAAATTCCTCTACATTCAAAGAGTCAATAATCTTACATTGAACTAAATCCAGGACAGATAAATAATGCTGAACACATTTCCTGAACACAGCATCTAGTGCTACCTGATAACCCATATTTCAAAACTTCCCTCAAAGTCCCTTTTATATCTGGGCCCTGTTGTTTGGTAGTGATTGATGATTGTAAACTAATCAGTGTGAGGTGCCAGTGAGGAGGTCAGAAATCTGCTACAGATATTGTTTGCATTGCAAAGATCTGCTTGCCCCAAATTTGCACCACAAATTATGCTGGAAACTAAAACTCCCATTGTTCCCACAGCTCCAGCATACCTCCTCCCCAAGGATATAAAGGTAATATTTGTGTTTTTTACCATAATTATTTTTCTTCAGTGGAAAACCCAAGTGAAACAGACTGTGGCTGGATGTGTAGGTACTTAAGATACACAAAAATGTTCTCACTTTTGGGCGCTCTTTGAGACCATTTTCTTTGGAGTATTTTGGGTTTTATGGGCTGGGTGCAGAAAGGTTTTTTATTTTTTTTTTTTTTTGTGGGCTCCTATAGCAAACATTTGACCCAAAGCATATGGAAGAAGTGCCCCTGTGTTTGCATTGAGACCTCATTGATCAGTAGTTTAACAAAGAACAAAGAGACCATGGTGCACACACTGGGAGCTGTAGTACCACTTGCCCGAGCAGCACACTGGTTAATTGTACGCAGCAGGACATCTTATGTGCTGCCAAAAGATGTTGGAGTAGCTATGAAATAGTGACTTGAAGGGTTAGTAACAAATCAGCATTACCTTCTGGGCTTAGGCTGAGGAGAAAGGGCACCTCCTTATAAATTTTGTTTTGTTCTCCCTAAATAAAACCTCTAGATCCAACAGGGTAATGTTTGGTCTTACCAATGCATCTATTTCTTTCTTGGTAAATAATATTTTAATTCCATGTGTAGCTAATGTTTTAAAGATAAGTCATTAAAGAAACAAATTTTAATTCTAGATTTCCACAGACTTATTAGGATTATAATGAATTAAAACATAATGAAAAATAGCCTGATTAAGGTTATTAAGAGGTTATATAATCTTTAAGCCATACCTCTGTTGAAAAAGGCTCATGAAAGGAGGAGTGCCTGTCAGCTGAGTCGTCTGCAATTTGATTAAGAGCATGAAAAATGATACAAATACTTCTACACCTGGAAGGATAAAACCACAAAGATTTACTGTCACTGAATGTGCCAAAATGTCCTTGTCTTCTGTGCCACTTAGTCTTGAGAATGTCCAATTCATTTTTCATGTCCATCTACAAATAAAATAGGGAGAAATTACTGTGATTTCTCCAGATGTTTGAATATTAGCAAATATTTGGAATGAAAGCTATTAACATGTCAGAAAGAGAGGTTTTTAAAATGGAAAACAGGAAGCTAGTTATTGTCTGATAGATTTTACCAGGATCCTTATATTGTGCTGAAGCAATGGGAAATTAGTGAAAATCCACTAAACCAGCCATTCTGCTGTACATGCAGAAATCCGGAATTCCTTATCAAGCCTCATAATACCTCATCCATGTATTAGAGCTTGCCAAATAAACTAACAGTTACATCAGTCCTGCAGCTGTTTTCAGGAGGCCAGAGCTCCCTGAACCTGAAACTTTGACTGCTGACAACAAGTTGCTTGAAGCAGAAATGTTATTGAGAAGCCACCTTCCCTGTAGCATCCCTGCTCCTGCTGCCACCTCCAGCTTGGTGCCTCCATCTGCCTGGCTGTACCGTGGGGCAGCAGTGCCAGCAGGCTCTGTCCACGAGGTCCAGGATGCTGCTGAGTTTCTCATCAAACACCCTGTGCTGCAGGGACTCTTCCCTCTAAGCACTGCAGACAGCCCTGGCTGTGAGTTTGACAGGCGTGCACTTGCCCATGTTTATAATGAAGATGCTATCGGCAGACCCTCCCCAGGTTGGGTAAGGTGATTTCCTTAGCCACAGATTTACAAGATTTTGCAGGAAAGCCTTCTCAGCTTTTTCAGTATTTATTTTAGATGATGCCACAATGCAGCCATTGCCAATATTCAGCTTTGGGAAAGGTTCCTGAAATATTTTTAGCCTCTGACTCCTCTCTCCGCACTTATAAATATTCTTGATAAAGTATTAAAAGAACTAATTATTTACTGGACCCCATACACTGCCAAATCTATCTTTCTCTGTTTCAGCTCCTTATCTAATTTTGTATTTCCTACTGTAGGCAACCAATTGCAGGACTTGCATGTTGTGAGGTACAGATACAATGCATTCCCCCAAGGGACAGAGTACAAAAGTAAGTTGCTTACTTTTTTTACTCCATTTATGAACTATTTTCTTCTGTAAATAACCACTATTGTAGCAGTTCTCTCTTTCCCTTTGTAGCTGTGCCTAATGTTTACTGCAGCTGAAATGCAAACACAGTATTCATACCTCTTCTGAAAGTCTTTGTGCATTCATCCTAGTATCCTAACACTTAGTTGGACTAGAATATCAGACCATGCTTCAATGTGTTTTTAATGCTGATTTTTCAGTGTGCTTCCAAAAAAGCTAACTACCTTTTACCCACATTAATGTAAGATGTGGCGGCAGCAGACAGAGAAGCTGCCATAGCAGAAGAGCTGACCAGTGCTTGTGACTTAAATGCAATATCTTATACCTTATGCACTGTAGGTAAATCACTTATAGTTGTGCTTGGCCAGTTGTGCAACATCTTATCTGAAGGAGAAAAATTACCTTCTGAATCCCACAGTGTATCATTTTCTGCCCTAATGCATGAGAAAACTCTGCTGCTCTTTGCTTAAAGAAATAATTTTTTTCTTTCAATCTTCTACTTTACTCAATTGGAATTAAGTATTTTCTGGAGTGCCCAGCAGTTCAAGGGTGCACTTCTACCTGGCCTTGGATCTGGCACTTCCAGTGCACTTTCACTTTCTGTGTAATTGCAGCACTTTACCTTGTTTATGAAAATGTTGTTTGCTTTTATCTACCAAGGGTGGCATCCAGGAATGCTACATTTAGGCTTTAAACACCAAAAAGACTTAGAAATGCTAAAGATGAGAGTACGCTTTATTGTAAGCATGACAGTAGCAAGTTAAAAAACTTTTTCATCTTTAGCCCTCAATAGTGGCATGCTGCTCTAGCTATAGGAAAGGCTGTGCAGGGGTAGGGAACCGTGATGTTCCAGCTGTGCTCCTGTAACTCACATATTTGCAGCTGAGATAACTAGTCCTCTCAGCTACTCTGTGCTGCAGGAAAAACAGTCAAGATAGCTTCTGCCTAGGCACCATGACTGACTGCTATGGATTGATCACATAACATTTTTTTTAGCAGCATTATTCACATGAATTACTAACTTCAGCCATGAAGCCATGCAGTGGATTGCAGAAGTCTGTTATCTCACATAATAAATTAGCTTTGTAAACCAAGCCTTAAAATAACTGTCTCATTTGAAACTCAGTCTTAGGTTTTCAGGTCATACTTTTTACAAATTAACCTGAAAAAACTTCTGGCATGAGTAATGTTGCAAATGATGTACATTTCCCTTGCTATGCGCTAAATCTTCCATCCTACCAACTGTGCCTGTGAGGGATGTGTGTGCAGATCTAAAGCAGAAATGCCTTGAACCCACAGCTCCTTGCCTGGTATCTGTGTGCTCTGCAAAGGCTTGGTGCTGGGAGAGGAGGCCCGTGCTCTCATGGAGCATCCCAGAGTTTTTGTCTCTTCATCTCCCCGTGGCTGGGTGAAGGGTGTAGATACAGACACTTCCTTCATCCTCAACATCTTTGAAGTGATGCAAATCTGGAGTGTAACTAAGCTGTCTTTGTTTTCTTCCAGCTGATGGGTTTGCTCTGAATGCATCAGTCCAGAGAGATCTGTAGAGGAGAATGAAGGCAGGGACTTGTGCACGTCTGAAGCTGCTGTCTCCAAACAGCCTTTGGGTCCACAGAGCCAGAGCAGCACATTCATGGTACGTCCTGGATTTCAGAGTTTTGTTTACAAAAGAAACAAACACAAAGCATTTTAGATAGTGTTAGACACAGAGTGACATTAAAAAGCTCTCCACCTGCAGTTTAGTTAACATACTTGTTAAGAGTATTTAATAGCCTGGGGGACTCAGCACTTCTGCTTCCTCACATAGGAAAGCACTCAGAAGAAAAATGGCAAGATATTTTGTTTAGTATAAGGCCAAACCTCCTTACTTCTAATATCAAAGGACCAGATACTCCCTTGTGTGAAAGAGTTGTTCATTTTGTTGTACTGCTTGTCCAGAATATATTTGCTCAGGCTACCAACAAGATAATCTCTTTGGGTTTTGGTTCGCATTTTGTTAAGACCTGAATCAAGACCACTAACTTACTTTAGTCAGGCCAGCAAGGACAACTGCCTTCATAACTGTACTGGTTGATAAAATATTAGACTTGGAGCAGTATTTAAAAAAAACCTGTTTGAGGTGATCTCCCATTAAACACAGGCATTGTTGATAAAATTGCAAATGCAGAATCTGAGTTCGTTGGTTTCAGGAATGTTTCTAGAAAAAACAACTCAGTTTGTCTCTTTCTAACCTAAAATTGGACCTGAATGATAATATTGTGATTTTCCTGTTATATAATAGTGACATAACAGTGTGACAGAAAGTGACATAGACACATAAAGAAAGCCCTTTTTTTGTCCTAATCTACCACAATGTGTTATGTCAACCAAAAAAAATGTATTTTAACTAAATTTCTGGAAAAAAATCTCCTTGGAAAATAATTCCAGGATATAGCCATGAGAGAAAGACGCAAGAAAGGACTAGATGCTGTTTCAGTGAAGGATAATAATGAAAAGAAAAAGTAATGTGAGCCTATAGAGTGTTAATGTATGCATGTATATACATGTGGGTGGGTTTTCAGACTTCATAACAGAAATTGGTTTATTTTCCCTGTACTTTAGTTAAGGAAATTGCATGTGATACTTGTAAGCACCAAAAAAAACCCCCAAAAAACCAACAACAACAAAAAACCAAAACAAAAAAAAAAGCAAAAAAAAACAACCCCAAAAAACCACCCCCCCCCAAAAACAGACAAACAAAAAAAAAAACAGTAAAGAAAACTCAAATATTTTCAGAAAATTCAAGACCAAAAATAGAACAAGGAAACTGGTAAAATTTAACAAATTTAGCTGAGTGGTCAGGATAATGGTTCAGTGTTGACAAATGTAACATACGAAGGAATAATTTAAGCCATCCAAATACATCATTATTGTCACTCAAGAGGAGACCTGTGCCTTCTACTGGATGGTTCAATGAAAGTCTCTGCTCTGTATAGAGTAAGGGTCAAAGAAGCAAGCTAACTGTTAGGATACAAAAGAATTGGGAGAGAAATAATGCCCAAAATCTTATAATGTCATTAAATAAATCAGTGGTATGCCCTGACCTGGAGTACTATATTCAGTTGTGGTTATCCTGCCTTGAAAAGAATGTATCGTAAATAGATGAAGTATAGGGATGAGCACTGTAATTGATTAGAAGCATGAAAAGCCCTTCATTTCAAGACAAAATAAAAAGTTTAATTTTTTTTTTAAATGAGAGTGAAGATGAACTATATGGGCCACTAATAATAATGGGTACACAGTGTATAGAGAGGTTATTTATTTAATAAGACAAGAAGTTAAGAAGAAGTGCAATTAAGTTAGTAATTATTTCAATACTTAATTTTTCTCTGGAGGTCAGTGCAACTTGGTGGCAAAGACTTCAGCTGAAGGCAGACTTCAGTTAGCTATGTTTTTAAATAAATACATCACCTATCCTGTAGTACACAAGATTTAAAAGCTTTTTTGAGCAACAGACTACCCTAAGAGTGAACATTAGCCAAATTATAAATACAGTTATGAAGAAACATTTCCTATGGGCAGGTTATTTCATAAATTCTTACCTGCAGGGTTTCTGACCTGAAACACATCTGGAACAGGCCACTGTCACAGAGCATATCTGAGGAGATGGACCACAGCTCTGATCCAGTGTGTCAATTCCTATGTTGAATCAATGGCACGGAGATGAAAGGTTCGATATCCTATTATCAGTCTCTTGAACCATCAAATTCTCCTCCTCTTCCGCATTCAGCTATTGATTAAATTAAATGCAGCAAGGTAAATGGGTACAGGAAAGAAATTCCTTATCTTAGCAGAGCTCTTTGTCTATGTGCTTTAGTCTGCATTATAAGGAGATGGTACTCCAAACCACTGAGCAATCTGTATACTAGATTTTTTCACAGCAGCTTTTCCACACAAGGATCCCACTATTTGGTTATGTTTTTAAAGTTTATTAAAATTTTCATTATTTTTACATGTATAAGTATGCATCTTCTGCTCATTACGTGCTGCAGTTTTGGAGCAAAATGAGGTACAAAGAGACTGTGAAGGACAAACCCCCACCATTCATCTGTATACATGTGCCATGCTGACTGCTGTATGTTTTGGAAAGATCCTCTGTAGAGTCACCAATCTAAAGAAATAATGAGCTTAAAGCAGTGGAACCTCTGAAAACAGTTGGCAGTTAGATAATGATGGATATGCTACAGAATCCAGAGATCTTGGTGCTGGAGGATGAATGATGCATATAATGAAAAGGAGGCTGAAGCCCATCACCTTCCCTGTTAGTATAAACACGTAAAATGCAATTCACTGTGATGATGATGGTGGTGCATTGCATAATAAATTATGTGTCTGGATCATAAAGGCAATATTTTATGATAGAAAAGTTTAATAGAAAATGCATGTAAATGAGTGTAACTTTCCAAATGATGCTTTTTGACTGGAGTGTAAGAGGAGAAAATAATTTCTTCTCCAGCACATTTGCAAGTTGAGCTGAAAAATGTCCGTGAGTTCCACTTTCCAATTTCACTCACATTTTCATACATAGAGGGATAATAGATTAGTTAAGAGTTGTGTTTTATTGCTGTAAAGCTGCTCAACATTGTGCAAATTTTTGAAAGTGCTGAGTGAAAGTTAGTGGTGAGGAAAAGGTGGTGGAAATTGCTGATTAATAGAGGAGCAGGACCCCACCAAATCCTATTCCACATTTTCTAGGGCTTTGCATGGGTTTAAAATTAACCCGGGGGGCTGTAAATGAAGATTGTCCTAGCAGAGAAGATTTAATAAGCAGAGAGCTCCAGTGGGGAGTAAAAAACCCCAGCCAGATAAATAAACCAAATGCTGGACAGTAAGACACTGGTGAGAGACAGGAATGCTCTTGTGCTCCCCACAGTCTGCAGAGGTGTTTGTGAGAGGTGCAGGCAGGCTTTAACAGCACTCTCAGGACCCTGGGGGGATTCCTAGGGCTGTCTGTGCAGGACCAGGATCAGGACTTGGATAATCCTGCTTGGGTCTCTTCCAGCTCTTCTTAAGGGCCTCCTCTTCTTAAGATGAATATGAGAGTTTTGAGACATGTTGTTCAGACAGGAATGTCGTTGTTTACCTAGGCTAAACTACTAATGAAAAAGGGAGTGGGATATTTTGGTGACGGTACAGGGTTGGGTTGGGGCTTTTTTTTTCATGGTGTTGGCTACACTTCAAGTGAGTTCATAGTGATGGGGTTTTTATAATAATTTGAGTGAAATATACTTTATTTTATATATTTATGTATTAAAAAAGTATATACATGCACAAAAAGCCTATCTGTGAGGAACTTTTGCAAAAAAAAATTTAGTATTCCAACAGAAAATTGTGATTTACTACAGAAAAGTAAAATTCAATAAAATTTTCTAAAACAAATTCTAAGTAAAATTTACACATCGTAGACAGTCGAAATACTGATTAAAAGCACCAACTTGACATTTTTGAAACATAGCAGCCTAAATCATTGTTTTGTTTTGACATTTTGATGTAAAAAGTAGATATTTTTGTGTGACATTTCCAAAGCAAGTTGGGATTTTTTTGGTAACTATGCTGTAGAAATGTTTTATGATTCAACAAGCAAATGTCAAACTTTTAGAATTCCCATGTAACATGAATTCCATTGGCTGATCAGCTCTTTTTCATGCCCTTTGAAGAAGAGCTGAGCCTATCAACATAATAGAAGTCTGTATTTCCATACAAGAAATTTCAGTTCAAATTTGAATTCTAACAGTCTCACATAATTATTCTTTTTGGAAAATTCTGTTGAGAAATAGTGGGTGTAATATTTTGTCACTTTGAGATTTTTTGAGGTAACAGCAAATCAGAGGGGAAAAGCATAAAAATCATATTTCAAGAGGATTTTAGGAAATTATTTCATTAGCTGAAACTGGAAGTAATTGTCTTTATTTAGTCAAACACTATACTGCCCCCACCTAGACACAAGGTAAATAAATCATCACAAAAGGATTTTATCTTTGTGTCAGCAAAGCATCATTCATTTCTGGTGAGTGGGTAGGTATCCCACATGTGGAAGATGTATAAGGTTCTCTTGGCTGATGCCAGTCTTGTTACTAAACGCCAGCACTGAAGCACTGGCTTTCTAGAACTGCACATAGGTCATATTAAACAGCTATAAACAACAGAAAAACACCACATCTTTGCAAAAAGGATGGGTTGCCCATTTGTAAATCTTCCTAGGTAAAGTTGGGTAATAAAGCAATCTGTACCTTTAAGGATGTGAACAGAGCAGAACATGCTGCTTAATACTGGGATCTCCCCGGGTTGGGTCAGGAGTTAGAATTTTGTTCTAGTAATTACAAGGACCTATGCAAAACTGGACCCTGAATCCTCAGCCATTAGCAATTGCTGGCCTGAGAAGGAATTTGATTGTCTAAACTGAATTACTCCGACACAGATTTTGGGGTTTCATTTATTTCTTCTGTACAGTCACCTAAATTCACATAAATTAATGGAAAAATAGTAATAAGAAATCTTAATATGTGTGTTTATTTGGCAAAGAGAAGCAAAAAGAAATCACTTTTCCAGTTTTGTTTTCTGATATTCTTACCAGAGTTTGAGTTCTTTTTTTTTTCTCTAGATTCACAATATATNAAAAAAAAAAAAGATAAGAACCAACATGAGACAACAACAACTCCCCTAGTAACATAAAAAGTAGTACAGCTGTGCTCTGCTGAAATGGTTAATAAGAAAAGGAAAAAAAGGAAATTAGACCCTTTATTCTAGAGAGCATGCATTTATGCAAAGAGGATGTTTAGCTGGGGGTGAAGAGATGAGGACTTGGCCAGTTATGAACTTGTAGAATAATCATGGGAAAAATGATGAAGTGTTTATAGTGGTATAGTAATGACATACATAAAGCAAATGTGTTATGATTAGATCAAATTGCAAAGAGAAATGAGTAAATGTTGAGAACAATGTCGTGTTCAATGTGTAAACAACACATCTCTCTCCTTATCTGGGGTTGTTATAAGCAAGCAAGAGTTAAAAATACAAGAGCAATTTTTAGAGGCAACCTCATGACTGGCAATCAGTGCTAATAAGATTCTTTTCCTCTTGCAAGATTCACAGAAAGCCCTCAATCCATGCCGAGCACATTCAAAGGCAAGGGACTAAGCGCTCCCCTTACAGGTTCATTATCATTCGCAGGTTATCCCAAGCCAAGTGAATCAGGAAAGCAAATGAATTAGTGAGAATTAAGGAGCCTCTGTGGTGTGAACCCTCTCCAAATCTCAGCTAAGATGAAAGGTAGACGCTGATGTCTTGTGTCCCAGGGTTTTCAGAATTGGAGCCCCAGTGCCGAGCCGCTTCCTCCAGAGCCTTGCAGAAATGTGCAGGCAGTTAATGTTGCCTAACGTCTCCTGACCGTGGGTTCAGCCATGTGGGAAAAGTTTTACGAGGCTGCAAAAACCAAACCCCCTTTCACTCACAATTAATTACAGGAGAGTTCTTATAGCACCTCGCTGTCAATGAGTCCAGTGAAAGCACACATTCCTCTCATCTCGCTCAGTAATAATCAAAGATACTCAGGTAATGTCTTAGTGCGTAATAATATCAAATGCGGTAGTCAAAAGCACATTGAGCCACTAACAGTACTGTTTCAGTGGAAGCAATACCTTAAATGATAGGATTTGTACATGACATGAATTCATGACATGAATTGGGATCTCCAGTGTTTACCTTCCCTGTTTTCATCTGTCTGAAACGATGCAGCACCTGACAATCTTTTAATCATATACTTGTTTATTGTTGTTATGATACAGTGATTTTCTGAGGGAAGCTATGGCCTTAAAGTACAGTGGGTTGGAAAGATTTGAAAGGAAAGCAGTTTGTTTTCATTAAATACTTGTTACTGCTAATTACATTTGATCATTATAAATAATACAGTTTAATTAAATAACCATGTCACCTAGAAAAAATATTTGTTTTCCAAAGGATAAAGTATATCCTTGCACTTGCAAGTAGGAGGTGGAAATACCAAGTGAAAAATGTGCAGATTTATTTGTTTGTGTGTCTGTGTGTGTTTGCACGTGGGTATAAGCAAAACAGTATCGGTTTGAGGAGACTAAATGTTTGGTAGAAAAAATTAATCTATTCAAAATAATTTTTTCCAATTCTGATAATGAAATTATATTTAAAGGGCTATATTGCATTATATCAGATGGTATCTTTATGTGTGTTTCAAATTATTTAACGTAAGTAATTATCTACAATAAAATGACATTTGTCAAATGACATTAACCAGTGTTTTCACAGCCTAGGTTTGTATCAATGTTCTCATCAGATATATTTCTCTGCCATGATTTTTAATGCCAGCTGTTTCATGAATGTGAAGAGTTCAGTATGAAATTACATGTTTGTCATAATAAATGTATGGATTTAATTTTTTTTTTTCCGAGTGATATTTTTTCAAGGTTAGTTTCAAGGAAATTAATAGAAAATAAAGGCTAATAACTCTGCATGTAACAGAAGTCTTGAATTCATGTACCAATGTACATGAATTTAAACAATCATGTTGGAAAATTTTCTGGTTTTTACTTCCCTTCTTCATATAATTCCTGACTCATGACCTCTTATCTACCAGTCAGGCTTGATGTGCATGACTGTATCTCATTTATAATAATCATGATCTTTACAGAGAGATCGATTAAAATATTATGGTTCTTTAAAAATCAGAATGCATATCAAACGAAGCCTCACTTATAAAACAGAGAAAAAGCCCAGACTTTTGCAGTCTCCTCAGTGTGAATAAGATGTTGTAAAAATCTCTTAATATTCAAAGACAGTTAATCATTAAAGAGGCAAATATGTTAATATGGTTTTATCACAATTGAAAATGCTGTTAGTGGTTCTATGGATTACACTGTTCTATATACACTACATTTAACACAGTTAACAAAATGAGTCCCTGTCCTGCAATTTTTGGGTTTTCTCAAAAATCACCCCCTCTA
This sequence comes from Toxostoma redivivum, assembly GCA_013397375.1. Lineage (NCBI taxonomy): Eukaryota > Metazoa > Chordata > Aves > Passeriformes > Mimidae > Toxostoma > Toxostoma redivivum. The sequence continues at coordinate 49,409 of VXBI01000859.1, read as the reverse complement.
AAATAATTTGTGGTATTAATAAAAAGCTAATATAATTTAGATAATTGTTTTCTTTTTGGTATGCATTCTTGTTTGTATAAAAAGTATTTTAGAAACTACAGAATATTTTAATCCCTTCCGTTTTTGCTGAATGGAAAAAATAACCGACATTGTTTAAACTGAGGTTGAAAATATCTAGAGGTTTCAACAGTGGAGAATTGCTTTTCCTTGTAGTTATAATTAAACATTTTTTTTGAGAGGTGGGAGGGCTTCCTTGTAGTTATAATTAAATCTTTTTTTGGGGGAGTAAGGGGGCTTGGAGGAAGGAGGAGGAGGATGGTGTTAGTAATCCTAGCCACTATATTGCTTGCAAAGAAAATGCTCTAAGACTTAAAGGAAAGATAAAGGTAAACTGCAGGATAGTGTTAAAATTCAACAAATTTCATTCTTAGTTATTTAACACTGCAATGCTGTTCATTTCCTAATATCTTTTTTTATTTTCACCAAGCTTCATGCATTTGTACATGGAATTTGTAAATTTTTCTGTTTTTTAAATTAGATGAAAGAAATATTTCAATTGATATAATTCTACTCACTCTATTCCTAACCACTGTATCATGAGAGGATTTTATTAATTGCATTTTTTAATAGTGCTCTGTTTTTAATCTGTTTCCTCTAGGTTAGCTTATGTATCACTTTTAGTAAATTCTATTTATGTTATCCAAAACATTAAAGATAGCAGATGCAGGTAAAATCCCTTTGAAAAAGGCTTGAGCATAAGAAATAAGAAAAAAAAAAAAAAACAAAGCAAAACAAAAAACCATTAGAACAATCTCCCAGCCACTATCAGCCTAGAAAGAAGCGAAGCACACACAATACCCTTAAGTGTGTGTGGGAAGGGCTTCATAATACCAATATTATTTAAAATGGTGTGGATGTGCGGCAGCCTGCAGCAGCAGCAGCTCCAGCCAGCGAGGCAGCGGGCCCTGCCCTTGTGCTGGCCACGAATGACCAGTGAAATCCCAGAGGCACTCTTGAATTTCTGCATTCTCATTTCATCAGCTGCAAAATATCTGTCACTCACGTCCCACACTGGGCAAAGTGACACCTGCCAGTCTCAAGAACAAGGACAAATTAATGTTCCTCCACCAACTGTGTCTCAGAAACGAGTGGCGAGCGGCAGCGCGAGCAATCAACAGCTCGAGTACATTGTTAAAGTTTGCAGTGCATTGCTGGGGGTTCCTTTCAGACAAGGTAATTTGCAGCAGCTGTTGTCGGTTTGTGCTGTTATTGAACATGTGTTCTGCTGATATCCCTCCTAATGAATCTTTTAAAAATATTTGCAAAATACGTGTAAAATTGCATTGCTGAGGTTTCATGAAGCTGCAAAACAAGGTGGCTCATTTTAAACAATGCTTGGAGAGACAGTGCAGCAGCTGCCAGACAAATGTGTAAGCCAGGCACTCACCTTATCTACTCCATCTTCCTAGAAATCACTCAGAAATATTTTGAATAGTAGGTATAAAATCTTCAAGAAACCCAAAACAACAAAAACCATTTTTGATGTCTGTCATCATGTCACATCATGTTATGCGATATTGTATCTGCTTGTGATGAGATGCAACATGACAAGATGTAATGCAATGTAACGTATAAAAAAATGTAAATAATCCACTTTTGGGGATTAGATATCTGCTGTCAATTCCTATAGCAGGAACCTGAACTGAATTTATTGAGGCGGATGGGAGCTCAGCGAACACCAAACTGTGCAGTGGTGTTTGCAAACCAGCACACATCACAGTTCACTGCCTCTCCCAATTACTTTTGGATAGTTTGGCTCTTATAGGACTGTATTACGATGTTAAATAGAAGTTCTTGTGGTGAAGAGAGTCTTATGACTCAATAATTTTGTTAATTATCACTGCCTACAGCAATCACTTCAATGATGACTCCCTATGAGTAGCTGTTTGTACATTTTAAAAAATACTTTTTGGAAATAGCTGTAGTGTTTTTCACAGTAAAACACACAGTGTGAACAGAAAATCATGTAGTACTTGGGACATAACTGGGGGGAAAAAACAGTGCTTTGGGCCAAATAAGAGACTGCTCAGTACAGTGTAACCTCTTGAGGTCTCCCTGAGGCTCAAGACCTTCTTTCCTTCCTTTGTTGGCACAGCTGTATCTCTCTGTAGGTTACTGATCAAAAACCACCTAATTTTAGGATTGGACAGGCTCTGCACCCTTGTATCACAGTGGCAGTTCACCAGAGCTTTCTGTCAGTTCTGGAGGAGCAGGCTTGGAAACAGAGCAGGGCTGTGCCCACGGGTGCCTGAGGAGCCAGAGGGCTGTGCCATGGAGAGTGGGCATTTGAAATGTTGGTGAATGTAGTCTGAATGTTCTGGGGTATTCTGTAACAGTGGGGAGATGGCTTTTGAAATATTACATAGGTTACTGATGATTTGGGGAAATTAAAAGGTCTAGATTTGCCTTCACATAGCCATGGCTAGGGAAAAGGGCTTATCACCAGCAGTGGGAGGAGTGCAGAGGGGAGCACCCTGTCCCCTGACCTTCTCCCAACATAGCCTGGGTTTCCCTTTGCCTCTGCCCCTGCCTTCCCACTGACTCACTGTGGCAGCTGATTCCAGCCCAGAATTCACTTATTTGTGTGTCCAGTGCCTGGGAAAAAAAATCCAAGCCATTGTATTTCACCAGTAATTAAGTGCTAATGGATGTTTAAGAACATGCTTTTAATTTTCTTTCAACAGAAGACAAAGTGCCATGTTGTCTGAAGCTTTGACTGCACCACAGGCACTCTGCAAAAATATCTTCTTACAGCTACAAGGGCTTCACACCCACTATGTTTGACTGTGTTGGGAGCTCAAGCACAGGTGAGTGGACAGCATTTTAAGTACTATGTTTATTCAATGTTCTCTAATCAGGTTTAGATAATATTATATTTACAAAGTCCCATTCTCTGTACCCTCGAAGGTTGCCCACCTTGGCAGCATCGATGCCATTGAACTGGCATTAGCAGCAGTGAGGGGTGGCTGTAAATTTTGCCTCATGTAGACAAGGCTTACAAGGTAAGCAGGCAGACCCCCAGCTGCAACTGCGTGCCTGGGAATGGAACCTTTTATTTGCTGTCATAGTGATGACTTTTAATTGTCCCAATAAACAAGCTTTTAAAAAGCTTCTAAAATGTTCTCTAATAACACACTTTGGTCTTTAGCCATAGAAATGCAGAAATAATTAGAAGTGCCATTGTGTACAGTGCCTTCTGGACTGGGCTGAAGGTGAAGGAGAAAGTATCATGCTATCCTTGTCAGCTGCAAGGGTAATTACTGCTGGCTGAAATTACTCAACATTTGTTTATAAGCTCCCCAGAGCATGCTGTAAATAGATTGTCTGTTATAGTCCAATCACATTAAAACGCTGCTCCTTGCAAACTGCTACCTCCTGTTTTCTGTAAGCTAGACAGAGAAAGCCTGCTGCTCACTTATTGAGCACCAAGCACTGAAGAGCTATGTTTAATGTGATTGTTTTCATTAGCTCTTCTCCATCTGATATTACATTTATAGTTTGCTGGGTTTGAAGACTGGTGTGTTGCATTGTTTTCATTTACTGTAGTAAGAGTGAATAGCTTTATTTCTGGAAGCTGTATGCAACAGTTGATGGGAATTTTGGAATAGCAAAAGTGTGGGAATATCGACAGACAACTTGCTCTCCTCTTGGGCAATGGTGTTTTTCTTTTGCCTTCTAAACGCTCCTGTGCTTGTTCCAGCAGTGCTCACTTTGCCTAAATTGTCCTTTAAAGGATGAGGAGTATTTTCATAAAAGGTTAGAAAGAATGTATTTTCCTTAGCACTGAATTTCACACTATAGCATTGTCCTGTCCATTATGACCTGAGTTGTATGAAATAGTGATGCAGCCGCAGCCTGTCTGTTTGATTTGCTCTCAGCATGATTTACCACATCATATCACAGCAGCTCAGGTATTTCCAATAAATATGGGGACAAATTCATCTCTGACATATGCAGAGAGAATTCCAGTGCTATCGATAGAGTTGCATTTGCTCCCACCAAGGTGAATCTGGCCACTAAACTGAAGATTTAGGGGAAACAAATAGAATTTTGCAAAAAATCCCTAAATCTCAAAACAAAACAACCCAACATATAAAACCAAAATCCAAATACCTTCTACCTCCATATGTTAAAAATAAATAAATAAATAAAAGCAGTACATATCCAATGCTGGGTATCAGAGGCAGAAATTTTTAATCCCTGTTTCATGAGTAATTCATGAGAACACACACAAAGGGTATTTCAACAGCACTCAATTTATTTACCACTGATTATTCCCCAAAATCAGTACTGATTATATACAGAGCAAAGTGTGGACTCGTCATGTCACATTTATTTGAAAAGGTTAGTAACAACATGCTGCCTTGCATACCTCCATAGCTGGAAAAAAAAATGTAGACATTACTGAATTTAACCTGATTTTCTTAAAACACAGGCACTGCACTGGTGTAAATCCTCATGGAAGACATTGCAGCTATGACAACTTACACCAGCACCTGAGCTTCCCTGGAACTAACACAACAAAGAAGCAATGTTAGTGACCAGTAGAGAATTATTAAAGGAACACAGATAATTGGAAGAAAATAAATGACCTGGGTAGAAGAGCTACTATAAAATGAAGTGCAGGTAAATCACTATACTGGACACCTTCCAGCCTCATGTCCTAGGTGCCTTTCTCCCTAATTTTAACATCTGCTTAAAGCTTCTGTTCTCCGCAAACCAGTCAGAAAGGGAAAAGAATTGAAGTTTGGATATTCACATTTGTTTCTAACTGGAATCATTGCCTGTGGAAAACTGTCCTTCTGGGAAAGATGCTGGAGTGCTAGAAATGATGATTCAATTGCCCATTAAGATAATTCCAGGAAGTAGTACTTTCTTGAGGCTGTATTTCCAGGAATGGCAATCATGGCATCACTGCTCTGACAGTGTGTTAGGTATCTCCAAAGTGGACACAGCAGGTGAATATTTCAAGTTACTACAAGTAATACACTGCAGATTAGTTCTCATGGTTATCTTTATTTGCAAAAGCTGGCTAGTGCAGCATATTGCAATCCTTTCATGATGAACTATACCAATTGTTTTGCAATAAGTGGAAGCTTCTTTGCAGTACAGGTGACATTTTTTATGTTCCTATTCCTGCTTTTTTGTGCTATTAGAGAAGCAGTGAATCTTTAAAGAGAAACTTCCTACAGCTAAAAAAGACATTAAGGGGGGAAAAGCTGGGAGCCATAGTGACAGGTACAACTAAGGCTGTATCCTTCGGTTCCCTGGAAACCAGTCAAACACTATCTCATCTTGCAATGGTTGTGTCTGATCCTCTGCTTCAGACATCTTCCTAATAATGGCAACTACAGAGGTGACTCTCTGCAAATAAGGGCTTACAGCAACTGGACATCCATCATATATCTCCAGAGCAACATTAGACCACCCTAATGGGTACTCCCGTCTTCATTATGATATTAATTCTCTAAATTTCCAAAGTGATTTCATTTGTAAAATGACAAAGGCTGGCTGCTCAGGAGACAAAGTGTTTTCATCCCCCTCCTGCATGCTTACAAAGGCTTGCTCTCTTTAGTCTTTGGGGGAAAAGAAATTTGATAGCATTAGATCTCTTGTGATACACAAGGCTGCCTAACAGCTACACCACCTGCCAGCACCGCATGCCTGCCCATCCAGCCTGAAGATTCTAAAGCAATGGTTGATGAGTAGAACATAGAAATTGGGGGAGGGGGGGGCAGCAGGGGGCTGGTAGAAGCTATGCAGGGAGAAAATAGAAGCTGTATAAAATACTCAGTGTGAAAGTGAGGCAGGATTGAGGGTAAGGGTGAGGTCAGAGCCAAGGCTGGAAACTGAATCAATCTGACCAAGGTTGGTTTGGTTAGATTAGGTAAAAGCATGATTTTCTCCCTGGTGTATCAGAGCCTTTGCTGTGGCTACAAATTCACTGACAGCCAACCAAAGCAAGCTTTTTGCAAAGAGACAATTCTTTGCTCCTGATCTTCAAACTCTTGAGGATTAAATAAAATAGAGATGGAATTAAAAAGAAAATCAGTAAACCTGTGACATCACTAAATGTTTTGCCCCAGATAGTGACTAACTAAATGCCTGACTGAATAATAGTGAAAATTAGGACGTTCTTTTAAGGGCAGTGATGGTTGTAACCTGGCTGGCAAATGAACCTGGAAGCAAAATGAAACAGTATTTGAATGCACTGAAAAGTGTACAAAACACCAATCTCACTAGGCTTTATTCTGCTTTAAGAAACTAGACAGTCTTTTAATTTGTCTGTTTCTAGATTTCCTCTTGAAAGAATTTACAGAATTCCCTCCTGTTGCTGTCTGCTGTCGAGCTTGCAGAGGCAGCAGTGTGCAAGGAGACTTGCACCAAGGAGTCCAGTTTGTCTTCCCAGAGGAGACTGCCTTAGCAAGCAGCTGATTTAGTGCTCCACCTACAACTTCATTCCCTTTGTCCATGCTCCACTGCTGGATTTTATTGTGCTAGCTACTTTTGTACTATTGTACCCCCTTTGATGATGAATCTCAGTAATCAGGGCCAGCACTTGGTACTGGTGTAGCTGCGTGGCTCCCAGTCTTAGGGCATCCTGTATCCCAGGTGTCCTTCACTGGCAGAAGAGAGCAGAGAGCCTGTTGGGGACTGCAGCCCAAGCCACATCCCCACGTCTCACACACTCACTGCCCAGACACATGGGGCAGCTCTTGGAGTCACTGTGCTGGGCAGTGTGACACCCAGAGTGACATGTGGTTCTGCATCCCACCACTGCCTTTCATCAGGCATTTACTGCAAATGGAAATTAAAACCAAATTTTATAATTGTATAGGAGTGTTTCTATCTCACAAATTTGGAAACATCACTGTAAAATCTTGTTTAAAACTAAATTAATTAGCAACATTAAAAACATTTAAGAGGATGGCTTTTCTTTTTCCCAGAGGAAGCCTTCATGTTTAGTCCAGAGTTAAGCTCCTTTTTTTCCAATTCTCTTTCTTTCTGACCCTATAAATCTTGCATTCTTTGCTGAACAGCCATGCAGCTTCAGCAGGAAGCAGACTTCCCCCCTCTTTTCCCTTCTCTGCCCTCATTCCCCAAATCTCCAGCAATTGTGGCTTAACTTGGTTGTCAGATCCTAGGCTGGAGCTGTAGATTTGAACCCCCTCACACTGAGGAGGTCACTGAACCGTAGTCAGCTCACCAGTTTCTGGGTGAGTGCTTTAACCACTGCTATAAAAGATGAGCAGCAGCATCACCACCATCCATCTTTAAAAATAAAGAGTAATCCAGTTGTCCAGCCCTCAAGGAACAAAGCACCTATGAGTCAGAGGGTTTTGCTGAATGTGAATGAGGGTTACATCTTAATGCTTAACTGGAGGCTCTGTGTGCACAGGTTAGTTCTATAGGAAATATGATTTTGGATTATTAGCCTCTCTTCATCACTCCCTAGCAGATTTGAACATCACCTCAACTTCACATACTTTCTGCTAAAAAACCTTGTTTCCAGTAGTAAGAATGTACTACAAAAGGAATCTGGATCTTCAACTTGGATGCCTAAATTTTCCTCAGAAATCACATTTTTAAATGTATTGTTTTAGACACTAGGGCTGAATTTTAATGCTCTAATGATCCTGCCAGATGATGACTGTGTTGTTTCTGTGTCACCTTTTATAGACATGGGAGAAGGAGATACTCAGAACCTCCTTGTAATATGCTACTTTTCAGTTCCACAGATTCATTTTTCTGCACTTTTATTGTTCAGCTTGAAGTTGTGATGGTCTGAGGTGGGTTGATAGCTGTCCCTACATGTAATTTATGTTTTTTTAAGTTTTGCATTCCATAGAGTCAAATTCAAACATGCTGTAAGAAACTCTACTGTGATTGCTTATCTCAGGGATAAACTCGTCTCCATGTTATATGCTTATGATGTTATGGAGGGCCCTTTGGCCCCCAAATTAAATTATTAATGGAAAATTCTTTGTCATTTGTTTCTCAATGTCACATGAATGTAAAAGTATTTTTCAGTGCTGCTTCTTGGAGAAGACATTCTGCTTTTGCATTTAACTTCACCTCTTCTGAAAGAAGTGCTAACTATTATTCCTTTCTATCTTTAACTAAATACTGTACTTCCCTGTCCAAGATTATTCCATTGCAGCTGCTAGTAATGAAAGCTCTGCTAACATCCCAAAGTCCTGCTTTTCTTCTGCAAAAATCATGGGCTAATATTTAGAGGCTTGTGCCAGTCTCATGTAAGTTAACGAGTATAAATCCACTGTGGCATCATATGGCTTCTGTCTTCCATGGCTGCCTCCCAAAAGCTTGAAACTCCAACCTAATGTGTCACTTCAGTATGGACAACATACTGAACAATTTGGTAGGGGAAAAAACATCCCATTTCCTAAGTATCTTGGATGGTCTGTATTAATCTAGTCTAGACCTGGAGCAACCATTATACTGTGTTTAGGCTTCCTGAACTTTATTATGGGAAGAATTATTTTCCCAAGGGTGACTGTAAGAGCTGTAGTATTTTGGGTGGGAAGTCTGTGCTGAGGAACAAGAGGAGCATTGCTTTGCTGTGATTCAGTGGGTGAAAGCCACTGTGAAAGGTGGCTCACCACCTCATTTGTGGTGAGGAAAGCCCAGACCCATGAGGAGTGGTGTGACATAGAGATTTTGCTGTTAATTGCATATGTCCTTTCTGCTTTCATGTTAGGGGACAGCAGAGCTATGACCACTTGATTTAGTCCATGCTGGCTGTTGTGCATGGAAGGGTTGAATGGATTTTTTCTCTTTACAGGCCTGGGGTAAGTGGAAACCAGGTGCAAATGATGTCTTTTGCCAGGCTCAGATTCATAAAGATAAAAATGTGGCTAGAAGCCACTTTTATTTGCTCGCTGCACCCAAACAGTACTTTTATTGCTGAGCCTCTGGAAGACACAATCCGCACCTGATGGGTTCTCTGCTCTCAGATGCCTCTCAAGTAGAAAACAAGTTGTTTGCCATTTTCTTCCCTTGTCAGATCAAGCTGATACACTTACTCAATATACCTATCTTGAGAAGTTTTCTTTATTGATGACTTTCACTTTCTCTGCAAACAATATATTTTCTGCCATACCCGTCCAGGTAAATAGGGTTCAGCCTAGAAATAGAAGGAGCAGAACCATATGGGAGAGTATAAAAATGAACTGACCTGAACTATGGTTCTGAAAACACTGTAAATTGTTTCCATACCTTGACAAAGTGTTCACACTGGGTAGGAACACCTTTGTTGTTGTGACTTGTTCTCTAATTGTCTGGCACCTTCCATGGAATAGTTCTGCTCATTTGCTAAATTATGACACAGGGAGATAGTTTGCTGGCTTGATCTGGTCTTTCCTGCGTTAACAACAGTTTTTCATTGCATTCCTATAGAATACAATACAATACATGAAAAAGCTCCTAGTTTGCTCAACTTTTTTAAAATGCTTATATGACATCTGTTTTCAGTGGTATTTGCACTAGTGGCAGGTAGAGGAGAGATGCCACAGATTCATTGGACTCTGGAGCATGACTATACATATATGTTGCTGGTTTGATAACAAACTGTTTCAGGGATCCATGGTGTGGAGTTTTCTGCACCAGCTTATGCTTGCCCAGGCAGCTCTGAAGTAATTTTGCAGCCCTTCCATTCATGTATATTTTAAGATGTCTCAAGCCTATTGCACATACAATAGCTGTGTAGTATAAGTATTAGACATCCATATGATAAGTCTCTTCTTATGTTCTTATAAGTTCTTATATTCTTACACTCTCTTCTTATGTTCTTATAAGTTCTTATATTCTTATATGTTATGTTCTTGTATTCCTCTAAGTCTCTTCTCAATGTTTTTTCAGAACATTGCCATTCAGGAACATAAGTACACTCAGAAAAATTCTGTTAGCATATATACTTTACTATGAAAACAGTGGTCCCACACAAAAAAAAAGGTGTAGAGTACAAATATATTCCAAGCTTGTTGCTCTTATTTTGTGTTTTTATTAGCTCTGTAGACAATATTTGCTTTTTGCTATTTGGAATAGTAATAACAGGAATTATGTCTCCTTCACTAAGCAAGCTTTTTTAATATAAATAGGATTTGTTTATGCTAATTAATAATGCATTGTATCTACACTGACTACTAGATACTGTAACCCCTAAAAGGAAAGGATTCACATAGGCTGGTCACTTCAAATATGAGCTTGTCAGGTATTCTCTGTGCACCAGAGCAATGCTGCCTTTTGAAGAATGTGTCTTCATTATGCAGTTCAAGATGGCCAACACCCAGGCATGATATTCTGCTTTTGACCTTGTAAAAATCATTTGCTGTTCTGAAAGCAGGAACACCTCATGATAAAACCATATTAGGTGATAATGACATTTTGCCAGATTGTGCTGAGAATTGCTCTGAGAGGGAGGAAGATGTTTCCATTGATTGTTCATCAATCTTCAGATTGTCTTCAAATGATAAACAGCTCAGGATTTCAGCCCTGCATATCCATAGTGTGAACGAACCCCAAAGCCATGGGGGAGTGGGGGAACGTGGCAAGGCAGAAAGGGTGAGCCCCAGCCATGCAGACCCACACACAGCATGACAGGCAGAGGACAGAGGGCAGCCTCAGCTTCGCGTCCTGAGGAGCAGCATTATCAGTGTTTGGCTTTGCATAGCCTTTTGCGCTGGTTTCCAGGGCAGGAACAGGAGGTTGATAGTGATACTATTTACAATTCATTATGAGAAGATTGCAGAAGATTGTTGAAGACAGGAACCACTGACCTCCCATTTCTCTTTCATCTGTAGGAGTACATTCATAAACGATAGCCCACTTTAAGGACACTGGAGTGGAGAATTAAACTGGGCTGCTTCTTCAACAATCTTCTTTACCTTTTGGGTTAGCAACATCACTAATTGGCACTTGACTGTACTTCCAGATACTCCTTGTGAATCTCATAGTGTGACTGATGGTTGATTACATAAAGAGAAGAATTGTCTGTTCCATTTTAGTCTGTCAAAAACTAGATGCTGCATAGCATGTACCACATCTGGCAATTGATAGCACCATGTTTGTTAAGGTTATCTGATTGGAAGAGCTGCAAGCAATGAATAAGGCAGCAAAGCTGCTTGTGATAACCTCCCCACAGTGAAACTGCATGGCCTGACAGCTTCATACTTGCCATTTTAGTATTCTGCATTTCTAAAGTGCAATAGGGAGCTAAAGAAATGCTCCCTATTTTCTGAATGCACTTGCAGAAAAAGACAGCCTTTAATGTGCTTAACAGATTCTTTTTTTATACTGCTGGATTTTTCAAAACAATTTTTCACATCCTAAAACAGTAGGAATTATTTTGATGCCTGAAAGCATTTGAGAGACTAATTCATTTTGCAGTAGAACTGCTACAACTTTTCTCTTGATGATCAAAGAAGAATAATTGAAGTTTCATACCCTTTGTTATTACATTTCTAAACCATAGCTCTTTCAATGTATTTTATAAACCAATCTTTTCAAATGCTTGTTCAGTACAGGAGAGTTAGTAACCCTGCTTTTCTAATTTTCTCAAGATATGTAGGCTGGTATACACAAAGAAGTTGCTATCAGTCCTAATGAGTAAAAACTGTTCGTGTGTGATTAGTAATGTGCACCTTCTTTGGCTCATTTTACATAATTTCCTCTGGTGTGAACATCATGCTGGTCAACAGCATCTTCAACAGAAAGCAAAATCTGTACTAGTGCATGCAGTGGACCTGATAGCTCTGACCTGCCATTGAATGATGAATGTTCTCTCAGCAGCTGGGGAAAACAGCATAACAGAGAGAAATATTAGTGTTGCATTGCATTTTTTTGGGCAATATTGGCTTTGAATCTCAAACGCCCTAACACTTGCATGCATTTCAGCACCACGTCCCTGGGAGTGCATTACATAAATCTGAATTCTGGGCAGCACAATGCAGACTTGCAAACCCTTCTTCTCTGAACTCTATTATTTATAAGATTAAAACCCTCGAGGTTTCAAATGGCAGGTTTATTGTCAAGTACAATGTACTTTTCATTCTGAATGGACAAAAGCCTTTGAGCTTACCTGGGTCTGCCTGGCTATCCTCAGTGCTACCATGTTATTAGTGGAGCCCAGTCTTTTCTCTGGGGGTGTAAGACAAGCATCCTGTAGGGCACTCCACCTGGACCACTGATACATGCCACTTGTGCATGGAGGAGGGCTCTTCCTTTACAAGCACTGGGTGCATGGCCTCCATCCAGAGCTACCTCATATTTAGAAGCACTCAGAAAATGTAGAAAACAGATGCCCACTTGGTTCAGATTTTTGAATTTCTTTGCACTACACTCAAAACCTGATGTTGGACCTCATAGATGTGTTCATTCTTAACAGCCATTCAATGAATATGGCATAGGATGGCAACAAAGTATTTGCTTTTTGGTTTTCTATTGTTTGATATTCAAAGGACATGGTGAGTCTTTAATGTCATAAACAGAAAAAAAGTATAAATGGTGGATTTCAGAAAGGCTTTTTAAATCTTGCTGGTGCAGATCTCGTAACTCCTCATGCAAGTATAGTTCCAGATTTCCTAGTAAAATAAACATTTAGACTGTGTATAATCAGAAGTTAAGGTTTTATAAGTTTTTAAATAAAGAAGGCACTGGAGGTTCCTAAGATGGCCATTAATAATCATATTATGAGGCATTTCATCTGGGGCATTTTAAAGAACCATAGTTGGTCTTCCAAAGTGTCAAATGTCTTTCAGATGTGCTGGTGTTAATGAAACATATTCATCAATCTTTAGGGTGGGAGGTTTTTACAGCTGCTTACCATTGCTACATATGCACATAAAAATCTCCTCTCTTCTTCTCAAATCACAGGCAAGGGGGAAAAAAAGAAATATTTTTTTAACTAAAAAAAGGAGATATGTTAGCTTCTTTGACTTGCACTGCTCCAGCAAGTGATCTCAAAAAATTGCTGACCACCCTGTTTGCCACATTGGGGTTTTTTATGCCAAGACTTTTAGTACTAATGAAACCCCACAAATAGAAAAAAGTTGAAGTTTTGTAAGATCTAGCTAACTCTTTGTTAGTTTTTATAACAAAAATAAGAGCTTTTGGACTTTGGACATAAGAATGAAAAAAGTAAATAATGGATAATATAAGAAAGGGCATACAGTTCTTGTTTAATGGATTAATAAGAGCAATTAACCTTGTAGTGCATTAACATTTTAGAACTGAAATGTTTGTAAGCGAGCTAGTTTTACATGAAGTGTCCTGTAAAGGTCAAAGTCAAACTGTATTTTAAAAGAAATTTTAAGCTCAAAAGTTTGTATTTGCTGATATTGTCTGTCCAGTAACACTAGGTATGGTCTAAATTTAATAGTAGAGAAAATAACATACATAGTTGTCAATACAATTTGCAAGCACTTATCTAAGTTGTACTGTGTAGCAATTATAGAAATTTATTCCAGAATAAGGCGAGGAATTCTAATCTAATTTTTTATTTTGTGCTTCCAAGTCACAGGCATTTAAAGTCAGGTGTATGATGATTATGCCAAGAGACCACTGGAATTTCTATGTTACATTACCAGTAGCAACAATTGTGCTCATTTTAACGTTCAAGCACACAACATGTCCTAGGCGAATTTTGGTCACTTCCATGTGCCTGTTCAGAAGGATAAAGTAATTAAAAGAGCTGATTGTGTTTATTGAATAACCAGGACCTTGATGTAGCTATGGCTTACAGATGCTTTGTATAGGCAGAGGGGAAACCATGCATGACCCAGATGGTAAATCAGAGACTGTTGTGAGAATCTGTCCTCAGAAGTTTGGCTTGAAAAAAGATTTTTTAGACGTAATGAGCATTGATGTAATGACTTTAGAGAGTGAGCATTGCAGGGAGCAAACCATGGATGTTCTTTGTTTTTATAAGCAATTGTTTGGGTCGGGCTTTTTCCTAAACTCATACTCATGTTTCAGGGTAAGACTTTCCTCCTCAGAAACATGGCAGGATGCTTTAGGACTGCAAATAAATTTTTACATCTTCTTTGCTGTCTTTTCCATCTTCTGATACATATTCTAATCTGTCTGTTGGGATTTTACCTTTTAAGTCTTCAGCTTGTTGGACGTGGTTCCTGATGGCTTGGACAGTTTCTGTGGACTCTTCACAGCTGAAGAGTCATTCAGAGGTGGCATTGATGACTTTATGGCTCATTCATCTCCCTTACCTCCTATGGCTCTTTGGGTTCAAGCTCTTGGCTTTAATGGATTCTACCTCACTGAGGCCCAGGAAAAAAGGTGCTGGTCCTTACTTTGCTTGCAAGTTCTCTGACTCTTCCATACCTGACTAGGAAAGAGGAGAACTCATCAGTAATCCTGGGATGAGCAGAATGTGCACAAGAGTCTGCTTTTTTCCCCCCAATATTTTCAGTTTTCTCTTTACTTACTTGAATTCTCCTGTATTCTACAGAAATTATAATATCTTGGGGGCAGAAGCTGTGCCTCGTATGGCTACAGTGACAGCATACAAAGCAAAGAAGGAATTAGGATGCTATTTGTTAGGTGAGTAGCTTGCTGACATTTAGTTTCAAGTTCTTTAATCACTGTTTCCCTCTCTTTTCTAAAAGGCTAGTCCACAGTGGTCATAAGGCATTTTTTACTATTTAAATTGTTAATTATTTTTCCATATGCTTATGATACTTGCATCTGCTGTGCTGCATGATTTAGGACAAAAGTCTCCCTATTATGTGTGTCAAGTAATCTGAGATAGCCTTGCCTAGCCCTTGACTGCCAGCACGAAAATTGGAATTAGAGAGTAACCAAGAGAAGACCTAATTGTAGGATTTGTATGGGATAAGGAAAGCACCTGGATACATTATTTACCATTTAATTATATCTGATTGATGTGACAAGAGCCAGCATGCCAGCCAAGAGCTAATTATACTAGAATCTGTAAAAAGGTATAGGAAGGGAACGTTTGAAGGAAATGACACTCTTAAGTAGTGGTCAAAACAGATGAAGAGCTAGTCAAAACCCAAAAAACCCCCAAAAGAACAAGACACTTTGTCTTTCACAGCAGCATAGGCCAGTTCGTGGGCACACAGGATCATATGTTTATTGCTTAGTTTTTGCTGCTAGTGGAAGTCCAAAGTTTTGAGCTGTTTACCTTTGTTTAAGGGTATTTCCAATTTTGTAGGCTGCAGAATGAAGATTAGATTTTGCAAATGTTTGGAAGGCAAGCTGATCATTTGCTTCACTGTCTTAGGGCTTTTGCTTGCCTTCTTGGAATGATTCTTCAACGTGTGACATCATGTCAGACAAGACATCGAGTTTCCAGCTCATTCCTGTTTAGATGCCTCTCTATGTTGTCTTAGGTCTTAGCCTCTCCTACTCCACAGATAGAGCCAGTCTGGAGATGAAAGATTTTGAAGTTTCACTTTATGTGCTCTGTGTTTCCAGATAATTAAACTGCCTTTTAAAATTAAATGTAACAGTACTACTGTTGCAGAAATAAAAGTGTGCTGCACTGGTGGTGTAAAAAAGTGGTCTTGGCTCTTGCACAGCAAATGTCCAGATTAGTAATATTAATTACAGCAATTGTTACAGGAAATCAATATACAAAAAAGAACCTAAACTAAACTAGAGAATACATTTTTTAAAACCAGAGGCAATGGTAAGAGAGAATTCGAGGTCCCTAGTGGGTTGAGGGGCATGGGGCTGGTGGCTTTCATGTTGGGTTTTGGGCAAAAGGGACAACTGCATCCTGTAGCTATAGCAAAGATTAATTCCCTAGTATTATTTTTAGAGGGCTCTTCTAATATTCAGCATTGGGATCTGCTTAAAAAGGGGAACAGAAACTCCTGCAGATAGGTATAGGTTTTTAATGTACTTTGCTGCATCCAAAGTATGAGAAGAGGAAAATTACAGATGCCTTTGAAGGGTCTCAGTGTCTGCCTCATAATATCAAGGAAACAGTTTTGGTCCCACTGCCATCACAATCTCCCAGCCATGAGGTCTACAGCATCTATGGTACACTAGGCACCACAAGGGAGGGTGTCTTTGGCTCTGAGGTCAGTATTATCTGTGCATTTTTGAACAGAAAACTCAGATATGAGGAGGTGATTCAGAAATATCAAATGAAGTTAAGATTACTGCTGTGTTAGATCAAATTTCTGGTTATTTCTTCAATCAGCATTTATTGTGTGAATACATCATAGTAAAGATTTAAAAAATGTTAGGAAGCTGTACATTTGGAGTAAATGAAGCACCTGTGTTTATCACAAATCAGTTTAGTGAGCTGCATAGATACTTGTCAGTCAAACTAATGTCTCTATATTAATTCTCTATTTCTAATTGGGGAATGGAGGTAAGATGGCATTTATATCATGACTGTTCTGTGATTGACATGTCTAGGTTGAAGAAGAAGCATAAACACACACCTTTTGTCAAGAGAAAACAAATCAGTGAAAAAGTTGAGTCACACGAGGCTCTGCTTGTTTGTTTAAAGTGTAAAGAACATCAAGTGCAAAATTTGTAGAAATAGTAGTTTTTTAGACCTAATTATGGGAGAACTCTAGTCCCCATTTTGGATAAGATTTGTGCTCTTCTATACTGGCCTATTGTATGCAAATACATACACAGGTCAGGAATATATAAGGTAGATGCTTTCAGTCATTATTTACTGCTTTTAGCTTGAGCATTTTCTTTAAAATTTCATGAAATAAAGAATCTTCCACAGTGAATTAATATCTGAATATAGATTCATAGAAAATGGCAAGGAAACACATATTTAATGCAAAAATTAAATCAAATGTTGAACTTAGGAAAAGGAGGGACATTAAAATGTATCCACCTTTTTTCTCAGCGCTGAAGGTCCATCTGGAATCCGAGCCATTTTGAAAATGTCCTGTTTTTGCACAAATAACCAACACAACCCCACTCAAACCCATTTTTAAACTGGACTTCTATGAATAATGCAGTAATTATAAAATGAAAGCTATATTTTTATCCAGTCAGCTTTTAAATTTCATTGAATTTTCTCAATTTTTAAAATTTTGCTACGTCTTTTCAATAATGAACCAAACAATTTAGTATATGGAAGTGTTCCACAAATTTCCACAAATGATATAGATATTGCCACATAAATTTCAAGCCTTGCTTTGGTGGAAATTAGCTGGTAGCAGGAGAAATTGCAGCAGGTTGTAAATGCCTGTGATAAGAATAGCTTTATAATTACATGTTTTCTTCTATCCAGATAAAGATGGCTTTGAATAATCTATTTTTTCCAGGGTGCTGTATATTTAAAAAGTATAGGAATTAAAACATTAAAACATACTGACTTTTGAAGCAAATTAGCAGTAAAAATGGAGTAGAAAAACATTTCCCTTTTCCTGACTGGCTTGGAACTAATGTGGGTTTCTTGAAGTTGTACATGCCCACAGCAAATGATAAATATATTGGAAAAAGGAAGGGAAAAATGAAAGAGTAAGCTGGACACATGAAGAAGCTGATGTAAAGATGGAGAGACATAGCCATAGAAACTAGTCACATAAATAGTCATGAAATGAAAAGTTTCAGATTTGTATTGAAGTAAAAAAAAACTACTTAGAGAAAGGCCAACAGGCCAGACTAAATAATCCTCGACTTAACGTCCAATTCTGAATCACATATTAGCTGCAGAGATTTTAATGTAAATATGCCATTACACTGTCATTACAGTGATCAGGCTGCATGGCTCACAGGTCACATCTCAGCCACTGTTAATTTTGCAGGCAAAAGCTTTTTTTCTCTTGAAATGTTAATAACTTTCTATTAGTTAATGTAGCGTGACTAAAATTCAGATTAGATATAATTCATTTTAATATCTGTGACTGGCTATCCCGATCATTTAGCAATGGTTTCCAGCTGAATACAAGATGCTAAATTGGACTCATTTGCATAGCCCTGTTAAAGCAATGCCATTCTCTAAATGTAGGCATCTTCAAATTAATTTAAAAGATTTTTTTTTTCTGGTTTTGCTACCAGGATAAAATCTTTTGCTAACAACTAATTGAAGTTACTATGAGCCTAAGACACATCCTTTTCCCTCTTTTCTTAGGAACAAATGACTAGTTAAGATCATTAACCAGTAAGGGGGAAAAAATCCACAGTGCTTTTGAGTGCTAAAATGGCCTAATTTGGAGCTGCAGACAGACCAACCACCACTATTTGCCAGCATTGAAATAAATACTCTTTCTTACTTTTGAGCATACTTAGCTACATTTCTGTATGTCAAAAGTTAACACTGGACTGGCTTAGAAATGATCACCAAATCCATTGGGTTTGTTTCAAGATCTGCTACACATCATATGCTCATTTAAGGTACAGTTGAGCCAAACTAGGCAGCTCTCACTGGTCTTCCTAAATTAAGAGTTCAGCACACTGGAAAACGTTGGTCCTTATTAATCACTGATATTCTTCCCTTAATATGCACATACAACCCCATTTAATGGTAAAGGGAGATATATTGGCTGCACAAGGAGAGAACGGCCCTCCAACTTGCCAAACCTTATCTTTTAACTCATTTCAATAAACACCTGTGTGGGTTTTTTCTGGGACAATGGCTGGATGTAATCTTGATGAAGTATGATCATAACTCTTTTTCTTTTAAATTAAATGCAAATAAATAAACGAGTCTATTACTTATATTGCATTAGTCAGTATGAATCACAAATTTGGCATACAATATATATTCCTGCATCCAGCTGCGAGTAATGCCTCTTGAATACAAATTAGACACTCATATATACAAGGACATAAACCAAGTCTGATTTTTTTATTATTTGCATTACCTCAGCACCGAAAAGCTCTCACAGCCAAGGCAGGAGCCCCATCACACCAGTGTGTGTACAAACACATGCAGTCACACTCTGAGGAGAATCAAGACAACTTGAAAACTTTCTCCTCATTTACATACATGTAACCAAGAACAAGGTCAGAAGCAAATAGAATAATGAAAATGTCATGGACTGACACTACATCAGCTTATATAACTGTAAAATTCTGCATGCTTCTTGGTGAAGGAATTTACAAATCTTTAATTTAAAATACTGGAGGAATGTAGAAGAAATAGTCAAGAGTGAAAATAGTGGTTAAATAGTGGCCCTTGACTGCCACTAAGATCCTAAGATTGTGTAGCTCTGTGGAATTTTCACCTACCAATTTGTCAAAAATCCTTTACAGTTTAAAAAATAATTATGTGCAAAAATAATGAAGCAAATATTTTAAATAACATAATAATTCACCTAAAGGGCAGAACATTATTGCTCTTGTTTTCCGATTGTTGTTAAAAGCACAATGGATATTTATTTAAGAATGTAGATACAAAATATGAAAAATCATGATCTCTCTGTCAGTCTTGGAGCTTGATGGCTCTGGGAGAAAAGGGTGCAGTCTCAGTGTGATGTCTCACCTGAGTACCAGGTATATGGCAATTGTATATACAGTAGGAAACTGATATGTGATGCTGTCAAATCTGTTGATTTGCTCATATTTATATATATGTAATATCTCTTTACCTTTCTCTCAGCAGCAGGCTTGTTTGGACAATGTAAATGTGATTTTCTCTATCTATTATCTCCTCTACTTTCACTTAAAAACTGCAGCATGTTCTGGAATGCTTTGGTTTCTCAAGTTATAAATGACTACCAGCACTTTCACAGGGAATCTTTTCTGATCTCCAGCTCAGTTCCTTTCTGTTACCTGGTCATAAAAATTACCCATCAAGCTTATGAGAATAGTTATGTGCAGGAATGTTGGACAGATGTGCTTTTGCAATTAAAACGAATTTGCACCTGGTTTTACATGGGGATGAAACTTTTATATACAGGATTAATAGACAAAAATGTACAACTTTAATAATTAACCAACCACTTAACCAACCTTGGTTCCAAGGTTTCTTTTTTGCATTTCTCCTGTAAAAGTCAGACAGTTTTCCGTTTGTTTGCTTTTTAGGAAAAACGTTTGCAGTCATGGGTAGAATATTAACAAATATAAATTGGCTTCTGCTGGAGTAAATACTAATTTTTATGTCAATGATGACTAATATTGCAACCGCAGAAATAAGGAATCTTAAAAGAACACATTTTGGTATTCAGTTCAGAGGCAAGGTAAGGTAAAACTGAGACCTGAATACCCCAAACTTTGAGAGAGTTTAGACCTCTGTTGATAGTCTGGAAGGATTCGTGTGATTTTTGGCACTAGACAAGCCTGGCCTTTGAGAACAGTTAGTTTTGAATTGGAAATATTGTTTTGAGATTTCTTCCTAAATTAATTCTTCCATAAACTTTGTATTGTTATAACTTTGAGAAAAGCAAGGTATTGTAGTGAGCAGAAATGAACAAAAACACTATGAAATCTATGAAAACAGATAAACCAAAAGCAACAATATTCTTTCCTGAACCTGTTGGACAGCCAGCAATAGCACAGAGGATAACACACCTACCAGCTGTACTCCTCCAGCTTGAGGTTTTCCAGGATTGTGCTGGTTCTGGTCTGTCTGTCTGTTTCTCCAGAACTGTGGCAGGTAGGATTACTGCTAGGAAAGCCCAGACGAGCCTCATGTTGGATGGGGAGAAGAAGGCTACTTCTAAATATTTTAATTGCTTCTCTTTGGCTGGGAGTAAAAGGCTTACAAATGGCATTTCTTATCAGCAACCACAGCCTCAAAGCATGTCAATCTGTTTTACCTTGTGAGTGAGCGAAAGGGCTTATGCACAACCCAATTTTACATTGACTAAGTCCATTGTTCTGTTCCAATGTTGCCATTTCTATTTTTCTCTGAGGTTATACAATTTCAAAATTATTTTGTATATATTTGATCTCTTCTATTTTTCATAGACAGCCAGATGATTTGTCAGCAATTCACTAGGAAGAAGGAAGGTAACAGTAACTACTCTCTGGGGTGGGCTGTGATAAGAAGTAAGGGTTGGATTAAATTCTGCAGTGATTGACCTCAGAAAGTTCAGCCTCTTACTTCAAGACCATTTCATTTACACAGTCAAAAAGGCACCACCCTTTCAAAACAGGGGAAAACTGCAGAGCTTTTTATTGTGTTTGTGTATTCATGCCAGGTATTTCCATATAGGAAATGCTTTGGGGCGTAGGTATCTTGGTTGACTGGTTGGTTTCCATAATCAGGAAAGTGAAACAAAACCATTAAATTAGTCAGTCAGTTAGAACTCTCTTTTTTAGAGCTCAAACAACTCCAAATATTAGGAGAGAACTTTTATCAGTCACTTCACTTAAAAATAACATGTAAGGCAACCATAACTGCTCTATGGATATTTTGTTAATATGAGAAACTAAATTCAGCAGATAAATTATGCATTACAAATTATTCCCCCGGGATTCAATTCAGAATGCTATTATATTTCAAAATTCTGGACTGTATTTATTTCTTTGTTTGGTTGATTATGAGGCTGACACATAACAAAGCACTGTGTGTAAGCACTTTTCCCAGAGCTTTGCTGGTGTAAGTCCAATGGTTAGCAGCTATTCTTTCATGTTGTGTTTCCAGCCAACCTGATACAACTTGCTTTTCCTCAAAAAGGTGGCTTCTTTCATAATGCATAAGGCATAAAGACTTTTGTGGCTCTCTTCTGGACTCAAGAGGGAGATTATTCCAGCTGCCTATATCTAAAGCCTGTGCTCAAGTGCAGAGGTCAGAAAATTCTCCAGCCAAAAGCTAATACAGCTTGTTGTGCCTTCTGAGATTTCTAGTTTAGGAATACACTTCTTGCAATGTGACTGTGTGGCCATAGAAAGAAATAGGCCTTTTCTACCACATTTGAAAAGTAGCATCCTTTGTCTAGCTCCTAAATTGTAACAGGGATATATGGTTAAGTGCTCAGCTTGTCCTTTTTTCTAGATCTATATCCTGTAGGGCATTGAACTGAAGTTACTTGTGTCTCAGATCAAAGTCATTTCACTCAGAAATTCAAGTTGAGCTTGAAGGCACAGTCTCTTAAGTGAAGGTCAATGGTTTATCCATTATAGCACCCAACCTCAAATTATTTTTGCAATTAGTAATATTTATATCTGTTTTTATAGTGTAAAAGAATAAAGAAAGGATAGTCAGCATTTTCAAGAAATACAAGTTAAAGGTGTCCTATCATTTAAAATGATATATCATGTTAGAAAGGAAACTTAAAAGCTGGCATATGCAATCTAAAATTAAATACAGATTTTGAATTTCAGGCTGCGAAGCTAAAAAGATCAAAGGAAACTCTTTACAGTTCTTCAGAATTTGGTATTATACTTCCCGGGAGGTCATTTACTCCCATAATTTAGTCTGACTTATTTTGGCTTCAGTTCCATTAAAAGTATGTAGGAAAGAGAGGGTCTCTTTTTACTTTAATTTTTAACTGCAACCTGTCAGTTAAAGGAGAGAAAAAAAGAAGAGAGAGAGAAAAAAAAAGAGTATCTGGAAGAGGATGATCTACAGAAGTACTAATAGCTTTCAAATCTTTTGACTTTTTGAGCCTCATATGGCTAGAAACTTATCTGGAAAGATTGTATTTTAACCCTTTTGACTGTTCTTGGACATAATATGTGCTTTTATTGAAAGGGAAGTTATTCACTTCCCTTGAACATATTCTGTCATTTCCACAATAACATCTCCCTTGACAGTAATGCCTTGACTTGTTGGACAAAATAATAGAAGGACCCAAAGTTTAAGGTTCCTAAAGGCAAACATCAAAAGAACACCTTTGTTAAGTCAGACAGGTATCCAGAAGTTTACCTACTGTCTGGAGAAACCCAAAAATGAGCAGGATGCCTGCTGGGATGTGAAGGCAGTGCTGATAGGGCTGAACAGACTAAAACAGAGTTTCACTTCACTGCATTTTGGGAACAAGAAAAGCGAGAGTAGTTTGGAAAAGATGAGAAAATTTTGAAATAGCTTTTGCCTTTCAGAAAAGATGTGATATAGTCCTGAGGTCACTATTTATTTTACCTATACCAGTTTCCACAAACAAGACCTCAAAAACTAAGTTATAAGAGACACAGGTACTTTATCTTCTAAGAGCACATTAAGACCGCCTGGTGGAAGCAGTAGAGGTGACAAGATTCTCTGTGCTGAAATAAGAAGTCATCTTCCTCCTCAGTACCACCCCTTTTTCCACTGAGGGATGTAAAGAGGCAGTACAACAGCTGAATTTTCCCTCTGCAGGAGGTTGGCCTTGGCCAGGCTTAAGGCTGGGGAATGTGGCAGTGGGATGCAGACTGTGAAATGATTTTCCCTCTCTTTGACTTTCAGGCTTTCCACTGGTCCTGAAGAGAGTCCCACCAAAACCACCCAAAAGCTGTATGATCTCATGACTTTGTTATATTGTAAGATGTATTTGCAGAAGGATTCATGGGGAAAATTCTGTTTTAGGAGTTGTATTCAATCAAGCAGTATGTTTGTATATGTATATATAGTTTTGCTTCTTTTTTATTGATCACATGATTTCAGTATTTTGTCATCTTACATTTCAGCAGCTATTTTGTTCAGTGGGGTGCACGCAGAGGTTGGTGACTCTTTTATTCACCTCTTCTCTCCTTGTTGGTTTTCATTTAACCTTCTAAATTGTTACAACTAGAAGTTTTTGAGTGGGTTTTTTTCACCCATCTCTGTAATGCATTATGGCAAATAAAACTACAAAAATAAGTAGTCTTGAACCATAAAGAACATGATGGACTAGGCTTTCTCTGGCACTTGTGAAATCTGGGGCTCTTGCTGTTCCATTAGAGTAGACTAATGACGGTCTAGTGTATACTAATAATTTCCCAGCAAGATACGTGCTTGAAAATATCTTCCCATATGATTAATGCTTCTGAAAAATAGCTGTTTCCTTGTGACAGAACCAAATGGATTAGAAATGTTACAAATGCTTTTTTTTTTTTTTTTTTCCAGTAAAAGGAGTAGTGGCATCAAAGAGGTTAATTCTCCTCTTTTCATGAAGGTATCTTCTTAGAAGAGAAGTGATTAAAGGAGGGTTTTTTGGCATAAAAGTGTTTTTCTAATCTTGTTGAAGTGCCTAAAATGTGTTTGAAGAGTCAGATAAAAGCATGGACTTCCTATTTAATGAGTTACCAGTAATATGTACCAGTGTTTATTTTGCTTCTGTCATTGAAACATATTTTCTTAAAATGTTTTTTCCTTCACCACAGTCATTAGGTAATGATGATACAAATTATTTAGAGTGAATTTCAGCATTAAGTACAAAAGAACTGCTCTCTCCCAAACTTGTACAACTGCACAGACCAAGCCAGAAATAGACTATCATTTCTAAAGACTTCTGAGCATAACTTCAGGATATTCTGACAAAATCAGAATTTGAGTTGCAATTTCTCAGCAAGTTACCTACTAGACTGAGGGTATCCAGAAAAAAAATCAACATATTCCTGCCAACTCTGGTGCCCAAAATGGTTATACTGATATAATAATGCCAGAATTCTGATTCCCAAAGTTTCCTTTCCTTTCCTTTCCTTTCCTTTCCTTTCCCTTCCCTTCCCTTCCCTTCCCTTCCCTTCCCTTCTCTTCTCTTTAATGTAAGGTAAATTATTTTCTTTATTTAGATATCAAATAGTTGAGCCTGGTAGAAAATTGTTTACATTGAAAGACCTATCACTTAATTTAAATCGCAGATGATAGAATCCCCCTGCCTTCCACTCTAGAAGGAAGAAAAAACCTCAGCGTAGTCAAGGAAATGTCTAGCTAAAAAGACTAGCATTGTCCCATACTGCAAATGTTCTCTGCTGGTATTAGATCATTCAGTGGAAAATTAGGTGCAAACCTAGGTTGTTTATTGAACTAAAGGCATACATGTGCTAAAGCCAGCTCTCTGTTCTTACAAAGCTATCAACTGCTTCTGTCATCATAGGATTTCCCACTATGCTTTACCACTGGGGAAGGAAGAGATCCAAAGCAGAGAAAGAAAAGCTGTCTGAGCACATGCAGAACTTCCCTGAACAGCAGTGGCTTTTTGTGCTTCTACCATGTATTAGAAAAACTATTATGACTAAAAAAATCATCTAAAAGCAGAGCTGATATAAGCAAAATGAGTCTTACCTGTGACCTCTGTGGACCCAGCTCTCCACTAAGCAGCATCATTCCCTTGAACCCTATGTCTGCAAAGTCCTGTCTACATCAGGGCATCTAAACAGGTTGACCTTCATGGAGCACACAATAGATTCATGGATTAAAATGGCCATGAGGAAACTTCACTGCACCATGGAATTTGGTGGACTTGAAAATAAATTAGTCAATGTGGAATGTTAGCAAAAGTTCTAATTGTACATAGTTCCCAGAGAAGTAGTTAGGCCTTACATTAAATCTGTTCCTCTCAGCAATTGAGATTCTTCTCCATGTTAAATATTTCTTTTTTACTATTCGTCTGTCCTCTTCATCTAAACCTGTCTGCCCTCTCTTTCCCCAGAAATTGCAAGAATTGGAAGGCGCAGCGGTCCAGCTTCAGTATCCATTGAGATCAAATCTAAAGAAATGGACCCATCTCTATTCAAAATGAATTTCCTTTATACAAAAACCACAAAGGAAACTGAAGCTACATTTCTAAATACTGAAAAGCAAAGAATAAAAGGTGACTTTTCCCTTAAAGTGTTCTATGTCAACGTCATTTAGTGCTTTGGCAAATCCCAGGATATTCTAGGAGGACTAGTTTAGGGTAGCAAGCCATGCATGTACCTTTTCATTAGCCCCTTATTTTCAAACAGAGGCCTGCAGAAATTCCAGTGCTCTGAACCCTCACAGGGGGATGGAGCAAACAGAAAAGATCTTGTTAAAACTGTCCTTCTCCAAAGACTACCCTTTTTTCTTTTTTTNAAACTTTCCTTCCCCAAAAACTCCCTTTTTTTTTTTTTTTTTTTTTTTTTTTTTGCTTCTTTTTTAAGTACTCTTCACTGGGGAAAGAGAAATTAAGTTTAGCTGAATATGTCCTCACCATGCCAGCTTCCAGTATTTTTCCGTGTTGGGCATTGCCTCCTATTTGTCTTTGGTAGGGTGCATGAAATGCCAGATGAAATTACTTATGTACATGGACAGATTTTGTGAAATCAGACTCTGAATGTGCTAAGGCTTCTTCTCTTCCATGTGTAAACCCATGATTAACTATCATTACTATATAGTTACACAGAAACAGTGCTTACACAAGGTCAGTACTTTGCTCTCGTGTGCTGCTTTGTCAGTCGTGCCTCAATGTGGAATCTTTTACTCAGCTTAGGAGCACTTGGAATAGAACTCTATCATCCCTAGCAATTCATCTCTGCTTTGTTCTATTGGCTTTCTTTTCAAGTTTCCCTGATAATTGACTTTTTTTCCTCTCTTCTCACTTTTTAATTCTTTATTAAAACTCTTTATAATTTTATTTGCTGCCTTACAAACAGATTTTTTTTTGTTTTGTTTTTTCCTTTTAAACTTTTGCTTTCTTCTGGGTAAGCTAATAGATCTTTAGCTTATGGGCTTTCTCTTCACAACATTAGATCCCCTTCTTTGCTCTTCAAATTTCTACCAAAAACTCTTAAAATATATTTTTCAAAATATTTTGTTGTATTTTGGAACTCCATGTGGATGATTTCATGCAGAAATTACAGGCAAATAATAGTGATATTGAGATTGCAACATTATGCAAGGAGAGTGACATAATTCAAGCCAATCAATAAGGGTTAATGAAAGCTAGATCTCATCAGAATAACTTGATATCTTTTGATGAAAACCTTAGGATGTTATACATATATAGGGAGAAATTATATTTTTATGTGCAGTGTTCTGATTTGATTTCACCCAACAGTTTATTACAAAATGTGAATATTACAAAATCAATATACAGTACTTATTAAATTGGTTAAACATGATGTTGGTTTTGAAATGTAGTTGGAAATGCTGGATCATCCACACTTCTAGTGTGTTGCTAATGTTACTGGATTTGATATCTTAGCTCATGATGTCGAAGAAAAGAGTCACAATAGGTTGTAGGAAACACTGAGGCCGTGAATAAAGCATATAAATAAGAGATGAAGGAATAATGAAAACTGTTATGGGGTACCTTAGTAGCAGTTAAGTTGGGCATAATCAAACTATGCATTTCAATTAATGTAAGACCACGTATTGAGGAAAAACGAAGTGGGGGCGGGGGGGCACTTAAAGGAGATTGAACTTACAGAAAACAATTACACTGAAAGGACTGGCAGTGAAGAATAAAATAGTTCTGTGTAAAATTTCAGTGTGACCATGAAGCCAAAAGATCCTACCTTAACCTGGTGAGAAAAAAGAATGGCTGTAAGTAGGAATCTCTTTTGCTTCTATGATGACAAGTGATGTCTCCTGAAATACTGTGTGTTATTCCAGAAACCATACTTGCAGAGATGTAGAACAGTAACAGAGGACACTGAGAAGAGATGGGAGTCTGATTAAAAGGCCAAACCATCTGCTGTACATTGAGAAACCTGGAAAGCACTGCCTGTCAATTTGTCAAACTGAAATTTAAGAGCTGATTTATTTGCAGTCTATAAGCATATATGCAAAAAGAGAAATATGATGATTCATGCCTCATCGTTCCAGTTAATTAAAACCAACAATATTTAGTGAATCCAAAGGACCTCATAAAGTCTTGGTTGAAAAAATGTATAAATTTGTCCTGGTGAGGATTTTTAATCATTGGAACAATTTATGCAAAACAGTGGTAATTTTTCCATCAGCAAAAATTTAGTCATTAGAACTGGCTGTTTTCTCCTGAGAAAAAGGAAAGACTGAGCAAAACTGAATCCCAAGAACTCCTATGGTATACAGGAGGTCAGACAAGCTGTTTAGATGTTCCCTTCGTTTTCACAGTCTATGAATCTAAGCAGGTACTAGCTCAGAGAATTTATCATCTTGTCTTCTGTGGGATTACTCATATACCTTGAGTTGAACAGGTGTTTAAGTGCTTTGCTGGATCAGGGCCAAGCTGAGCTGGTATTGTGCCATTTCAGTGCCCCTTTTGCAGCTGTGGCAGAACAGGACTTGAGGCTGGTGTGGTACCAGCGGTCATGCTGCTCCAAGTAATTGGCTTAGAAAATGGTGCAGATTAAATGATGCAACCAGGACTAATTTTGAAAAGAAGGGAATACTGGACTGAATGTGGAACTCCTGACACATGAAAATTACAGCTGTGTGGCTCAAGTGATGCATAGAAGGGGTTTTTGGAGTCCTATCACAATATTAGTCTAGGATATTGCTATAATATCCCAGGGGTAGAGGAAGCTTGTCTCACACACACCATGCTATAACAATGCTGCCTTTCCACAGCTCCTTGGAGGAGCAGAGGAAGCCAGCTTGTCTCAGGGCAGGTTGGTCCAGCATCACCTCAGGCAGGAGGCTCAGGGCTAAAGGGCCAGAAACAACTCTGCCTCTTTAAAGTGTCCATCTCTTTCAGAGTCATGTCAAGCACAGCTTTACAGGACACAGGGGTCTGTGATTTTAAAATGGACATACATTTCTATGCATATCCCATTCCAAAGAAGAGAACTATAAAATCTATGGATTTTGTTATTTGTATTTAAAAGTCCTCTCAAGCATCTTCTTTGATAGGTCTGTATGTACACTGCAATTATGCATGCATGCATTAAGCACTAAATGAAAACAAAAGGCATTTAACTTTAATTACTCTAGAAAGTAATCATTTTGTGATCACACACAGCACCACTATTGCTGCCCAGCTAGATATCCCACTTTCGTGCAAACAACAGAACCAAATTGAATTACATAAAAAGAAGCTACATACTGACTCCCAGCAGTATGTTTTGACAAAACACTTTGTCTACTTAAATGATTTCAGAAGCTGTAGTCAAAAGCCTTGACTGCAAATAATGGGTTCATAAAACCTATCTTTAAAATTTTACCTGACAGTAATGCTGTGCAAATATCTGCACTTCTGGTTCACCTTCTCCACTTGTTTACATCAGGATTTTAATAGAGTGGCTGTCACAGAACAACAGCTAAAGGCCACTGTTTGATAAGTTACTGTAAAAATAGACTGCTAAAAATGAGAATTTCCTCCTAAATTCAGTCATCACAAAAAGGTGGTGGGTAGGTAAACATTGAGGAGACAA
Organism: Toxostoma redivivum; assembly: GCA_013397375.1. Lineage (NCBI taxonomy): Eukaryota > Metazoa > Chordata > Aves > Passeriformes > Mimidae > Toxostoma > Toxostoma redivivum. Next base: position 20,210 of record VXBI01000859.1, on the reverse strand, counting down.
TTTCTAGGAGGACTGCAATAAAGTCTTTTCAAGTTCAGTGCCATCCTAACCTGCAATGACTTTGTAAGAAACTACATTTCCCATCTGTCTTCAGTTTTACTGAGAAATAACAAAAATAAAAGGAGAACAGGGGCAGTCAGGAGAGAGAGAGAGAGAGATAGATCAATCTTTTTTTGGATTAGCTCATTTAACATCCATGCATAATATTTGAAGAATACATTGACTAGATCTCCTTAACCACCTGAAGAAAGAAGTTGACCACCTAGAGAAGTCTCAGTGCTTACCTGTAGAGCAAAGAACAAAAAGAACAAACCAAACTTGTACATTTCTCAGTTTTCTCAGAAAGGGAGTTGCTCCTTATAATCTCAAATAGCTGGTTAAATGCATAGCTCAATCCTTTCTGAATTCAGTATCATTGAATAAGATGTCCATGAAGCTCCTTGTAAAGGAGAATTTCAGAGCCAGATAGGAGGAGAGATGCAGAATGGCTTAATCTATATGGTTTGGGTTAATCTAGTCTTATCTTCTGCCATCTCAGTTGGAGATCTTCAGTCTCAGTAGATTTTGGCGTAGTCCAAAACCTTGGAAACATAGTAGATACTATTGGTATGCTAAATATATACACCATGCTTCCTTGCATTATAAAAAATCTAGAGATGTATACGACTACTTGGTAGCTATGAAATATTAAGTGGCTATATAGTGTGGCAGCCTGCCTTTCTTGATTTTGTTTGGGTTTCTGGATTTCTTACTTGTGGGGGTCTTTTTTGTATGCCCTGATTTCCTACTGTGAAACTTTTGAAACAAAACTTCCAGTTTTGATGAGCTTGTACCTGACATTGCTCAAGGAAGAAAGACAATATTAAAGCTGTAGTCGTGAGAGCAGATGTGAAACTGCTAAAGCACATTCTGCCAGCCTCTGCCTGTTTACCCATATTTCTCTGACTCCTGTGCCAGTATTATGTAAGAATTCCTTTTGTACTCATTCAGGGCTCATTTTATGAATCATTCATATTCACCCATTGATCAAAATACCTCTTCCAGATGAGAGAGTTGGGCTTACCCTCAGGTCTAATACAGCAAATGTCCCGTATGACTCTCCAGAGCTACACCATTAACAGCTGTAACAGCAGGACTTCACTGTAAGTCTCTGGAGTTCCCACTGAACCAGAGCTTTAATGAGCACATGGAAATCTAAGACAGATCACAGCACCTCCTAAACAGAAAAAATATTGACCTAGAGCCTGTATTGGTGGGACTACAGAGGAAGAAAACTAAATACTTTCAATTCTGCTAAATTGCTTGGAAAAATTATTATTATTATTATTTCATGAAGAGTGTATTTTATTATATTAAGGGATTTTAACCTGCAGAGGGGGTTGTGAAGTAGATTTAGTGGGACTGATGTCATTAAAATTAGGTAAATATGCATTGTTAGCTTGAACAAGTCAGTATATGACACTGCAAAGGCTTTTAATATTTATTTACACCCAAACCAATAATAATAGCTTCATAGCTCAGTGTTTTTTCCTTCCCTACTTATGTATTCTGTGAACCCATGCAGTCACAGCAGGGGATTGGACCCACACCCAGGGTTTTGGGCAGTATAGACCTTGCAATGCAAAAAGCACAGAACTGGTTTAAGCATCTGTGAAACCCCTCTGTGCACTGGGGTCCCTAAAGCTGTGAGCCCCTTCTCCTCTCCTCTTGCCTCTGCAGGCTGCAGAATGCCCCTGTAAGGAGACAGACACCTGTGCTCCCGTTTCTCTCTTTACCTTATCAACACCTAATGTTAACAGCACAAAATAGCCCCACTTATTTCTTTCATTCTAAGAAATGCTGAAGATACGCATTGGATACTGTGCTTAAATCATGTCCTCAGATTTCTTTCTGGACAATGCCAGAATGCCTATAAATTGTCAGCACAGTGATTATTAAATAATTTGTACCTGTGCAATGACTTCTAGTAAAGACAGTAAAATACTTTGGTGTTAAGAGGACACTCAATGTTTGCTGAAGAAAGAATTATTTCTGGTCAGAACCCTATGGGGAGGAGATATTGCTGCCTTTTGGTTTTCTCTTGTCTTGCATCGTTCCATTCTGTGTCACACTTTTTTTGTCTTTTATTATTATGATTATTACTTTTATCACAGTTAAGACACAGTAAAAAGTCTGGATTATTTTTGAGGCACTCTCTCTTCTTCCCACTACTTTTAATGTTCCAGAGCATAAGAGCATAACTTTTGCTCATTTGCTGAATGCAAGCCATCTTCATGGGAAAGGGGATCTTAGGTATAGATCTGAAATATAGATCTGATTTTTCTTTTTTCCTTTTTTTTCCCTCCTAAAAGCACTTTTTAAAGAAGAAAGATGATTAAGTACATTTATACTCAAAGATTCTGAGAAATTGACTCATCTAATATGCTGTGAGAAGGAATTTAAGGGTATGGCCCCAAAACCTGTGTTCTAACCATCAGTCAAAAGCTCTGCTTCTTATGGTAAGTTGTTTTTAAACCAACAGTACCTGAGAGATGTGTAAGGAAAATTAAGATTGCATATTGATGGAAAAAATGTAAAATACTCTGAAATATAGGCGATAGGGTGATGGAGACTGACCCCAGTCACCTATTATTTGTGTAATTTTAATTACTCTCCATTTAATTTAAGCAGCTGACACACACTTTCAGTGGTGTTCAGAAAGTTAATAGGGCAGCTGAGTAAGGATTTTAAGGTCATATTCTTGTCCTTTGGTGCTTATTTTATTTATTAGCTGCTGCATTAATATTCTTATGATTACAAAAATGATCATTTATGTGTATAATGTATCTTACAATAGTATACAATTAGGAATATTGTGATATCTATCTCTTAATAGATCCCTGATTCTTCAGCACTAAACTCACAAAATACAACACATTTAGATCAAGCTGCTTCTTTCCTTACATTATTTCTTAATTATGGTATGTAGTCATCAGTTTGCTGACAACAATTTTCCTGGATGTCACTCTTTCTTTGATTCCACCCCTCCTGACTGAAATTAAAATATTGACATAAATAATTTTGCATGAACAGTGGAAAATTTAAAGAGGCATTTAAAACAGAGGAGCTTCTACATGTATTGCTTTTATATACGTGCATTTGTCTTTGTTTTCCAGATACACAAACGATAATTTAAGCAAAATTAGTGTGCTGTCTCATCCATGCCTCACATGTAGATAAATGATGATATTTAGCTGCAGTTATTTTTTTTTAATAAAAAACCCCATGATTTTCATTACAAAACTAGAGGGAATCTGATGGTTCTGGTCTTTATGGGTGAAAGGAATGGGGATTATTAGACTACCAGTGTACCAGTGTATGAGTGGTCTGCTCATTTCTATAAATTCTTCACCCATTTGTCTGCTCCCTTCTTTACATAGCACTGTCCCTCTCGATCAGTGAGAAAAGAGAGGCAAAAATGGATAATGGAATTGGCTGAGGACCTAGCTGCAACTCACAGAAATGGCGATCACAAATAAAAGGCAGTCAAGGAAATCATCCTCCAAGCACTTGATTGTCAGCTGGAGATGTGGTGTTCTCCACTCAGGAAGAAATGATGGTGATTTGCAATTCTGGGGCAGCTCTGCTGAGCCCATTGCAGCAGGGACAGAGGGAGCTGCCAAGTAGCTGCCTAAGTAATTTTTCTTATGGAGACATCTCTGCATGTTTCTGCCCCTCCAGACAGGTCCAGCTCACCCACTGCTTGGCTAGGCATGCAACATGCAAAGGGGAAGTCCCTGCTCCCAGCCCTCGGCAGAGATGTGCCTCCATACAATGCCAGGCCTCTCACCCCTGAGGCTGGTGATCACAGGATAAGGCAGTGGGCATGCTCATGAAATTGGTCAGAAAAATTTAAACTGGACTCATGACTGTTAAAGTATTTCTCGTAATTCTTTGTGTGTTTTCATGGGTACTGTTTGTTTTTTTACTGAATAGGCACAAATCATTGCTTTTCTCTTCAAGAGGTTATCTTATGATGGACCTTGCAAAACCTTGTAGGTTTTATAAATAACAGTGTGTATGTGATGTAGTGACACACACCAGTAAGTATTCTCTGTTTTAAATTCATTACAGTGAATCGATCTCATAATGTTAACAAATCTTTTTTACATATCCTCCTGAAATGTCTATTCAACTTAAACAGCAGGGTTTAGACATTGAGCAATGGCTGATGAGATCATGGCCAGCATTAGGATCTGAAGAGTTATTGAGATATGAGGGGGAGTATGTTTTCCTGTTGTCAATAAATGTTGTAAATCCTAAATCAGACAACACTGCAGTAATATCACAACCTAGAAATCTAAAGGTGGCATAAAATATTCAAGAGCAGGAAGGGACAAGCTACTAAGAGTCAGTACTGTTTAGTACTTCACAGAGTGTGCATGTGTGGTCAAGGCAAAGTTCAAATATGATGTATTGTCATCCTTCTGTATTTACTTGCACAACTGAGTGAAAATTCAATCTTCAGTCCATAATATAGATAGGCCTGTGGAAATGCTCATCATTTTAATCCCAACATGCTAATGCCCCCTGTGAATATAGATTTCTAAATTAAATTGAAGTAATTTGATCAAAGAAAAAGTCTTACAGATGCAAGTAAATGTTTCAGTAACAACAGCCTCAGTTATACATTGTTGGAGAAGTCTTTTCCATTGAGGGTGCAAGGCTGAGGCTTAGAGCTGTACAAGACTTTGGACTCAGAAGCCCTCCAAAATTCACGTTTCAGTGGGAAAGCCATGAAAAGTCCACAACTTGGCTATGCTATTAAGAGTGCATCTCTATATCCCATAGAGTTAAATTTCTGAGGCCCCCTTGGAGCTAGCACAGTGGTATGAAGGTCTGATGTTTTTTCTGGGGTCTCCTTTGATGAAGCCTGTGCCAATTTCTTTCTAAGAAATTTCCAGACCTACAGACTATTTTAAGGGATAGGAAAAAAAGTGAGTCTCCAGCCAAAGAATAGGAATCATAAATGGGTGAAATGACTTCACGTTAATACAACCCATGCAGCCTTATTTACTTACAGTATTTTATATTTTTAACTACTGCATATTTGTTAAAAGTCACCATCTCTATTGGCATTTGACAAAGGACACAGTTAAATGGACCTGGCATTTTCTTATTCATGTTGTTGAGCTACTTGGATTAAGGTTCAGTCACCATATGATACCATGCATTTTATGGATTAAAAAAAAGACCTAATCACCATGTAGACAAAAATATCTAATATTTCTTCCTGAGAAGTTTGATTTCATTCTTTTTTATAATTAGAAAAATATTTTTGCTTACTCCTCAGTGATGACCTCAATTTTAGTGCTTTGTCTCATACACGTAAGTAGCTCGCTGCACATATCTTTATAGATGCACTTTCTGGAATACATAAAAATTTTATTTTAATTACATTTTTCTCTGAATTGTATCACATAATTTACTCACTTTAGTTTGTTCATTTTTAGGCCGTAAATATTATTAACCCACAGAGATTTGTTTCTGCTTCCTTTAGTTAATTAAGCACACCGTTGGATTTATCTTGTGCTACCACCAGGAGGGCACAACAAGTGAAATACTGTATCACTAGATGGTTCATTCATTAGCATAAAATAATCAGTGCTTTTGAGTATCTGCACTTCAATGTCTCAGGTTTGTTTTTTTGTGATTGCATCTATGAAGCAGCAGCATCAATAAAGGGATAAAGAAGAGAGAGAGAGAAAGAAAAGAGAGAAAGAAAGAG